>CM051236.1:215045794-215511910 GCA_027917425.1 Gastrophryne carolinensis
TTGTGGATAGAAGTTCGGGATGTAAACAATGGTAAAATCCATTTATGTGAAATCTTTATACCCCTAAACATAACTGAGGAAATAAAGGATCAGCTGCATAAACAAACATGGGAGTGGCACAGGCAGGTACAGTGGTGATAATCGGAGATTTTTACTACCCAGGTTTTAATCATTACTACTATTTTATGTAGGGCCTATGAAACACACTCTTCAGTATAAAGTGGATCTAGTGGTCTGCTTTAGCAAGCACTACACCAGACACACAGAAGTGAGATCCATAGCAACACATGTCAGGAAGTGAAAATAAAACGCATAATTTTTGTTTTAAATTGTTGCAAATTAGAACTCGAAAACTCGAATTTACTAAATCACCACTGAACAGCAGTGCAGCAGCAACCAAAATTGACCAACCATCTATATTTACCTTTCAACCCTACAGCTGCTCAGATTCATCTGATGCTGAAATGGGGTCCCCCGGTGTACACACATGCTCACAGAGTCTCATACAAGGAAGATGTGCTAAGGAAGTGTCTAGCATGCACCTTCTATTGCAGTGAATAGAGTGGGCAGTGACATGATGTAGCATAGGACGACCTTCCAAATCCTCTTTTACTTTGCCTTTCTAATTCTTGCTTTTCTAATGTTATCTGAAACTAAACTTAACTTATACTAAGAAAATATCTGGACAAAAAATATTAAATCAAACATATACTTCCAATAACCCGCTGCATTTTACACTTATGTGGGAATACAGGTGTTCCGAATCCTCTGCAATAAAAAAGATTGAGTCTATCTACAAATATTAAAGTGGGAGATTTTCAATCCAGCTTCCATAACATAAACTGGAAGTAATCTTCCATACAGTTATTACAGTTTAAAAATATTGTATGATATCAGTTCCATGGTCTTCAGAATTCTGAAAAAAAATATTAGAAAGTATAGACATAGTCATGTGAAAAAAATGTAAATTTTTACCACTTCAGTTAAATTGCTTCTCCGTTCTAAAAATGTTGCATAACACCGTAAAGCACATGAAGCTACACATTTTGCAAATCCCCCCTAATACAACATACCATTGTGTGAAATGACTATAATGATGTGGAGGACATGGTTGAATAGGCTGGAGTTCCCTGCAAGGTTCATTATAGCTTTTAAGATAACAGCAAGCCTACATTTTAAGTCATGGGATCATACTGAAAACTAGCAATAATAGCTGACTAGCACACAGACATATTCTTTGTTTTTGCGTTAAGACATAGAATACTTTTAATCTAAAGGGCAACCCAGACTGCACAGTTAAAGCAATAATTGAATACTGTATCTTAAAACAAGATAACAATACACATTTAGTAACTATTGTTAAATGTATGTATGTAAAGGAGATCTATCACAAAATCCATATAAACTTGCTGGATAGTCCGAGGAGGAGTTATGTAAACACCCCATGTGAAAATAAACTCTTCTGTGGGTTTCTTTTACTGGTAGAAATACAATCCTGGGTTGAGAGGTATTTGAGCATATCATTCCACTTTTACAAGGGATAGCTGCTTCCCTTCTTGTCTCTGTAAGCCAGTCTATGAGGAAGAGCACCATTAACTACTTTACCATCTGCCCAAAGCATTTCATAATCTATCTATACACATCAGAAGAACTGCAATAGCCCTAAAACATTATGTTAGTACAGGCTGCCTAGGTGGGCAGACTGTGAAGTGTACAGGATTCATGAGCTGGCTGTCTTTCTCTTTTTGGGGCATCCCAATGTATGACACCCCTGTGGGATAGCTGTGAAGCTCACCTTGTTGGTGACCCCATGGCACATGAATGAGACATCCATCCAGCAGATGCATGCTCCACGCCAGACATATCACAATGGCACGTGCATCCGGAAGTAAGTGGTTGTGGGGATGCTTACCACTCCCCATCTATTCATCTTTCTATGCCACACATGAGGTGCTCGGGGCATTTCAGGGCTGTGTATTCTCCCTTCTCCCTTTTGCTCTTCTCACTTTATACATATGACTTTACTTCCAACGATCCATCCACCAAAATTCTTAAATTTGCTGATGGCACTAAAGTCACAGGACTCATTTCCATATCTAGAAAGAAACCGAATAATCTGTTCCATTGATTTAAAGGAGGACTATCGCCAGTGATAAAAATCCTTATAAATATGCTGGATGGTGGGAGAAGGGGGTCGCTTAAACACTTATACACTTGGCATTAAGAATTATCTAGCTAGGCATGTTTCTTTTTTTTAATGGAAGTTATGTCCCCCCTGATATACTCAGAAACCTGGCACCCCAGGATTTTATTCCTCCCAGGAGAAGGGAACCACAAGCTTGGCGGGAACTTAATTCAATTTGGGTGACTCCTTCTCATTAACCGACGTATTTAATATTGCACAATTTTGCAATACATATGGAATTTCTGCTTCAGTATGATACTAAGTTAATTTTAATCTAATGTTTTTTATGCTTTTTAAGTGAATTTTTAATATATGTTGTTATATTTGTGTATCGATATTATGAATGTCTTCTTGCCAAATAACATTCCTTGTAAGTACTTTGTTTCTAAAAATTCAGATTCTGATATCAATATGCATGGAAAGCTGATTGGAGGCGAGCCTATAATGTGTCGGTCCCAAATCGGGATGTCCACTGGAGGAGTAACAAAACACAGGACTGAAGATCCTCTTTAACATGGCGTGGGGAGCATAAAAAAGGAATGCCCCACAATACAAACTATCATCAATAGCCCCGTTCCAGGACCCATTACACCATTGTTTTCATTTTCCCATGCCTGGGGAACATCAAAGACTGCTGGTGGTCACACGGATCTCAATTTGACAACCATACTAAGGGATTATGGCAGAATGCAAGTATAGGGGGCTGGGGATTGGGCTTCCCAGGCCAGTAGGCAGTGTGGTTCATCTCTCTTTTGGAATCATTTAAGTAACCAAGCTTAGATGGATTGTTTTGCAGGGTGTAAAGTAGCCACACCACATCTTGCTGTCTGTTATATATTTCTGTGAATTATTATTATTGAACAAATTTTTTGTGATAATAATCCTTTAAATATATTGTAGGCAGAACCCTCTGGGACCAATAAAAGGTACACCCTTATTACGTGCAGATTCTGACTTGATAATTACAGCAGAGTTCTAGTAGCAACTTCAAACATTAAACTAATTTACTCCAATGTGGCTGAAAGCTTCAGGGGGTCATCTGCAGCAGAGGCCAACTGGTGCAAAACCACTCCTGGAGCACGGGCGGGGGGGGGGGGGGGTTGGGGGGGATAGTTGTGCACTCCAACTTACTTTCTAATTAGTTAGCTTGCAACAAAAAGCAACTATGTCGGTTCAATCACTCTATTATGTTTGGAGATTTTTACAAAAATGGGAGCTTCTTAAAATGTCTGCTACTAAAAAGTTAAATTACAATTATAGAAATGTCCTTGAACATTTTTTTGTATATATATATATATATATATATATATATATATATATATATATATATTAGAGATGAGCGAACTTTTGAAAAATTCGATTCGGCTGATTCGCTGAATTTTCCGACAAAATTAGTTTCGGTCCGAATTTATTCGCGACGAAACGACTATTTCTGAGCCTCCTAGAGCCTCAATAGGGTTGTAAACCATTCTGCCTTGCTGTAACACGCATAGGATGCGTGCTGGGTTAGTTAAATAATACTGTAAATAAATATCACATGCAGATCAGAGGCATCGCTAGAATCGCAGAGCGGCACAATTGCAGAGAGTTGAAGTGGCATCACTATGAGGGGCAGGAGCCCAAACATTGTTTTAAAGAGACACTGGAGTTGGCTGCAGAAGGCAAAAAAATGGACGAATCACACCCTGGAGTTGCAAGCAGCAGCAGCAGCCCAAACATTACTTTAAAGAGACACTGGAGTTGGCAGCAGGAGCCCAGAAATTGGATGAATCACACCCTGAAGTTGCAAGCAGCAGCAGGAGCACAAACATTGCTTTAAAGAGACACTGGAGTTGGCTGCAGGAGGCCAAAAATTGGATGAATCACACCCTGGAGTTGCAAGCAGCAGCAGCAGCAGCAGGAGCCCAAACATAGCTTGAAAGAGACACTGGAGTTGGCTACAGGAGCCCAAAGATTGGGTGAATCACACCCTGGAGTTGGCAGCAGCAGCAGGAGCCCAAACATTACTTTAAAGAGACCCTGGAGTTGGCAGCAGGAGCCCAAAAATTGACTGACACACCCTGGAGTTGGCAGCAGCAGGAGCCCAAACATTACTTTAAAGAGACACTGGAGTTGGCAGCAGGAGCCCAAAAATTGGATGAATCACACCCTGGAGTTGCAAGCAGCAGCAGCAGCCCAAACATTACTTTAAAGAGACACTGGAGTTGGCAGCAGGAGCCCAAAAATTGGATGAATCACACCCTGGAGATGCAAGCAGCAGCAGGAGCACAAACATTGTTTTAAAGAGACACTGGAGTTGGCTGAAGGAGGCCAAAAATTGGATGACTCACACCCTGGAGTTGCAAGCAGCCGCAGCAGCAGCAGGAGCCCAAACATAGCTTGAAAGAGACACTGGAGTTGGCTGCAGGAGCCCAAAGATTGGATGAATCACACCCTGGAGTTGGCAGCAGCAGCAGCAGGAGCCCAAACATTACTTTAAAGAGACACTGGAGTTGGCAGCAGGAGCCCAGAAATTGACTGACACACCCTGGAGTTGGCAGCAGCAGCAGCAGGAGCCCAAACATTACTTTAAAGAGACACTGGAGTTGGCAGCAGGAGCCCAAAAATTGGATGAATCACACCCTGGAGTTGCAAGCAGCAGCAGCAGCCCAAACATTACTTTAAAGACACACTGGAGTTGGCTACAGGAGCCCAAAGATTGGGTGAATCACACCCTGGAGTTGGCAGCAGCAGCAGCAGGAGCCCAAACATTACTTTAAAGAGACACTGGAGTTGGCAGCAGGAGCCCAAAAATTGACTGACACACCCTGGAGTTGGCAGCAGCAGCAGCAGGAGCCCAAACATTACTTTAAAGAGACACTGGAGTTGGCAGCAGGAGCCCAAAAATTGGATGAATCACACCCTGGAGTTGCAAGCAGCAGCAGCAGCCCAAACATTACTTTAAAGAGACACTGGAGTTGGCAGCAGGAGCCCAAAAATTGGATGAATCACACCCTGGAGTTGCAAGTAGCAGCAGGAGCACAAACATTGCTTTAAAGAGACACTGGAGTTGGCTGCAGGAGGCCAAAAATTGGATGACTCACATTCTGGAGTTGCAAGCAGCCGCCGCAGCAGCAGGAGCCCAAACATAGCTTGAAAGAGACACTGGAGTTGGCTGCAGGAGCCCAAAGATTGGATGAATCACACTCTGAAGTTGGCAGCAGCAGCAGCAGGAGCCCAAACATTACTTTAAAGAGACACTGAAGTTGGCAGCAGGAGCCTAAAAATTAACTGACACACCCTGGAGTTGGCAGCAGCAGCAAGAGCCCAAACATTACTTTAAAGACACACTGGAGTTGGCAGCAGGAGCCCAAAAATTGGATGAATCACACCCTGGAGTTGCAAGCAGCCGCAGCAGCCCAAACTTTACTTTAAAGAGACACTGGAGTTGGCAGCAGGAGCCCAAAAATTGAATGAATCACACCCTGGAGTTGCAAGCAGCAGCAGCAGGAGCCCAAACATTACTTTAAGGAGACACTGGAGTTGGCAGCAGGAGCCCAAAAATTGGATGAATCACACCCTGGAGTTGCAAGCAGCAGCAGCAGGAGCCCAAACATTACTTTAAAGAGACACTAGAGTTGGCAGCAGGAGACCAAAAATTGTATGAATCACACCCTGGAGTTGCAAGCAGCAGCAGCAGCCCAAACATTACTTTAAAGAGACACTGGAGTTGGCAGCAGGAGCCCAAAAATTGGATGAATCACACTCTGGAGTTGAAAGCAGCAGCAGGAGCACAAACATTGCTTTAAAGAGAAACTGGAGTTTGCTGCAGGAGGCCAAAAATTGAATGAATCACACCCTGGAGTTGCAAGCAGCAGCAGCCCAAACATTACTTTAAAGAGACACTGGAGTTGGCAGCAGGAGCCCAAAAATTGGATGAATCACACTCTGGAGTTGAAAACAGCAGCAGCAGCAGCAGCAGCAGGAGCCCAAACATAGCTTGAAAGAGACACTGGAGTTGGCTGCAGGAGCCCAAAGATTGGATGAATCACACCCTGGAGTTGGCAGCAGCAGCAGCAAGAGCCCAAACATTACTTTAAAGAGACACTGGAGTTGGCAGCAGGAGCCCAAAAATTGACTGACACACCCTGGAGTTGGCAGCAGTAGCAGCAGGAGCCCAAACATTACTTTAAAGAGACACTGGAGTTGGCAGCAGGAGCCCAAAAATTGGATGAATCACACCCTGGAGTTGCAAGCAGCAGCAGCAGCCCAAACATTACTTTAAAGAGACACTGGAGTTGGCAGCAGGAGCCCAAAAATTGGATGAATCATACCCTGGAGTTGCAAGCAGCAGCACCAGCCCAAACATAACTTTAAAGAGATACTGGAGTTGGCAGCAGGAGCCCAAAAATTGGATGAATCACACCCTGGAGTTGCAAGCAGCAGCAGGAGCACAAACATTGCTTTAAAGAGGCACTGGAGTTGGCTGCAGGAGCCCAAAAATTGGATGAATCACACCCTGGAGTTGCAAGCAGCAGCAGCAGGAGCCCAAACATTACTTTAAAGAGACACTGGAGTTGGCAGCAGGAGCCCAAAAATTGGATGAATCACACCCTGGAGTTGCAAGCAGCAGCAGCCCAAACATTACTTTAAAGAGACACTGGAGTTGGCAGCAGGAGCCCAGAAATTGGATGAATCACACCCTGGAGTTGCAAGCAGCAGCAGGAGCCCGAACATTACTTTAAAGAGACACTGGGGTTGGCTTCAGGAGCCCAAAAATTGGATGAATCACACCCTGGAGTTGCAAGCAGCAGCAGCAGCCCTAACATTACTTTAAAGAGACACTGGAGTTGGCAGCAGGAGCCCAAAAATTGGATGAATCACACTCTGGAGTTGCAAGCAGCAGCAGTAGCACAAACATTGCTTTAAAGAGACACTGGAGTTTGCTGCAGGAGGCCAAAAATTGGATGAATCACACCCTGGAGTTGCAAGCAGCAGCAGCAGCAGCAGGAGCCCAAACATAGCTTGAAAGAGACACTGGAGTCGGCTTCAGGAGCCCAAAGATTGGATGAATCACACCCTGGAGTTGGCAGCAGCAGCAGCAGGAGCCCAAACATTACTTTAAAGAGACACTGGAGTTGGCAGCAGGAGCCCAAAAATTGACTGACACACCCTGGAGTTGGCAGCAGCAGCAGCAGGAGCCCAAACGTTACTTTAAAGAGACACTGGAGTTGGCAGCAGGAGCCCAAGAATTGGATGAATCACACCCTGGAGTTGCAAGCAGCAGCAGCAGGAGCCCAAACATTACTTTAAAGAGACACTGGAGTTGGCTTCAGGAGCCAAACAATTGGATGAATCACACCCTGGAGTTGCAAGCAGCAGCAGCAGGAGGCCAAGCATTGGCTGAAAGGCACACCCTGAAGTTGGCATCAGCCGGAGGCCAAAAATTGGTTGGAAGGCACACCCTGAAGTTGGCATCAGCAGGAGCCCAAAAATTGGCCTAAAGACATAAATATGTTTTGCACCATTTGGAAAGTGTAAAACGTGGCACCATGCTGAATCTAGTTGCATGCATGAGGCATTGGTGAGTGGAAATCCTGGCTGATCCATCCCTGATTCATTTTGACAAAGGTGAGTCTCTCCACATTTTTAGTTGACAGACGAGTTCTCCTCGCCGTAACTATGGCCCCCGCCGCACTAAACACCCGCTCAGATGGCACGCTACTTGCCGGGCAGGACAGCTTTTCCAGGGCAAACTCTGCTAGTTGCGGCCACAAATCAAGTTTGGCTGCCCAGAAGTCCAGCGGATCCTCAAGGTGTGTTGGCATGGTCATGTCAAGGTATGACATGACCTGCTGGTTCAGGTCCTGCTCGAGGTCTTCCTGCTGCTCATGAGTAGCCTCACTATGCGGGTGTAGAAAGCTACTCATTAGCGACTGAAGACTGAGGCTGCTGCTGATGGAGCTGCTGCTGCTGCTCCTGCCAACCCCCCCAGCAGCCATGGCAGTGGAAGGTGAGCGCAGAGGTCCCCTAGAGTCAGACCTGCGAGAGTATGGACCATGGCGCAGATAGGCATCGGCCAACTGCCTACGTAGAATGTCTTTGTATTAGTTCAGTTTGTCCTCCCTCTTGGCGGGTTTAAAAAATGCCCCCATTTTGTGCCGGAAGCGAGGGTCCAATAAGGTGGACAGCCAGAAGTCATCCCGCCGACAAATGGAAACAATTCTGGGGTCACTACGCAAGCACGTGAGCATGCTTCCTGCCATTTGCGCAAGTGACTCGGATGGACTACCTGTCTCCATCTCCACTGCATACTGCCCGGTGTGTCCGGGTCCTCTGTCTCGCCTTCCTCAAAAACCTCTAGCTGCTCTGGCTGCTCCTGCTCCTCCTCTCCTGTCCGCTGACTAGATAAACCAGCCATTTCGCCAAGCCTAAACTGTGTTTCGCTGGGCAACTCCTCCTCCTCTTCCTCCTCCTCCTCTAGTTCAGCTCCAACGGGGTTCATGTGGCCGTAAGATGTAGACGCCGTGTCTCCAGTGCCCTGACCAGCCATGGTTTCCAACATGTGCTGTAGTACATGAAGCAGTGAAATCACATCGTTCATCCAGTAATCCTGCCGACTGACAAATAAAATGGCTTCCTCAAAGGGCCTGAGCAAACGGCAGGTGTCACGTATGAGCTGCCACTGGTTGACATTGAAGTTACACAGGGGAGTCCCCCTATCCGCTTGGATCATCAGGAAATCCGTGATGGCTTTTCTCTGTTCATATAATCGGTCCAACATGTGAAGGATGGAATTCCAACGGGTGGAAACATCGCAAATTAGACTATGTTGGGGGATACCGTTCTGACGCTGTAGCTCAAGAAGGGTGTGTTTGGCGGTGTATGAGTGGCTGAAGTGCATGCAAAGTTTCCTTGAAGTTGTTAGGATGTCTTGCAGATGGGGGGAACACTTCAGAAACCGCTTGACAACCAGATTGAAGACGTGAGCCATGCAGGGGGCATGGGTCAGGCTTCCTTGGCGCAGCGCAGATAAAATGTTCTTCCCATTGTCGGTAACCATGATTCCCATTTTAAGTTTTCTTGGAGTAAGCCATGTTTGGATTTCCTGATGAATAAATTTAAGCAGTTCCTCCCCTGTGTAACTCCTTTCGCCAAGACAAACCATGTGAAGCACTGCGTGACACCTCCGAGCCCTGCACACATGGTAGACTGGAGGGGCACTGAGACTTGCGCCTACAGTGGAGGGTGAGGAGATGGCGGAGGATGAGGAGGCCGAGTCGCACAGTGTCACAGGCCCAACGGGCAGGGAGCGCGGGGGCCGAAGCGGCGTGACCTGTCCAAGTTGCTGCTGCTGCAAAGGGACCACATTCACCCAGTGGGCCGTAAACGACATGTACTGTCCCTGATCGTAGTTACAGCTCCAGACGTCGGCGCTGCCATGCACTTTGCTACACACCGACGGGCTCAAGGACTGGCCCACCTTCTGTTCAACAAAAGTGTGCAGCGCTGGTACTGCCTTCTTGGCAAAGAAATGACGGCTTGGGACTCTCCACCTCGGCTCGGCACAAGCCATCAGTTCTCTGAAAGGTGCCGAGTCCACCACCTGAAAAGGGAGCGACTGCAGCACCAGCAACTTGAACAGGAGCACATTCAGCTTCTGCACCGTAGGATGAGTGGGCGCATACTGCTGTCTCTTGGACATGGCTTCGCTGATGGATTGCTGGTGGGATGCATGACTTGGAGGAGGAGGAGCAGGAGCGACAGAGGATGGGTATGATGCACAGCTGCCTTCGGCTGAGGTGCTGGAGCCTTGGCTGGCAGAAATTGGGAGCGGCGTGCCACTTGGTGAGGAAGCAGACTGGACCACCCCTTGGGAGCCTCGGTTCTCCCAGGCCGCTTTATGGTGATGCATCATATGTTGGCGCAGGGCCGTGGTGCCAACATTTGGGCCCTGGCCACGCTTCACCTTCTGCCTACATATCTTGCATGTGGCCATGTTACCCTCCTGCGGATGCTTCAGGAAAAACTGCCACACTGCTGAGTAGCTACTTTTCCAACCAACAGGCCTCACTGATTCGCTGCTATTGTCGCCAACTCCAGGAACCCCTGCCCTACTACCTCCTGATAAGGTAGCCTGCCACGCAGCAGGTGCTCTACCCCGGCCCGGCCCCGTTTGGCTCCAGGCTTTACAATTGTGCCCCCATGCTTACTGCCAACCATGCTGCTAACACCTTGCTGCCTAAGCTGCTGACTCCGGGGCAACCTGCACCCCTCTTCTCCTGGTGATGACGATGAAGCCCCTTCATCACCCAGCTCCCAAGTGCGATCGGCTTCATCATCATCATCATCATTATCACCAAGTTGTGGCTGCACGTCACTGATGTTCGTGGATTCGTCAACAGTGTCTGGCGCAGAAGCTGGAACGCTCGCAACACCCACTACACTGTCCACATCACTATTTGTCTGCCTAGCTAAAGAAGCCACCTCCATTTCTTGGCTAGGAAGTAGCTGCTGACTGTCCTCTATCTGATCGTCCTCCTCACTAAAGAGTGGAGCTGAACCCAAAGCATAGGATACGTCGCTGGGGGAGGGAACGGCGTAGGACAGAGGCAATGGGAGGACAGGGACTGCTCTCGGGGCCAACTCAGGGTTGTGTCAGAGGAACCTACCGACCCTAGACTGGGGGTCTCAGACGTAACTTGTGATGATGTTGATGAGCGCGTTAACCAATCTACCACGGCAGATGCGTTACTGATGGAGACACGACCGCTAGCAGATACTGGCAGAACAGGTCTCTCACCGTGACTGCTGCTGCCACTCGCCCCTAGTCTGCTGCGACCTCTGCCTGCTGAATCTTGGCCTCTGCCACTCCTCTTTGAACATCCTGGCACTTGTCTGCCTGACATTTTTATGTATTTGCTTATTTAGTATAAACAGATAGGGTTCAAGGTGCAGCTTTGGGGTGCCCTGCGGCCTGGTTTATTAAAAGCAGTCAAAAACAAGTGCAAACTGTAGTAGCTTAATAAAGCAGCTGATGCTGATCAACGCTTATGTTGTATAACAGATAGGGTGCAAGGTGCAGCTTTGGGGTGCCCTGCGGCCTGGTTTATTAAAAGCAGTCAAAAACAAATGGGATACCCCCACAGCAGACCTGAGATCAGTATATATGCACAGTAAAAGTGTCTAAGCAGGCTCCAACAGGCCAAATTACTTTAAATAAGTGTGCAGCTTAGTGAAGATCAAGAGGGGTATGGTATGTTACAGAATGGGATGCCCCCACAGCAGACATGAGATCAGTATATATGCACAGCAAAAGTGTCTAAGCAGGCTCCAACAGGCCAAATTACTTTAAATAAGTGTGCAGCTTAGTGAAGATCAAGAGGGGTATGGTATGTTATAGAATGGGATGCCCCCAGAGCAGACCTGAGATCAGTATATATGCACAGTAAAAGTGTCTAAGCAGGCTCCAACAGGCCAAATTACTTTAAATAAGTGTGCAGCTTAGTGAAGATCAAGAGGGGTATGGTATGTTACAGAATGGGATGCCGCCACAGCAGACTTGAGATCAGTATATGTGCACAGTAAAAGTGTCTAAGCAGGCTCCAACAGGCCAAATTACTTTAAATAAGTGTACAGCTTAGTGAAGATCAAGAGGGGTATGGTATGTTACAGAATGGGATGCCCCCACAGCAGACTTGAGATCAGTATATATGCACAGTAAAAGTGTCTAAGCAGGCTCCAACAGGCCAAATTACTTTAAATAAGTGTGCAGATTAGTGAAGATCAAGAGGGGTATGGTATGTTACAGAATGGGATGCCCCCTCAGCAGACTTGAGATCAGTAATATATGCACAGCAAAAGTGTCTAAGCAGGCTCCAACAGGCCAAATTACTTTAAATAAGTGTGCAACTTAGTGAAGATCAAGAGGGGTTTGGTATGTTACAGAATGGGATGCCCCCACAGCAGACTTGAGATCAGTATATATGCACAGCAAAAGTGTCTAAGCAGGCTCTAACAGGCCACATCACTTTAAATAAGTGTGCAGCTTAGTGAAGATCAAGAGGGGTATGGTATGTTACAGAATGGGATGCCCCCTCAGCAGACTTGAGATCAGTAATATATGCACAGCAAAAGTGTCTAAGCAGGCTCCAACAGGCCAAATTACTTTAAATAAGTGTGCAACTTAGTGAAGATCAAGAGGGGTTTGGTATGTTACAGAATGGGATGCCCCCACAGCAGACTTGAGATCAGTATATATGCACAGCAAAAGTGTCTAAGCAGGCTCCAACAGGCCAAATTACTTTAAATAAGTGTGCAGCTTAGAGGAAATACAGAGGCTAATGGGATGTTACAGAATGGGATGCCCCCACAGCAGACTTGAGATCAATATATATGCACAGCAAAAGTGTCTAAGCAGGCTGCAACAGGCCAAATTACTTTAAATAAGTGTGCAGCTTAGTGAAGATCAAGAGGGGTATGGTATGTTATAGAATGGGATGCCCCCACAGCAGACCTGGGATCAGTATATATGCACAGTAAAAGTGTCTAAGCAGGCTCCAACAGGCCACATTACTTTAAATAAGTGTGCAGCTTAGTGAAGATCAAGAGGGGTATGGTATGTTACAGAATGGGATGCCCCCACAGCAGACCTGAGATCAGTATATATGCACAGTAAAAGTGTCTAAGCAGGCTCCAACAGGCCACATTACTTTAAATAAGTGTGCAGCTTAGTGAAGATCAAGAGGGGTATGGTATGTTACAGAATGGGATGCCCCCACAGCAGACCTGAGATCAGTATATATGCACAGTAAAAGTGTCTAAGCAGGCTCCAACAGGCCAAATTACTTTAAATAAGTGTGCAGCTTAGTGAAGATCAAGAGGGGTATGGTATGTTATAGAATGGGATGCCCCCACAGCAGACCTGGGATCAGTATATATGCACAGTAAAAGTGTCTAAGCAGGCTCCAACAGGCCAAATTACTTGAAATAAGTGTGCAGCTTAGTGAAGATCAAGAGGGGTATGGTATGTTATAGAATGGGATGCCCCCACAGCAGACCTGAGATCAGTATATATGCACAGCAAAAGTGTCTAAGCAGGCTCCAACAGGCCAAATTACTTTAAATAAGTGTGCAGCTTAGTGAAGATCAAGAGGGGTATGGTATGTTACAGAATGGGATGCCCCCACAGCAGACCTGAGATCAGTATATATGCACAGTAAAAGTGTCTAAGCAGGCTCCAACAGGCCAAATTACTTTAAATAAGTGTGCAGCTTAGTGAAGATCAAGAGGGGTATGGTATGTTATAGAATGGGATGCCCCCACAGCAGACCTGAGATCAGTATATATGCACAGTAAAAGTGTCTAAGCAGGCTCCAACAGGCCAAATTACTTTAAATAAGTGTGCAGCTTAGTGAAGATCAAGAGGGGTATGGTATGTTACAGAATGGGATGCCCCCACAGCAGACCTGAGATCAGTATATATGCACAGTAAAAGCGTCTAAGCAGGCTCCAACAGGCCAAATTACTTTAAATAAGTGTGCAGCTTAGTGAAGATCAAGAGGGGTATGGTATGTTACAGAATGGGATGCCCCCACAGCAGACCTGAGATCAGTATATATGCACAGTAAAAGTGTCTAAGCAGGCTCCAACAGGCCAAATTACTTTAAATAAGTGTGCAGCTTAGAGGAAATACAGAGGCTAATGGGCTGTTACAGAATGGGATGCCCCCACAGCAGACTTGAGATCAGTATATATGCACAGCAAAAGTGTCTAAGCAGGCTGCAACAGGCCAAATTACTTTAAATAAGTGTGCAGCTTAGAGGAAATACAGAGGCTAATGAGATCTTACAAAATGGTAATGTTCCCACAGCAGACTTGAGATCAGTTCAGTATATATGCACAACATCAAAAGTGTATAAGCAGCCTGAAGCAGCTAACAAAGCCAGTCAGCCAGCCAGTAACACTCAGGCTGGATGAAAAAAAAAAATCTCCCTGTCACTGCCTTTTCCTAACTTTCCCTGCTTCTCGCTGACTTCCTGCCTGTCTCCTGTCTGTCTCCTGCCTGTCCCTGGCTCTCTAACTGTCTCTACCTGAATACAGCAGTGTCCTGTCTCTCACGAATGCAATTGAGAAATGAAGAAAAGCAAGATGTCCGCCGCCTTAAATAGCGCTGTGACGTCACCGGGCTTGCTGGCTGCTGATAGGCTGCATGTGACTGCCCCAGTATGCACTGGAGCGGGGTAGATGTCTGGACATGTCCCGTCTGCCATCTTAGAATGTAAATGAAGAAAAACTTCGAGCGATCGAAGCACGGGGAAATTCGTATTGGATCCGAAATGAATTTTTCATGAAATTCGGATCGAATCCGGGTTCGTCCGGATCGATTCGCTCATCCCTAATATATATATATATATATATATATATATATATATATATATATATGTATATATATGTATTTATAATAAAAATATTCTGAACCAAATGGTGTGCTAAAATACACCCCCATCACCCCATTTCACTATTGAGTTTGCTGTTCTAAATATGCAGTAGTCAATATGTAAGATCTGTAGACACTCTTAATCATGGCACCCCTTCATACCAAAACACACTGATTATACATGACACTGCTAATGATTTCTGACTGAAAATGAAAACATTAACTGCATTCAAAGTTAAGGTTTACAATAGATCAGCTAGTTGACACATAATGCTGCCTTCACTTAAACCAACTTTTTAATTGCATAATGCTGCTCTTTGCACGGACCCTTGAGTGTCATTTACGGTTCCTCCAAGTGCTAATTCTGATTTGTTGCAATCCCCTGCATGTCCTGATGGAAGCACAATCCTGCTTTTAAACTGCCATGGACCTTGCAGCTTAAGTGGCATGCCAATTACTCAATTCCTGTTGCAATTGTGCCATCGAAGTACAGGGTTTATGTCCCCGAAACTCCCCAACTTCACACTGAAGTCGTAAGCAGAGCACACAGTGCTTATCTTCCACCACAGTTGGTGGTGGATTACTGGGATCAGATTTTTTTTAATTTAAATTTGCTTAAATTTGGCACAGTACCCTGCCCTCATTCCTCACCTTCCAGACCCCTTCTGTCTGAAGTGGACCGTGACTTGGTGATCTCCTTCTTTAGCTTACTTCCCCAGGTTTCAGAGGTCCTGTTTCACTGTTACATCAAGTCAGTGATCAGTCCTGACCCTATTAGTCCAAAAGCTAGTGTAGCAGCAGTGCTGGATCATGATGACGAGGTGCTCCCTGTAGGACAGGGACTGAAGCAGTTGATTATATGCACTTGGCATGTGAGTATTATATGGATAGCATACATAAGATAATATTGAACTAAGCAGCATTTTGTAAAGCACGAAAGGAGAAAGGTGTAAGGGAAAATTTAATTAATATTAAAATTCTCCATTGTTTTACAATCTTATAATGAACAGACTGTGCCAAGTATTTGCATATTCAGTTTCAAATGACAAAAACAGGATCAGGGTCTGATCATATTTATTACCTGCAGATTATTAAATCAATGCGGAATTAACAAATTATGATCCACTAAAAGCGAAACTGAAATTGCATGCAGTTATCTGAATCCATTTAGTATTACTTGGACTGTGACCTAAGGTATTGAAATTATATATGAACCCATTTAAAACAGAAATTATTCTAGTCCAGCATTTATAATAATAAAACGTCAAATTTGCTGATGCATTATTAAGTAGAGCCACTGTAAGCCAAAAAGTACATGGTAAAAGAATAACAGTTTGCACAGGGCTTTTATGATTAACAATGCAAGCTTGGTCAGCTAAATATTTTCAGGGAGTTTCCATAGCTCTTTGGTCGGAATTTAAAAATATGGTAAGATCACCAGACCAACAATCAGTGAGCCCTTAAAATGTTTAACCTGTTACATAAAAAGTTGTTCTAGTTCTATAGCACTGACGTGGATATGCTCGATAAAGTTATAACCCGTTATTATTAAATGTTCTGTTATCCCTGGAGGTCTTCTTGTGGCCCTTCATGGTTTGCAATAACAAACCCAAGGGCACTGAGAAGCATTCTGTCACGCTCGGGGTAACTCCAGACCTCCAGGTAAGCCCTCAACCCCCAATCTCCGCAGCCAGCTTCACCTGTAGGAGCCCCCGCTTGCCGGGACGCAGTATACGCCTGCCCGGGATCGGTTGCCCCCAGGACTTCAATGGCTCAAAGGATGGGGACTTACTAGTTGGAGGTCTGAAGAACCAATGGCTGAGAGCGAGTTTATCGGAAGTCCAGAGACCGGCCAGAGGTTGACACCGGAAAGTCAGATATCGCAGCGGTACAGAGGGATGAGGCAGCTCGAGGTCAGGGTACAAAGCAGAGGTAAGACAAGGATGGTCGGTTCAGGCAGGGGTCGGCAACGAAGATCAATCACGGAATTTAGCTCAAGACAAACAAGGTACAAGGCGCTATCACAGGCACTGAGTAACTGATGGGGTGAAACCTTTATAGGAACATATATGATGGGAGATGGGGGGAAAATGGGTGTGTGATTGGTGCTCACTAGGATTAAACAGCTCATTGGCTACACACTTATGGAAGGGCCTATAGCCCAAACCTCCCCTGGGCCATTGGCCCAAAACCCCAGCACACGGGCTCATTGGCCCACACCAGAACCCTGGGCTCATTGGCCCTATCACAGCCTCCGGCTGCCGCGCTGTGTACAGCGCCGCCGGAGGATAAAACAGTCACGTGCTCGCGCGAACGCACGAGCACGCGAGGCTGTGACACGGGGAGGAGGCAGGAGAATGGCTGTGCTCGACGCCGCCTGAGCCGCCGCCGCACAGCGGCAGCTGCGGCCGGCCGCCTGGAGGCGGCGCTGGAACGGGGTCCAGGTAAGCGGTTACTGACACATTCAAACGTCGTTGCTGGATATAAATATTCAAAACAAGGAAGCAATGAGTTCTAATTGAAAGGTGCTGTGGGAGCGTGGATCGAGACGAGTAAACAAGCACAGGGGTTACACACCCAAAGTGGGCCAAAACACTTAAATTTGGGAGTTTTTGTGTAATTATAAGGTGATCATATGGTTAAATGGGGTCTATTATTGATTGGGCTAATTTTCACTTGGGTAGAATGTGGTATTATTTGGATTTGTGGGCACCTCTTTAAGATGCATAGAATTTTAAGCTAAGGGAATAATAATGTTTAAAAGGCTTCCCAATTTACCCTAAAAAAACAGGCAGCCCTCTTTATTAAAAATGTTTGCGGACACCAGATGAGCGGCTCACATGAGCCGATATCTGTGACTGCACTTATGCGCTCCCTCCCATCCGGCGGGTCAGTTATTGCAGCTGATAAACATCCATGCTGCCAGTGAACCCAGTTGTAGAGTTTTGTGGGGACCAGATTAATGTATATTCTCTATTTGCTCTGAAAAGTGCATTAACAGTTTTCACCTGAAACATTATTTACACGGACATTTAAAATGCATCTTTGCCCTTTATGCTGTGACTTATTGAAATCAGCTCCATTAGATGTTTTAACGCTTGCACTTTGCTCCATGCACATGTTTTATTTTATGATATTCATGATTTTTTAAAATTATTTCTCTTAGTTCTAACTGGTGAAACTGCATACATTAAACAGAGATCATTTTATCCATCCATATCTGGTATCTCCCACCCTTAAAGGGATATAAGAGATAGCTTATGAATTCAGACAGAATTGTACAATGAAGATTAAGGTCAATGAAAGTGTTTGACCACTGGGCAACATATTAACAGGATTGCTCATTCTTCAGCCCTTGTATTTTGCTCACTGAAAGATGACATATGTAAAACCTCTGTTTAATATAAGCTGAATGAGGATGTCAAACAGACCTTAATCAAGATGGCGAACAATCAAAGTTTATTTGATTTCAATCAAAACATAAAAATTCAATTTGGTAAAAAGATATCTTCATGTTTTTACCATACATAAACACCACCAAAAGGGATAAATGCATCATTTTACAGACTGAATTGGAAGAGATGAGAAAAGCATATTTGAAAAGTAATATCAATGTGTTCATATTTCTGTGAATATGCTGGCCATGTCTTAAACCCATAACAATAAAGTAAAACATGTTTGCAAAACTGAACAGCCTTTTTATTTACTTCTAGCTTTAATTTCTTAGGACTAAAAGCATGACATCTGTGGGCCAAAGTCTTAAGAAACTATTATTTTTTATGTATTCAAATATTGTATATAGAGCAGATTTACTCTCTCTACACAAAAAGTAAATACAAATATAACAAATGTTAAAAAAGATTTTCTCAACCTTGATTCACCATTACTCTGCCTGATTGCTTCTGAGCCAAGATGCATTTAACTGCTCCAAATGTCAAGTGTATAAACTGCTGACTTACCACTTAATTTATCAAGTATACATTTCTAATTTTCTAATGTCCTTTGCAGGTGTTCTATAAGACATAAATGCACCCTAGAGTTTTTCTGGTCTCTAGCCCCCCCCCCCCCCCTCCTCTTGTCTGGGTAGGCTTTAAACAATAAGGTTTACCCATTTATTATGGAAAACATTTGTCATGGCTCTAAGTTGGCCAGTCAATTTCTGCCATGCCAAACTCAACCACCCGTGCCCTTATGAACCTTGCTTTCTGCATTGGGGCACAGTCTTCCTAGAGCAGAAAAGGGACTTCCCCAAACTGGTACAAAAAAGTTGAAAGTTTACAATTGGCCACAATGTCTTGGTATGCTAAAGAATTGAGATGTCCCTTCACTGGTACTAAGGGGCATAGGCCAACCCCTGTAAAGCATCCCTCCTTAACTAAACTTTACAGATGGCCCAATGCAGTCAGACAGGTGACCTTTTTCAGTAATTCCCCTAATCCTGACTGCCAGGTTATGTAGTGTGCTTTGTCACTTCACAGAATAAATGTTCCCTGCTGCAGTCCAGTGGTGGCATTGTGCTTAGAGATGTAAGGCTTGCAGTATTGAGAAGGATTGCAAATCTAAAGGTATTAAATCTGTGTTTGCATCTTTTCAATTAATCATTGTTGATCATTGACATTTCTGGGCGGGATATTTTGCAATAGTAGCAGCTCATTCTTTTAAAAACTGAAAAAGTTTATCCTACTTCTTGGTCCTCTTTAATTACCAGTAGTAGCCCTGAAAGCATGTATACGCTAATAAAAGAAAACTCTGATACTACCCCCACATTTCCCTCAGGGATTTACGCTTGGTTTATTTTGCATGTGAATAATGTTGTGACTAATATGTTTTTTCCCCAAATTATAATCATAAGTGTTATTTGAAGTTAAAATGTGCTTTTCTACCCACCTTCTGGGTCAAGGAGAGCTGCGATTCCCAAGTGGTGTTGAGCAGTGTTGAATGCATGGTCCAGCCGCTGAACAGATGATTGCTGGCTAACAACACTATTCCAGTCAAACAGATCTGGTCTGCAGATAGAAAATATGATGTAAATAGTCATAGTAATGTAGAATAAAAATAGCCATAACAAGCTATACAAATAACACAGTGTGTCTGTGCTTTAAATGCCTTCACTTTTTTTCATAAAGTACCTCTTACTATTTTATAATTATCTCAATTACCACCTGGTCGGTCCATATAGGTTGTCAGTTATCTAAAAAAAACTATTTAAAGTGCATGAAAAGCACAATAATGTGTATAAATATGTTTCATTGCGTTTAGGAGCAAATCAGGTTAAGGTAGTTTAGATGGTAGCATATCAGGTTGGGGTACAGGTCTGTTTCATGGTCTAGATTATTAATAGCATGTACATGTAAATATTAATAATAATAAAAGTTTAAACATTGTATCTGATAGCCAGTATAAGTTTGTAGAACTTCTCTCTTTTAGCCTTTGGTCCCTGCAGCTGTTCTACCTTACTACAGCTGAAAGAAATTTACCAAGTTCTAAGATTGAGTCCATTTAAACAGTTTCCTTTGAGCATGCCTACTTCATACTGTAAACTGCAGTACAGGGGAAACAACACACCTCACCCCTGCAACTGTAGTGGTTGCCAGTGAGAATGGATGCCATGGAACTTGATTTTAGGACCTGAGCTCACAAAAGATGAGTATGTTTTATCTTTTAAGAGTGGAGGAAGACCAATATGGTTTGCAAGGCTGTACATGACACACAATGTGTGATATTGTGTATGATGTTCAAAATGTAGAACACTTGGCTCTAGAGCGCTGGGTGGGTAAGCAGTAGTACCATTCAAAAAAATGTATCAGGTTTCTCTGGGTGTTTCGGGGTTGCAGCAGTGTTGAAGGCTGATATAGTATATCTGGCTGCAGGATTGCTGGACTAATTATAATCAAAGTTATTATTCTAAGCTCAGATGTGTCATTGTAGCTAAAAACAGATATCAAAAGGGGGCAGACAAATGTATAGAACTAATCCCAATATGCTAAATATTCTAAAGGCCAGCGAACAATATGTGGAGGTCAGAACAATACAGCTATAACACAGCTGTGTCTTGTCATCACTGCCATATGGCTCCGTGTGCTGGTGAGCGACAAAGTAATCTGGCCCAGTTAATCTTCCTTTCATACTAACAGTAAGTATCCTATGCATTTTCTGGCATCACAAGATCAAACGCTGTGACCTTTTTCTCTTCTGTCATCCAAAGTACCCAGCTACAACCCACAATGCAAAAGCAAAAAGACAGAACACGAGTACCTTAGTTAGGTATTGTCACCTATGAAAAGGATTTAAAAAGCTTGCACCAACTCACGACTAGATTATTTTGTAATGGAACTTGAGCAGACAGAGAACAAGTATCGCACCTTTAAAAAGTCTGAAAATGCATTAGGCAAAGATACAGAGGTTGGTGGATTCCAGCATACCCATACATCCCCAGTAACCATAAAAGAAAAACACCTTAATAGCTCTGCAGTTAGGAAAGTGTTAGTAGTCTACATACACCTCTAATAAAGTAACTGACATTTGAAAGATAACTTTTTAAATATATCGGCATATTAGAGATGCCAACTGAAAAGAGCATGTTTGTCACTTAGTTAGTAGTTCAAGTATCCTTTTAGTAACACAAGACCTGCTGATGCTTGTAGGTGTAGCATACTGGGGAACATGCATAGTTTTATATTTATTTATAAAGCTCTGTTTCTAGCATTGTATTGCACTTATCATTACTGTGTTAGGCGGATGATGCCTTCTTTTAATTTAGCTGGTCACATATACTGTGGCTGCATTCCAGCTAGTCACATGGGACAAATTATAACACCAGTCTGATTCCACCAGATGTGTCTCCCTAGTAGAATGCCTTTATCCACTTTATGCATTAGGAGTCTCTGTTTTCAACAGCAAGAATACAGAATCATAGAGGGAGACACTCAAGAAATTAATCAAAAAAATATATTTTATTCCATATCACTAAATGAATCACTACACATAACCACTACACAATTAAAATCCCTTAAAAAACACATAATGAGACAATACATATAAGACAAACCAACATGGAAGTGTGTAGGCAATGGGTAGAGCACTGGCATGCACAAATATCAACCAGCATCTATATTTAACCCTTTTGCTGCCAGCCTATCTGGAGATTTTGCCAGACCATTTTGCACTATTTTGCGCTCCATATGTTTAACTGCAATTTTTGAAGGGATCTCCAGGGATTTCCCAGGAAAATTATATATTGTTTTTTTCAGCAGAGTCTGGTCTTTAACATGAAATGTCTTGTTTGTCATTTTTTAGGTGTATTCCTAATATTTTGGGGTAAAATATGTGCAAAAAAAAAATCATTTTTTTACAATTTGAAACATTTTGTCCTAATAAAAAATGTAAGTTTGTCAATAAAATCTTATTGCATGTAAAAGCCCCATTTCTCCCGGTTACAGCGGTACCACATATGTATTGGTAGACACCCTTTCCTGCCCAGGAGACTCCCCCAAACTGAAACAGCGCTTTAGGAGATTTTCAGATAACATACACCTGTGCTAGGCGCTATGCGCACATTGCAGTTTTTCAAGAAAAACAACCCTTTACATTTGAAATACCCCCAATAAACTATATATTCTCTGGAAGTAAACACCTCAAGCTTTCTAGGCGTACCAGGCTTGCTGACATGGGTGCAGTTTTCTGGAAGTAATCCCTCATTTAGTTATTTGGTTGCACAGGGTTTCCCTAAAATAAAAAGAATAAAAAAAAAGAATCAAAGGCACTTTTTCCTAAAAAACTATATGCAAACAAGAAAAAACAAGTTAAATCTGAAAAAGCAACACCCTCGAACAGAACAATACCCAACATGCATAGCTACTGTGAAGGGAAGAGTTGGCAAACACCGCAAAGTAAAGAGTGTGTGTAAGAATAATTTTACTTGAAAATTTCAGCTCTGCAGACAAAGTGCTCACCTTGAGCCTTTTCTACTAAAACAACCCTTTACATTTGGAATGCCCCCCACAAACCATATATTCCCTGAAAGTACACCTGTTAAGCTTTCTGAGTGTACACAGCTTGTTGTAGTGGGCTCATCTTTCTGGAAGTAATCTCTCAAAGAATTCTTTGGCTGCACAGGGTTTCCCTAATGTGTACAAAAGCAGAATAAAAAACACCTTTTCCTAAAATATCAATATACAAACAAGAAAGAACAAGGTAAATCTGAAAGCGCAAGGTCCTCTGAGCAGAACATTATCTGACATGCATAGGTACTTTCAATCCCTTTATTTCCCAGCTTACTTGAAATTTTGTCACCCTCTGTTGACAGGTCATTTTTCCCCATGTTTAACCGGGATTTTTTCAGGAATTTCCAGGAAAATTCTATATAATTTTTTGCAGCAGAGTTTAGGCTTTAACATGAAATGTCTTGTTTGTAATTTTTTTACTGTTTTTTAAAATATTTTTAAGTAAAAAGACTAAAAAAATAAAAAAATATTATTTCTTTTAAATTGTCCCATTTTTTTTTTAAATAAACAATTTATTTTACTAAAGAAAACCATATTGCATGTGAAAGCCCCATTTTTTTCTGATTACAGCGGTACCACATATGTATCGGTAGCCCCCCGTTACTGTCCAGGAGACCCCCCAAACTAAAAAGAGCACTTTATAACATTTACAAATAAACTACTATCCACACTATAAAGGGTTACATTTAAAAAAAATGTTGTGGGGTCCCCCTTCCAGGCAGAGGGGGGGCAATTTTTTGGGGGGAATTTTAAGGGTTAAAAACCCTTAAAATCCCCCCCAAAAATGGCGTGAGGTCACCACTACCCAGCATAACCAGCCCTGGGACCAGCTATGGGGGCTTGTACAAGGCGCAGGGGCCAACTTTGGTGGCCCCTGGCCTTACAGGCTAAAAGCCGGCATAGCCTATAGTCACAGGCTCTTCTGCCCCCCTTTGGGCTTTGGGGAGGCAGGTAATGGGGGGCTCAGAGTTAATGGCAAGTCACCCGCTAGCCACAGGTGACTTGCCAGACCCAGAGCCTTGTAAACTGGTATTGGGGTCACATAGATCTCTTACAGTTCACAAAGGGTTAAATGTAAACAAAACAGACACACACACACAGAGTAAAAAACATTTTTTTTAATACTTACCTCTCATCCATCCCGGAGCACCTTGTCCTATGCTGATCACTTTGGCTTCAGGGCTCCTGCTGCTGCTGGAAGCCTTTTTTACCTGATGGGTGACAGGTAACATAGGATTAATTAAAAAAAAAAAATGACATAGTGTCCCCCATTTTTGTTGGAATTTTAAGGGTTAAAAACCCTTAAAAATCCCCCCAAAAATGGTGTGAGGTCCCCCCTACCCAGCATAACCGGCCCAGGGCCAGTTATGGGGGCTTGTAGAACAGGGCACAGGGACCAGCTTTGGCTGGCCCTGCAGGCTACAAGCCCACATAGCCTCTGTGAGGCCCGGGCCCTTCTGCCCCCCCGGGCTTTGAGGAGGAGGTAATTTGGGGTGCCAGGGGTTAATGGCAAGTCAGCCGCTAGCCGCAGGTGACTTGTCAGCCCCCAGCCTTGTGAACTGGTATAGGGATCCCATGGATCCCTTACCAGTTCACAAAGGGTTAACAGTAAAAAAACACACAGACACATAATAAAAATGACTTTTATTAAAAAATAAAAACGTCTTTTTTACTTTACTGACCTCCGATCGTCAGCTCCTGTGTCCCTCGATGTGATGACAGATGCGATCATGCTGGCCACAGGAGCAGAGGGGAAGGCAATGATCTGATCACCTACCCCTCTGCTCCTGTGGCCAGCATGATCACATCTGAATGAACAACAGATGGGAGCCAGGATGACACCCGGTGAGTGACATCATAAGCCCCGCCCCCAAAGGAGGCGCTGTATGTCTGCTTAGCCAGCATTCATGTGGCCTGTTGAAGTGGGGGACACACCCACGGAACGCGTGGCTCCTGGTGCTGTAGGCGGTGGGGAGACCCTTTACTGGCATAATCGTTATACCTTCAGTATATTTTGGTTGGATGTATTTTTGCGCTGTATTTGGTATTTAATGGCTGATTGATACTAGCATCTTTATTGGGGAGGTATTTTGTGGTCATTTTTATATTTCTTATAGGGCATTTAGGTATTGGGTAATCATGTAGGTTTTGTGATTATATATTGTATTTGTATCTATTGATTGGTTGCACTTTGCACTTTATAGTTATTTGATATAGGATCCGGATCATAGGTAGGATTTGCACATTGTTATTTGCACTGATTAGATCACTTGTGTTTATGTGTTTGAAATATAGATGCTGATTGATATTTGTGCATGCCAGTGCTCTCCCCATTGCCTACACACTTCCATGTTGGTTTGTCTTATATGTATTGTTTTATTATGTGTTTTTTAAGGGATTTTAATTGTGAAGTGGTTATGTGTAGTGATTAATTTAGTGATATGGAATAAAATATATTTTTTTGATTAATTTATTTTTTTGAGTGCCTCCCTCTATGATTCTGTGTTCTTGAGGTGAGCGTTATATAGCTTTGGGAGTGGCACCTTTAATTGTTATAGGGTTTTGTGCAGATCCCCTTGTCTTTATCTGTTTTCAACAGCAACACACAAGGCATATTGATGGGAAGCCT
Source organism: Gastrophryne carolinensis (assembly GCA_027917425.1). Lineage (NCBI taxonomy): Eukaryota > Metazoa > Chordata > Amphibia > Anura > Microhylidae > Gastrophryne > Gastrophryne carolinensis. The sequence continues at coordinate 215,071,030 of CM051236.1, forward strand.
GTTGCTGTCCCCAACCATATTTTAGTGGGACAGTCCAACTTTAAGGGAATTTAGTCAGCCAAAAACTCTGGGGACACCTAAATGTCCAACATTCCAGACATTCTGGGGAAGACTATCCTACCAAATGTCGGATGTCTGGTCGGTTTAAAACTGCTATCACTCATTGACTGAAAGGTGACAGTGCAATGTATGGATTGGCTGGGCACTGGCTATGTCACCAACATCTTCATAGTTTAAAGATTCCTGGATAAGGAACAGGACTACACCAGCTATTACATACACAAGGACCATAAAATGCTTTGGATATTTGTTCCTCAAAATCCCATAAATAAGCTACATGCCACAACCCACCATGTCCATCACCCACAAGCTGGTTTGAGCCATCCCACATTGGGGCCCCCAAAAATGGTAAAATTACCAATGCTTCACTAAAGCTAAATGTACTTTTCTGAACAACAGACGCACTGGAGAAAAGATGGCTCTGACGCCTTATAAATGAACTTCAAGCATTCATCAGGAGGAGGATGCAGCTACTTCATTTTAATAATATGTCTAGGTTAGGTGTAAAATAAAAGCAAATATTATATCCCTGCAGCCAATTTCCACCAGTGTGCTGTGTCAGGTGAATTTGGTTTCTGAATTATCATCTCCTGTTGTAAAGCTAGACTATGGATGCAAATCTGCAACCTGGGTGAGCACAGCCAGAATGTTACATATCAAACTTTAAATAAGGAGTGGAGGGTCATTTATTTCTTCTTCAGCAGCTTTACACAGCAGCTTAGCAGAGTCAGCTACATAGCAAGTAAGGAAACCTTGTTTGATTTCATACTTAGCCTAGACAATCCGTTTAATACTTGACACTGCATGTCTTTGAGACAAAATCATCTTGTATAAGTAGGACATTTATAACAATGTTTCAAATAAAGGGATCATTTAATCAAGGGCAAAGTGCTGCTTGCCCAATAGCATTGTTCATAAAATGGCTCTTGATATAGTTTAATTGTCATAATGGTGTTGACGGTCACTTTGAACCACTGTTTGTTCCTTATTTTAGGAGGAAAAAGAATCAATTACTTCTCTTGAAACAACCTCTGTAAGAAATCTTTAGTAGCTCTTTAGAAAACATAAGTGATAGAAAGGGCCTTGCAAAACTACATTAAAAAATCAATTAAGAGCTTCGATAAAAAAAAGAATTATCTCTAGGGAGAATATTGAGGTTTTATTTGTGGTTTAAATCATGCAAGTACCTTATTTGTTATTGTGGGCTATATTGAACATATGCTCTTACCTATTTTAGCTGAATGCCAATTGCTCTTGATTGTGTTTATGCTGATTGAGGGGCATGAGAATGGGAAAACAACCATGTTGCGATGCAGGTGCTCCAACTAATTAAAACTTCAAAGTTATTAAAACTCATATATCACATCTTTTTCATTGCTGAACTTTAACATGGTAATTATGGGTGGAACTAGATGAGTCATTCCAAAATGTTTTGTCATTTGCTAGCAGCAACTTCCCCATGACAATTGCTTTTCACAGCCTATAAGTTTTATGTATTTCAAACTAATTTATTTTTGACATTTTTTCTGGTAATCTGGCACACTTTTTAATGCTTTATTGAGGTAATAAGAAAAAAGTTTACACAGAATCACTGACATTTAAAAGCAAAATGTTATGGTCAGCATTAGCAATCAAAGCAATCACTAAAATGCAGAAAGTATTACCCCTACTGCCACAATGAAAATGCTGTTACTGGAATTCGATGTTGCATTGCACACCATGTGCAATTAATATTAAAATATAAATGTAAACAACAGGACACAAAATAAATGATTGTTTAACATATAGGTTCCCAACCCTCACTCAATCACCACAAACAGCTCATGTAGCTCTAAAACACTGTCTGAGCACTAAATATTCCACCTGTGCATCTTTGTGAAGAGCTGCCAAACCTGGCCTGTTAATGGCCCTTGAAGAGAGGTTTGAGTAGGGTCAGAGGTCCCAAAGACCTCTATACTAGTTGGGTGGAGGTGGTGAAAGGAATACTGATAACTATGCCCTATTATACGCACCCCCATCAGGCACAGGGATGCATTGGCATTGGTGTTCAGGTACAGAGGCTGGCCACCCCTATGCCTGGTCAGCTGGGCTGCTAGCCGAGGAGGCAGAGTGTGTGTTTTTTTGGTAAAAAAAAAAAAAAGAAACTAAAAAGCCTGGATGATCTGACCAGAATCCTACCACTATAAAGGTCTGACTGGAGATGATGGGCAAAATCCCAGCAGTGACGAGGATCTAAAGCCCATCAATATTTTTTAGGATCTATAAAACTTGTCATATCAGTGGCAAGGCCCATTAAAGGCTCTCTACTTAAAGTGATTGTATATCCAGAAAGGAAGTTAATGATGTTATATTCTATCACCTGCCCGGTGCCCTTAATCAGCCCATGTTTCTTTTTTTTATTAAAGCCTTTGTCCAATATTCATAAACAAACACAAACAGGAAGCAATATGATGTTGAATGGAATGCCATATGCTAATGAATTTAGTTACAAGCTACTGTAAACTGTAACATAATGGCAGGTTGTAGTGCTTTAAGTTTTATTACAGTTATTATAACTGATAAACTGACCCCCAATGCTGAACTGAATGTATTATTGCTGGAACGCACCAGCAGGCTGGACTGCTTGGCCAGGGTTCAATATGGCTTACTGCATTCGTTTAGTATTGTTATGAATATTGCACATAGGCTTTAGTAAAAAAAAAGGAACACAGGCTGTTGTGGGGAACTGGGTTGGGGAAAGAAGGTGATGACATGACATGAAGGCATTTGTGTGCCAAAATAATGCCATCTAGGTGCTGAGCATTATCTGTTATTCACAAATTTTTCACAAATTACAAACAAGGTGTTTCATGTAAAAGCCTAAACTCTACCACATTATATATATATATATATATATATATATATATATATATAATAACATTTCCCTTGAAATTCCTGCAAAAATCACAGTTAAACATAGTGTAAGATGGTGAAAAATGGCCTGTCAATATTGGGTCTTAAAATCTCAAGTAGGCTGGGAGTTAAAAGGGTTAAAAGTACCTATGCATGTTGGGTATTGTTCGGGGGAACTTACACTTTCAGATTTAGCTTGCTTTTTCTTATTTGCATATTGATATTTTAGGAAAATGTGTTTTTTTATTCTGCTTTTTTATACAATTTTTAGGGAAACCCTGTGCAACCAAAGAATTCTTCGAGGGATAACTTCCAAAAAGATGAAGCCACTAAAATAAGCTGGGTATGCCTAGAATGCTTAGTGTGTGCTTTTAGGGAATATATGTTTTTTTTGGGGGGGTATTCCAAGGTGTGCACTCTGTTGGCAGAGCTGAAATTTTCATGTAAAATTACCCTTACATGCATGCTTTACTTTGGGGTGTTTTTGCTTTTTCAGGTTTAACTTGTTTTTTCTGCTGTTTTATTAATTTTGTTAGGGAAACCCTGTACAAACAAATAATTCATTGAGGGACTATTTCCAGAAAACTACACCAACACCAAAACATCAACAAGCCTGGTACATCTAGAAAGCTTGAGGTGTGTACTTCCAGAAATTCTATAGTTTGTTTCAAATGTAAAGGGTTGTTTTTCGTGAAAAACTGCAAGATGTTCATAGCAGTTGTATTTTAGCTGAAAATATTCTAAAGCCATGTTTCAGTTTGGGAGAGTCTCCTAAACAGCAAAAGGTGTCTACCAATAAACACGTGATACCATTGTAACCAAAAGAAATTGGGCTTTTACGTGCAATATGATTTTATTGAAACTTTTTTTAATTACAAAAATACACTACACTATTTTTTTTTTTGCACATAAATATTGTGAATACACAAAAAATTGACAAACAAGACATTTCGGCCTTGATTCAATAAAGGTAAAAAAAAATTCTCATGGTAGTAAAAGATTCAGTTGATGAGAAAAAAGCCTGAGAATTTCACTGTTTCTGAATCACCAGCTAAGAAAACAATGAAAGTCAATGGCACTTTTTTACTCCTAAGAAAAGTAGAGAATTGTCTACTTCTTTCTACACTGTAGTAAAAGCTGCCATTGACTTTCATTGTCTTTTTATCTGGTGATTCAGTAACAGTGACATTCTCAGGCTTTTTTCTCATGAATTTTTTACTACCATGAGAATTTTTTTCTACCTTTATTGAATCGAGACCTTCATGTTAAAGCCCAGACTATACTAAAAAGAATATATCATTTTTCTGGGAAATCTCTTCAAAAATCACAATTGTGCAGTCTGGCAACAGAGGGTGACAAAAACTCTAGATAGGCTGGCACTTAAAGGGTTAACTCGGATCTGCTCTAATTCAAACTGCAGATTAGGGAATCACAATCTTGTGTTCCAGTAGTAGCAGGTTTATTGGCAGCGTTCTCTCCCTGAGAGCTCATTACTGCTGCGTGGTTTTGCCAAAGATGCTGATAAGCTCACGTGTTGCAGTGAAAGTATTCTGGGACCTTTAGTCAGTGTTTTTTACTCAAGGCCACGAAAACTGATCCCACTTTAGGGTCACAAACACACAGAAAAATAAAAACAGGTATTTTAAAGAGGTGCAGAGAGCTGCCAGTCTGCCCCATGAGGACCTGGCTGCAGGACTGGTTGAGCAGCAGTGCCTCAATAGCAATTTTTAGGTGCTGACTGCCCAAATGGAGTGCCAAAACAACTACATAGAATGAATGCTGGCCCTCCTGGAAGCCAAACAGGCACCAGCCAGGGAGGCCCAGGCAACTTACCCCAAATTTTGCATGTTGGTCTTTTTGTAATTATTTATTTATTTTTGGTCTGGGGGCCCTACCATTTTGCTTTTGTACCAATGTTTCAGCATCGCCCATTGTGAGCACCAATGTTGGGGATTCCTAGCCTTCTAAAGGAGTGCTTGCTATTAGTAAATCAGATCTGCCTTTGTTCCAGAGGCACATAAAGCAAGTGCTAAGTAACTAGGACCCATATTCATGGACGTAAAGATACTGGCTTTAACTTTCAGCCTTATATTGTAAGGTTAACTGCTTTAGAAATGATTTTTAGCTAAAACATAGTCAATTAATTTCTTGTTATGAATATCTTGTTCGTCAGAATAAAAAAAGACAGTGCGTTTCTAAAGGCAGAGACACAATACCATTTATTTGCTTTTGTTTCTTTTGTTTTGCCACTTACTCTTGATATCCCTAACAATAGCACAGAAGAGGAATTTTACATTTTTATATTTTATTCCTACAGGAAAGTATTATCGTAATCAAATTTATCCTTTTCTTAGAGGACAACTGGCAGCTTGAATCTTTTGTCGTGAGTCAGAGCAGGCAAATAATTCCAATAATTTTTAGCAGGTATATAGTATTCTGTTTAGAAATTATTTAGCCTAATGTATGTGAAGGTAATGATCCTTCTAGTTCATGTTACATCCATGGCAATAACTGCTTTCTGTGTTTTTTCTTGCAGATAATACTAGAAGTTTCTTGCAGTTATAACCATCTAGGTTATTAAAGAAGGTTTCCAAGCATGGTGTGCTCAATAATTCAAGTTATCCCCCACGTTTCCTCAATAGAAAAAACAGGATCTCCCAAAAGGCATCTCCCCTCCATTCCAGTCATGGGACATCAATAGCATTTTTGTTAAAAAATACAGCATCGGGGGTGGAGCTTGCCATGGAGCGGTGAAGACATGCTCGCAGTCCGCTCCCGGCAGCAAAAGCAGTTAATAGCTTGAATAGAGAACCTATTGAGCCCAATCTTGAGGAATCACTCACCTTCTGATGGCGGGATCTCTCTGGCTTGTCGGCGATTGGGTCTGGTGCAGCAGTGCGACCTGAGGAGCTGCTGTCTGGCACGGACAAGGAGCGGTGTGCTCGTGGCCGCCATCTTGCCTGTCGTCCCCTGCTTTTCCGAGCTGTGCAGCCTCATTGCTGTGGGGAGCGGCTGAGAGCGGCGGGTCCCCGGACCTCCGAGGGACACCCCCCCTGCCTTCCCTCCGAGAAGTGGCTGAGGGCGGGCCGGGTGCTGTGTGTGCGGGGCCACATCGTCGTCGTCGGCGGTCATCTTGGACTCGCACTCCCACTGCTGGAGACAGCCTAATGTAGCAGAGCATTGGCTGGGGAGGGGGGCGACGGGTCCCGACCAGACAGAGGATTCCTCCCTGCTACCTCTCTATCTCTTTCAAAGTGCCTGTCAGTGAAGATAGGTGTGGGTGCAGGGCGTCGGTCCTCCTGATCACGCTCCAGTGAGGGGCCTTATTAAGAAGAAGCCTGATGCAGCAGGCTGGCACTGTATAACCTTCTCTCTCTTATTCAGCACCTGTAGTGGAGGTCTCCCTGCACAGACGGAGGCTCCATCCCCACAACTCACAAAGGGAAGTTATAAAATCACCTTCCCCTCCATCTCCTGTTGCTAGATCGGGGGGGGGGGGCTGGGCTTAAGGGGGCCATCCCCGGTGGCACTCTGGGCTGGACGCCCCCCCACTCCGGCACCTTCCATATACCCTGGATGGTACTCTACAGCCAAGCACTCCTTTTGCTATCAACCCATGGTGAGGCACCCTCTAAGCATTGTGATCTGGTCCCCTTTCATTTCAGTGCCTTTCTTGTGCCCTGGGCTGGACTTTCCTTAATTAAACTCCCTCAAAGCATATGGGCTCTGGTAGCCCTACTCGGAGCGCCCTCAAGTCTTCTGGACCGGATACCTTCCATCTAGGCATCCTCGGACGTCCTCGGCTGGCCACCCCTCGCTCAAGCGAACATCCTAAGTTGGCCATCCGTCTTTCAAGTGCTTACTGAGCACTCTAGATCTGACAACCCACACTGAAGCCTCTTTAAATACCTCAGGTTGGATAACCTTCATTCAGGCACCCTCAAAGCATTCTGGAGCTGTTAACCCTCTTAGAAGCGCCCTCAAAGCAATTTGTGTCGGGCTCACCCCAGTTAAACGCTAGAAAAAGTTCCCTGACCCAGAAGCCCTGCATTTAAGTGCCTTCAAAGCAGCCTGGGCCAGACGGTCCTCATTTAAACATCTTCAAAGCTACATGGGCTGGGCTCCCCCCTAAGAAGTCCGGAAATGGGAGGCGGCAGCAAACCCAAGGACAGCAGGGGTCAGACAAGAAGCTCGACTACAGCTATTCAAGGCGATTTAAACCGCTATATATCTAAGCCTGCAGAGTCCGCTCAAGAACCGGGCCCCGCCAGGGAGGCTCCGCGGGGATGCCGTGTGGGGGAGTCTACTAGTGGAGAGGGAGGCCCAGTGAGCTCGGGCTTCTCTGGGCCTGATACCACCTTGTCTGATATCTGGGCCCATCTGCGTTCGATGTGAACTAAAGAGGATCTCACCGCGATCACATGTTCAATTGGTGAGAAGCTATCTGAGGAGGTTGGGCTCCTACGAGGAGATCTTAAGCAACTGGACTCTAGGCTTGCTGGGGTTGAGCAGCGGGGTGAGGAGGACAGATCCGCCATTCAGCAACTCACACGCTGCTTGCAGGCGCAAGAATCAGCCACTCTGGCTCTCCACCTGGAAGACTTAGAGAACCGCAACCGGCGGAACAACATACGCATACGAGGGCTCCCGGAGGCGACGCAAGCGGAGGACCTTCTTCCCACCTTGCAAGGGATCTTTTCTACACTGTTGGGGGAACCGTCGAGTAGTGACTCCAAAATAGAGATAGATTGGGCTCATAGAGCGATCGCCCCCCCCCCCCCCCCTCCGCGTCAGAACAATCCCCCGAGAGACGTTATTTGTAGAATTCATTTTTTTCAAGAAAAGGATGAAATTTTGGCGGCTGCTAAAAGGAGGGGTCCCCTGGACTTTGATGGAGCAACCCTGCACTTCTATTCAGACCTCTCAAGGTCCACCTTGGCGAGGCGGAGGGTCCTTCGACCGCTCTTGGAGATTCTTAAGCAGAATAATGTCACATACAGATGGGGATATCCCTTCGCTCTAATTGCCTCAAAGCAAGGGAAGACTTTCTCACTCCGCAGGCATGCAGACCTCCCTGGCCAATTTAACCAGTTTAGCTTGCGCCCAGTTCAGGTCCCAGAGTGGCAATCTTACTCTCCGGACCTTTACCCTTCACAATCAAGAAGAGGGACTGACCCTCAGTCTACTGACCAGTAGTAAATTCCGAACAGGCGGTTCCTTGGACTCCGCTCCCCCATATATTGCTGTTGGGTGGGTGTCTTGTCCGGGCGGGCGGCGGGGTGGAGCTTTAGTTTATTGGTTCTATGGAGCACGTGGGCTCTTAGGTTTAATAGTTTTCACTGTTTTATATTCTACATTTCTGATTGGAGAGCTGCTGGGGGCGGACACACACCTGTGCTGGCCGACTGAGTGACCCCTACGTGGGCTGCTGACGCCGCTGCTGCGTGGCCTCTCGGTCCCCACATTTTAGGTGCGGGGAGGTGCCGTGGATCGGGAGCTGGCGCTGCCTGACGGCTCTGGCTCGGCGACCGGGCCTCCCGCGCCTACTCTGGTGCGGGTGTTGCCTTCTTCGGTGACTAACAATTAGTTCTAACAGGTTTGATAAGTTTGAAGTGTTGATATATTATCTCTTCTTATTCTACTTTCCCCCTTTTTCCCCTTCCCCCCTTCTGGCCTTTCGATCCTCTCTCCTTGTTCTCCCCTCCCGTCACTTACTGCCCTTTCTGAACCGGGGCAGTTCTCATCCTTAAATTAGCAACATGTCTAGAAGTGAGGACGGCGTGCGTGGCACCCGTGCGGCCAGCGCCCCTGCTCCTCCTTTCACACAAAAGCTCAGGGTACTTTCGATAAATGTCAGGGGCTTGAATTCCCCCTTGAAGAGATCTAAATTATTCCAGGAATTGACCAGGCACAAGGCAAATATTGCATTCATACAGGAAACACACTTTAGGGGCGGAGGGGCCCCCAGGATGTCCTCCAGGTCCTTCTCCCAGTCCTACACAAGCAACTCGCCAGATCAGAGTCAGAGGAGTTGCGATCTTAATTGCTAAAAATGCCCCATTCCGACTCAGGGATAGGATAGCAGATGAGCAGGGTCCTTGTTCAAAAAAAAATATACCCTGGCGGTGGCTTACGCTCCGAATTCTGCACAGTTGACGTTTATCGAGGCCTTTGTACACAAACTTCTGGAGGTACAGGACGGCCCCATCATCCATGTAGCTTTGGATCCGTTGCTGGACTCTTCCATGGGGCGGTCGGCTATGGCATACGGGGCATTAAAAAGAATTAAAAAAACCCTTCAGGGGGCTCAACTTTGTGATCCTTGGCGGATCAGCCACCCTACTACTAAAGATTGCTCGTTTTACTCCACGGTCCATGCCACGTACTCCAGAATCGACTATGTCCTGGTGTCCCATAGTTTATTGCCCCAAGTGGTGAACACTAGAATAGAACCCACGGTCATATCTGACCATGCTCCGGTGGCTCTCACTATCAGCCTGTCCGGGGGATCGAGGGGGGAGTGGACGTGGAGGCTGAACGAGTCCCTTCTGCAGAATGAGCTGTTTGTCCAAGACTTGCAAAAAAGCTAAAAAACTTGCAAAAATCAAAAGCTACTTTGAGCCTAACAAAAGTGCGGATACTTCTCCGTTCAACAACTGGCAGGCTCACAAAGCAGTCATTAGGGGCTCGTTCATCAGGCACGCAACCGCACAGAAGAGGGAACGAGAGCAAGAGCTGCAATGGCGCTTCGAGAGGGTCCAAGAGCTGGAAAGAACGCATAAAGGGATAAGGGATTCTCTTGGCTCTCACTGAGGCCAGAGCAGCTCTAAACTCGTTATTGACGTCACGGACTGCATACATTATAAAGCGATGTAAAAGATTATACTTTGAATGGGGGAATAAGAGCAGTGCACTTTTAGCAAGGACCCTTAGGAAGCAGCAAACGTTAAACTTTGTAGAGGCAATTGTTGACGGGCAACAAAAAAAGCAGTATAACACGCCGGATATAGCAAGAACCTTCGAGTCTTTCTACCAGAAACTCTACAACATTTGCCCTGATGGGGTAGACTCAGATCAGGGACGCCTAGAGCTGATTAAGCGTTATATAGAGGAGTCAGGTATGTCTGTGCTCCGGGGGGGAGAGAGAGAGGCGCTGGAGAGCCCAATCTCCCTAGAGGAGTTGAATGCCGCGGTTAAGGGGTCCCCCAACGGGAAGTCACCGGGACCAGACGGATTTTCTGTGGCTTATTATAAGCAATTCCTTCCGCTTCTTGCCCCGCGCTTTCTCTCGGCCTTTAACTCATTAATTGCATCCACCGACCCGACCTCCATCCCGGGTGAAGCGATATCCGCCTACGTTACGATTATCCAGAAACCCGGGAAGGATCCACTATCCTGTGGCAGTTATAGGCCTATTTCTTTACTAAATGTGGACCTTAAGCTGTTCGCAAAAATCCTAGCGAACAGGCTATCGGGGCTGTTACCGGCATTGGTGAATGGTGACCAGTCGGGCTTTGTTCCGGGCAGGGAAGCCCGGGACAACACGACAAGGGTACTGAACCTGTTACATAGGGTGAAACAGACTGGAGAACCAGCTGTCTTGCTGTCCACTGATGCAGAGAAGGCTTTCGACTGGGTAAATTGTCAATATATCAGAGCAGTCTTGGAACACATTGGTCTGGGCCCTAAAGCCTTGCAGATGATCATGGCCCTATATTCGGACCCATCGACAAGGATTAAGGTTAATGACGCTCTCTCGGGATGGGTGAACATTAGAAACGGTACTAGACACGGATGCCCACTCTCCCCACTGATTTTTGCTTTATCTATGGAGCCCTTTTTATGCAGAATAAGGGGACAGGGGGACATTCGAGGGATCTCGGTGGGTTCGGCTACACATAAGACCTCAGCATATGCGGACGATCTTTTGTTTTTCCTTACAAACCTAGGTGTGGGTCTGCCTGCACTGCTGAAGGAATTCGAGCGGTTCGGTAGACTATCCTTCTTGAAGATAAAGTACTATAAGTCATAGGCCCTGGGGTGAACCTCCTGTGGGAGGTTGAGGCTCAGCTGAGGGCATCCTTCCCATTTCGGTGGCCCTCCTCAGCCATTACATATTTAGGCACTAAGATCACGAGGACGGTGGACGGGATTTATGCAGCAAATTTTGGCCCTCTCTTAACTAAGCTGAAAAGCGATTTGGCGAATTGGGACCTTCCCACCTTTTCGTGGTTGGGCAGAATCCGTATACTTAAAATGACGGTCTTGCCAAAGATACTATACTTATTCCAGACCCTTTTCCTGTCCATATGTTTTTGCGAGATGGCTCTGTAACCTTGTAAATGTTGTACTTTCTACTTGTCTCTTTATTGAAAGTAAAAATCAAAATAAAGAATTAAAAAAAAAAAAATACAGCATCATTGAGGTACAATTTCTGTATTGCCCTGGGGATGAAATACCAGGGCCAAGTTAAAGATCCTCTTTAAAGGAGCACTATCGCAACATTCTGTAATGTTAAAAATCCATATAAACACATTGGTTAACGAGAGCAGGGGGTCACTTATACACCCAAACTGAATAAAACTCCCGCCAAGCTTGTGGTTTATTCTCTCATGGTAGGAACAAAATCCAGTGGTGACAGGTTTAGTCTATGAGGGGTGAAAGAGCCTGTCACCCAGGCTGTCCTTTTCCTTCCATTAAAATAAAAGAAACAAGCCTGGCTGGATATTTCTTGATGTCGAATGTATAAGTGATCTGTCCTCCCGTCATCCAGCATATTTATATAGATTTTTATCGTTGGGCCATTTTTTTTGCGATAGTGCTCCTTTAAGTTGTTGTAATGATCATGTTCAGATAACCACATGTGGTTGGTAACATATTATTTATTATTATTATTATTATTATTATGTAATATAAAATGTAGGATCTCATTATTCAGAAAACTCGGTAAGAAGATGATTTTTGGCGCATAGTCAGCTGCAGTGCTTTTTAAAAGGATTTGAAAACATTACCAGTGCTTATATAGGTAAGCTGGGCTTGCATGTTTCAATGCATTCTGCACCATGGCTGTCATGGCCAGATATGTAGGAGCACTGATCATCTTGATAAGGCTGAGATCTCTTGTCAATCTTGGATGAGATTCACTAAGGGGTTCAGGGAAACAGTAAGCCGTGGCCAAAGGTTAGTATGTCAGAAAAGATTTTAAGCCAAAACCAGGTAATCAGTCCAAAAAACATCCAAAGACACGGGTATGGAAGTAGCAAAGATAAGGAATGAGGAAGACAAAGCTGGAGCAGGGACTGGGGGCAGGCAGCTGGGAACAGGTTGACAAAACACAATAGGCTTGTGCAACCAGAGACTGTAGCAGAGGATAAGACAATAACAATGCCCAGGAGACACAATATGGAGACTAATGTTGAGACAGATAAGGATGGTGAAAGGCCAAGCAAAGAGCAAGCACTACAAAAGACTGAAAAAGTAATTGCCCCAAATATTAAACCATACCCAGCCCATACATTCTCTGATGATGGAAGGCTCAAGCCTAAACAATACAAGCAGAGGTCCAGCAAGCAAAGGGAAAGCAAATTCCATGTATAGAGGGCCAAGGAGAGAAGGAGACAAAGAACACCTGGGCGAGGGCAGAACATGAATAAAAACGTCTGTCTCAATATTAGGTAACTATGTTACCTAATATTGAGACAGATAAGGATGGGGAAAGGCCAAGCAAAGAGCAAGCACTACAAAAGACTGAAAAAGCAATTGCCCCAGATATTAAACCATACCCAGCCCATACATTCTATGATGATGGAAGGCTCAAGCCTAAACAATACAAGCAGAGGTCCAGCAATCAAAGGGAAAGCAAATTCCATATATAGAGGGCCAAGGAGAGAAGGAGACAAAGAACACCTGGGCGAGGGCAGAACATGAATTAAAAGGTCCCACCTTACAGATGCAGCCTGAGAAATTTGCACACCAGAATTGCAAACACAGACTGGGAGTTGAGTCCCAGTGATCCACAGCAAGATTTCCCACCCATGTATGACACAGTTAGATTACAAAAATACCATAAAATAACAACATAAAGCTCTTTAGTGATATTAGTATTTAGAGTGATCATATTGGAGTTGTAAAGCTCACTCCATAATTTCCCTTATGGTTTTTACTAATTAACCCTTCTAGTGCCAGCTATGTGAGTCTCACGTAATTGCCTCTCCAACCGTTAAGTGGCAGCTATGTGATACTCACATAGCTGACTTTAACCCTTTAAACGCCAGCCACGTAAAATTTACGTGACTGCCTCCCCTGCAGTTAACCGCCAGCCACGTAAATTTTACGTGCCTGACTTTCCCCATTAATAGCATAAAAAGTAAAAAAAAAGTCACTTACCTAACACCTCGTTTGATTCGGCCGGGTCTCCATTTTAAGATGGTAGGCTCCGATCGTTCGTCGGACCTCCTCCGGCTGCAGGGGAGGGCCTGGAATAGGGTGCCCCCCCGTTTCAGCTGCTACTGGGTTTCCTGTAAAAAAATAAAAAAATAAAAATGACATTTACTTACCTGCGTGTGCGCTGGCTCCCGCCGACCCTCCTCTTCGCATGGGGGGCCTCTGATCCCCCCGGGGACTTACCGATCATCAGGAGAGAGCCCGGGAGGCTCTCTCCCCTTTCCTCCTCGATGGCGGCCCTTGGGGGCGGGGCTAATGACGTCATCCCGGCCCCGATCACCAGCTTCAGCGCTCTCAGCTGTCAGATGCCGGTGATCGGTGCCCGGGGAAGGAGGTGGCAGGAGATCCTCTGATCTCCTGCCTCCCCCATCTCTGGATGCCGATCACCGGCATCTGTCAGTACAGTGGCGACGGACAAGAGCTTACACTCCGAGGTTAGTACAGTAATAAATTATTTTGTGTGGTCTGTTTTTTACAGTTAACCCATTACCTTCCTCCCCAACGGCCGGGGGGGGGGGCAGAAGGGCCTGGGCCACTAAGTGGCTATGCGGGCTAGTAACCTGCAGGGCCAGGGGCCACCAACGCTGGCCCCTGCGCCCTGTTCTACAAGCCCCCATAGCTGGCCTGGGTCGGTAACGCTGGGTAGAGGGGACCCTACGTCATTTTTTGGGGGGGTTTAAGGGTTTTTAAACCTTAAAATTCCCCAAAAAAATGCCCACCCCCCTGGGAGGGGGGACCCTATGTCCTGTCGCCCAGCTGGTAACAAATGCTTCCAGCATTTTGTGGTGTGTTTTTTTTTTACATTTAAAGTGGACTAACACCCAGGATTTTGACTTGGTCCTTTCCCCCGGGGCATCCCGATCGGGGATGCCCCGTTGTGTGAAACGCCCCTGATCACCCACAATAACTCACCTCACCTAGGTCCTACGGCACATGTGCATCCCCCACTTCCCTCTAACAGGGAGCGGGTTCCCCCCAGGAAGGGGAACCCCACACCAATTTATTTCTTGATTTAACTCTTTATAGTGTGGATTGCAGTTGTATTTTATTTTTACATGTTATAAAGTGTTTTTTTCAGTTTGGGGAGGTCTTCTGAACAGTAACGGGGGGCTACCGATACATATGTGGTACTGTTGTAATCGGGAGAAATGGGACTATCACATGCAATATGGTTTTCGTTAATAAAACAAACGTTTTATTTGAAATAAAGGAGACAATTTTCTAAAAAATATATTTTTTATTTTGTCTTGTTTAATTTACTCAAAAATATTTAAAAAAACAGTAAAAAAAATTACAAACAAGACATTTCATGTTAAAGCCTAAACTCTGCCGCAAAAATAAAATATATGATTTTCCTGGAAATTCCTGCAAAAATCAGTTAAGCATAGCGCAAAATGGTGAAAAATGACCTGTCAAGAGAGGGTGACAAAGCCTCAAGTAGGCTGGCAGTTAAAAGGGTTAGTAGTACCTATGCATGTTGGGTATTGTTCTGCTCGGGGATTTTGCACTTTCAGATTTAGCTTGTTTTTTCTTGTTTGCATATTGATATTTTAGGAAAACTCATTTTTTATTCTGCTTTATTATACATTTTTTAAGGAAACCCTGTGCGACCAAATAATTCTTTGACGGATTACTTCCGGAAAGATGGGCCCACTACAACTAGCTGGGTACGCTTAGAAAGCTTATCATGTGTACTTTCAGGGACTGTATGGTTTGTGGTGGGTATTCCAAAAGTTGGTTGTTTTGGTAGAAAAAGCGCAAGGTGCCACTTTGTCTGCAGAGCTGAAATTTTCAAGCAAAATTTCCGTTGTGCACAAGCTTTACTTTGGGGCGTTTGGCAACTCTTCCCTTGACAGTAGCAAGTTGCATGTTGGGTATCGTTTTGTTCGGGGGATGTTGCTTTTTTAAATTAACTTGTTTTTTCTTGTTTGTATCTAGTTTTCTTTAGAAAAATGTGGCTTTGATTCTGCTTTTTATCCCTTTTTTAGGGGAGCTGTAAGGACTGTACCGGACACCAGTCTGTCTTGAGCTGATAATCCCCAATCTCCACCGCCTCTTCTGCCTATAGACAAGTCCCCGCTTGTAGGAGACGCGGGTAATGCCTCTCCTACTCGGTTACCCCCAGGACTTATAGGGCGCAAAGATTATCAGCTTAAGGTGGAGACTGATGAACGGCAGGGAGTCCCAAGCGAGGATGCCGGATGGCGGAAGTCCGATTACAAGCCGAGGTCAGAGCCGGGAGGTCACGGGGCAAGGTATCAGAGGGGTCAGGCGAAAATCGTGGTCAGGCAGGCAAAAGGTCGGTTCAGGCTGAGGTCGACAACAGGAATCAAACGAGCTTCAATGCTTGGTACTAGGCGCTATAACAGGCAATGACACACTGCAGTGGAAATCCCTTTATAGTGGGAAAACCGGCAGGATTGGACAGTGAGACAGTGGCTGGGATTGGTGCACTTAGGATCTGACGGCAGATTGGAGCACTGGCCCTGTAGTCTGATTGGTGAGCTCTGGGCTGATTGCTCCAGCTGAGCTTCCCAGGCAAACTGCTCAGAGCTGCACCTTCTAGACTTTGTTCTCTTAAACAGCCTCCGGTGGCCATTCTGAGTATTGCACCCCCGGAAGACATGAGCTGACTGTAAAGGCCAGCAAGCACAAGCTGAGTGACAACGGGCAAGGGGGGAGGACTTACTCGGCGACACACGCGCCGCTGGGGATGGCATCGGAGGCAGAGGCAGCTGCTGGGCAGGAGAAACCCTGGCCAGTTGCCTAGGGACACCACGGGCACGGACTGAAGGCAAGTCATTCCTGACAGTACCCTCCCCTTCACGAGGGGCCTCCGGACCCTCACCAGACTTAACAGGATTATCACCCTGAATGGTTCCGGCGGACTTCAATAAAGATACATGAGGTACCCTCATGGATGGAGAGGCAGACGGACAAATAAGCTCTGAGACTTGGGTTGCTCCAACTGTGATACTATAGCAATGTTCTGCACAGTGCGGGCTCCATCCTGTCAATTCCCCAGTTTCCCAATCAAAGGTAGGGTTGTGCACCTTTAACCAGGGGAACCCTAAGACAACCGGGGCTTCAGGGCTGTCTAAGACAAAAAATTCAAGGTTCTCAGAATGGGAAGGTCCCACAACTAGGTTAATTAAAGGGGTTTTGGAGGTGACAGTTCCTCTAGGAACAGGAGTATTGTTTACTGCCAAAATCTGAAGGGGCTTCCCAAGGGGGATTAAGGGGATGCCTAAGGCGGCTACTATGGATTTATCCAAGAAGTTGCCAACTGCTCCGCTATCGACAAAAGCAGAGACGGATTTCCTGGACAACTCCCAACCCACAGTAGCAGGTAACAACATTTTATTTCTATGAAGGGAAGTTACCTGACCGTCCTGACAAACTTTCTCTATCTTGTCAGGACGTTGCAATCCCGCCAAAGGTCTTTTATTGGGGCAGGTCCTAACCAGGTGACCTGAAACCCCGCAGTACATGCATAGGCCTAAGGTGCGACGTCTACTCTTTTCAGCCAGGGAAAGGTGAGTAGCACCAAGTTGCATAGGCTCTTCTGGGGGCGAAGATGAGACAACACCCATAGAGGATGACTCCTGGTGGGAAGATTCCCAGAAGTGAGAGTGATTCTTCTCTATATGTCTCTCCCGTAGCCGTCTGTCAATTTTAATGGCCATAAGCATGAGTTCATCCAGGCTTTTAGGGTAAGGAAAATTTGTTAGAACATCCTTAACACCTTCTGAAAGACCAATTCTATACTGACTACAGAGAGCAGGATCATTCCAACGGGATTCAATCGCCCAGCGGCGGAATTTGGCACTATATTCCTCTGCTGAGCGTTTCCCCTGTTTCAGGCTTCGAAGCCTGGCATCAGCGGTCGAAGTCCTGTCAGGGTCCGAATACAGGATCTCCATAGTGGAGAAAAAGGCTGAGACAGATTGCAAGGGCTCATCTGTGGGCGCTAAGCCAAACGCCCAGGACTGTGGATCACCCTGGAGCAGAGAGATAACCAGGCCCACCCTCTGCATTTCTGTGCCTGAAGAGTAGGGCCGTAGTCTGAAATAAAGTTCACAGGAGTTCTTGAAGTTGGAGAATCTTGTACGATCCCCATCAAATTTCTCAGGAAGGGGAACCTTCGGTTCAACAGGAGGTGAGGATACAGGTGGTGCAGGCAGCTGGCGATTTTCTTGATCAGCCACACGTTGGGCCAGCTGGTTAATGGCGGTAGCCATGGCCTGCACTTGTTGTACAAGTTCTTCCATATCAATTTTTGGGCCTGTTATAATGTAAGGACTGTACCGGACACCAGTCTGTCTTGAGCTGATAATCCCCAATCTCCACCGCCTCTTCTGCCTATAGACAAGTCCCCGCTTGTAGGAGACGCGGGTAATGCCTCTCCTACTCGGTTACCCCCAGGACTTATAGGGCGCAAAGATTATCAGCTTAAGGTGGAGACTGATGAACGGCAGGGAGTCCCAAGCGAGGATGCCGGATGGCGGAAGTCCGATTACAAGCCGAGGTCAGAGCCGGGAGGTCACGGGGCAAGGTATCAGAGGGGTCAGGCGAAAATCGTGGTCAGGCAGGCAAAAGGTCGGTTCAGGCTGAGGTCGACAACAGGAATCAAACGAGCTTCAATGCTTGGTACTAGGCGCTATAACAGGCAATGACACACTGCAGTGGAAATCCCTTTATAGTGGGAAAACCGGCAGGATTGGACAGTGAGACAGTGGCTGGGATTGGTGCACTTAGGATCTGACGGCAGATTGGAGCACTGGCCCTGTAGTCTGATTGGTGAGCTCTGGGCTGATTGCTCCAGCTGAGCTTCCCAGGCAAACTGCTCAGAGCTGCACCTTCTAGACTTTGTTCTCTTAAACAGCCTCCGGTGGCCATTCTGAGTATTGCACCCCCGGAAGACATGAGCTGACTGTAAAGGCCAGCAAGCACAAGCTGAGTGACAACGGGCAAGGGGGGAGGACTTACTCGGCGACACACGCGCCGCTGGGGATGGCATCGGAGGCAGAGGCAGCTGCTGGGCAGGAGAAACCCTGGCCAGTTGCCTAGGGACACCACGGGCACGGACTGAAGGCAAGTCATTCCTGACAGGAGCTCTGTGTAACCAAAGAATACATTAAGGGAGAACTTCCAGAAAACTGTGGCAACATCAACAAGCCTGGTATGCCTAAAAAGCTTGAGGTCTGTATTTCAAGAGAATATATAGTTTGTTGGGGGTATAGTGCATAGCATAGCTGTATTTGATCTGAAAATCTTGTAAAGCGCTGTTTCAGTTTGGGGTAGTCTGCTGGGCAGGAAAGGGCATCTATCAATACATATGTGGTACCGTTGTAACTGGGAGAAATTGGGATTTCACACGCAATAAGATTTTATTGACAAACTTACATTTTTTATTATAAAAAAACACTACAAATTGCTGGCGGTTAAATGGTTAACCCCCCCCCAAAAAACTATAAAAGATACAGACTTAGCTGACCCCTCGTTTGATAGTGCCAGCGATTCTCTTCAAGAATCAGCTGTTTGATTTTCGCCGCCGGGCCTCTGTTCTTCAGGAGGCGGCCCGGAATTGCCCCCCCCCGCGCATCTGAAAGAAAAAAAAAACAATGACACAAACTCACCTCGCAGCCCGATCCCTCTCCCCGGGTCTTCTCTTCACCGGGGGGGGGGCTCCGATCCCAGCAACGGGCCCTCACTGTCCTCTCTGTCTGGCGCTGGCCCCGCCCCTAGCCCCGCCCACGTGTCTCTATACCGGCACCCAGGCTCCGACTGTCACTTGTTGGTAGCGATCGGAGCAGGGAGGCTCTGATCTCCCTGCCTCCCACCCTCCCTGCTCCGATGCTCCGATCACTACCGACAAGTGTCATCTGCAGTGGCGCGGGACACTGGATGGGAGGTAAGTATAAGTAAAAAAAAGAATAATAAAGAATTTTGTGTCTGTGTCTTTTTTTACTTTTAACTATTTGTAAACTGGTAAGGGGTCCATGAGACCCCTTATACCAGTTCACAAGGCTCTGGGGCTGGCAATCACCTGCAGCTAGCGGGTGACTTGCCATAACCCCCAACCCCCCCATTACCTGCCTCCCCAACGGCCGGGGGGGGGCAGAAGGGCCCGGGCCACTTAGTGGCTATGTGGGCTAGTAGCCCCCATAGCTGGTCCGGGTCGGTAATGCTGGGTAAGGGGGACCCTATATCATTTTTGGGGGGGATTTTAAGGGTTTGATGAGGTCCCCCTATGTCATTTTTTTTTTAAGTTAACGCCTTACAACTATCTAATCATATTGCATAGTTGTATCCTATCTGAAATCTCCTAAACTGCTGTTTCAGTTTGGGGGAGTTTCCTGGGCAGGAAAGCGTGCATACCAATACATATGTGGTACCGTTGTAACCGGGAGAAATAGGGCTTTCACACACAATAATATTTTATTAACAAACTTACATTTTTTATTACAAAAAAAACTACAAATTGTAAAAAATATTTTTTTTTTATCTCTTTGCACATATTTCACCCAAAAGTATTGAGAATACACTAAAAAAAGGCCAAACAAGACATTTCATGTTGAAGCCCAGACTCTCAAAAATCAAGGTTGAACATGTGTAGCGAAAAAACGTGAAAAGTAGTCTGGCAACAGAGTGTGACAAAAAATCTAGGTAGGCTGGCACTTAAAGGGTTAATACTCTACACATGTTAGCAATTCCCTAGCTAAATATCCCAAATAGTTAATATTTTATGGAGATGCTTAAATTTTAATGTTGTAGACAACATTATGAATGGTGTTTGGATTTACTCAAAGCAGCTAAAAGCTGTGTTTAAAGTTAAAGTTAGAGTATCTTTTCAGCAATTCAGCATTTAGGATCCAACATTTCCTGATCTGATTACAGTAATTCAGAACTTCAGAATTTTATATCAGTTCCTATGTCTGTTTTTGTGTTTGAAATGGTGAAAAAGAAAGAAGTATGGAATGTATTTTTACTTCTGTAAACTTACTCATATTAGTTAGAGAATTTCAAAGTGCAGAAGTCACCATATGCTAGATCACAGCCGCTCTTTTATCAGAAGGTAGCCTATCATTTATCTTTCCCCAGCAACAAATCTTACATGGCAGATGGTGCTTAGCTAGCTGCTGGCTATCATTTCAGCTCTGTGATAGTTTGTGATAAGTAGATATCGTTTTCTGACATGTCATGACTTTAAAGAAAATTTGAATGCAACACTATCCCACCTTCTTTTTACAGAGCTCAAATGATACTAATTTTCATGTTGGTACCTCAGGATTTAAATGCACTTTCTAAATGCGATTATATGTATATAGTTGTTGTTGCAGATTAGGTAAATTTACAGGGCTAGGATGTTTACAATTCATTTTGGAGATTGTTTAACTGGCTTGTCCATTTACTATGATATCTGATGCTAGGTCTGCTTTATGTTATTGATAGATTCGACATTTTTTAATAAAAATAGGCCCAGCAGTTAAACATTATTTGTTTACAAATCAATGATAATGCTGAAACATCAGGATGGCAGCAGACATGTCCTTTGGATTAAAGAAGACATGTTAGTGGTCTTGGTGTGTTATTTTTAATTAGAAAAACAGTAACATGGTGTAATAAAAAAACACATCATTTCTGAAATGTTATCTTTTTCAGCTATTCCAGCTATAGAGGCAGCTATGTGGAGATCCACAAAACATGAGTTGTTGGTTGGCCTAGTAGGAAAGGGTTGGAGGCCACTGCTTTATAGTACTTATTTTGATTAGATGGCTTTCTTGGACTCCAGAATTGCTCCATCAATACAGTGTGGACATACAATCCACAAGTTAAAGCGGAGATCCAGTCATACATTAACCCCTATGCCCTGCCACCCCACCCTGGCGCTGAGGCAGGACAGGGGTTACAAAGGAATAAAAAACCTATACCTACCACTGGTACATCTGCACTGGGTGCCCCCATCTTGTGTGAAAGCACAAATCGGCATCCCCCAGCTCTGTGTATCTGCCGGCCATTCATTTGAATTGGTGTCAAGTGCAAGTGGAGCCGGGAGATGCCGTTTTGTGACTTTCTCTGTGGTGGCCTAACAGACCTTTTGGAGTGGCACTGGTCCATGGGTGAGGTAGGTTATTTTTTCTTAATAACCCCCCATCCTGCCTCAGTACCAGGGTATGGTGACAGGCCATCTAAATTGTAGCAAGGTTGCCTATACAATGTACACCAGAAACACAGCATCCAGACTGAGGGTTCCCTTTAGCAGGGAGTTGTCTAGGCCAGTGAAGAATGAAAAAAAGCCTACCTCACAATAAACGTGTCTACGGCCAGTACTCTGGTCAAGTGCTAGCACTATTAATGTGTAGAAATTGGGGATATAAAAGCAAAAGCCTGATGTGAAAAGGAATTTGAGTAAAAATAACCTCCCTGCCACTCTTTCCTAGCGCTGAGCCAGAGTGGGGGGTTACAAAAAACAAGACCCTTACCTCACCCACAGTCCGGCAGCACTCTCCAGTTTTTGTACACCCACCGCAAAGAAGGGCACTAAATGCCATCCCACTGTTGCATGTGCACTTAATTAAGTGGTGGGTAGGTGCACGTACTGAGGAGGGGGATGCACTTTTTGTCTATCTGTGCGATGGCCACACAGAGACAAGTGAGTGGCGCTGGACTATGGGTAAGTTAATGGAACAACCAAAGGAACAACCAGTCTAAATTAAGCAAAACTCAATGGAGGTTGATTTAGAGCCTGGTGAGAAAACTCACTTGTTTTTTAGGAGAGAAAACCACCATTTACTTTCATTGTCTACCGGGTGTACATTTTCACCTGGCTCTGAATCAACCCCAATATTGTAACCATAGAAAGCCCATTCTCCATCTGGAACATAAGCAAACAAGGTGTCTGCAAATCTTAGTGAACACTCCCCCTCCACAAGTTGGGGCTGAGCTCCCTTTCATAATAAACCTATCCTAAATGAAGGGACATTTCCTCTAAGAAAAAGGGACACAGGCTTCTGTTTCCTGAGACAATCTACTGTTTCTGACCTTGCTTTTTGCTTTAGTGATCTTAAGTAGGTTCATCCTTACGGCTCTGGGTGAGTATTAATTTTTAAGAAACATTGAGAACAGCTATACAAAGCTTGATCAAGAGGTGCACATCTTAATTAATTATAGATCCTCATCATCTAAGGCATAGTGAATGAAACAATCATAATCCAAGCCTGTACTTGGCACTGCTTCTCCCCATATTCTCTATATCGGACTCCTCTGAAAGGAAAGAGATCTTACAATTCTGTTATGCCTAAGTGATGGTCACAGAAGAAATGCGTGTGCCAGAGGTGGCCACTCAAACCCATTTAGACTTTTCCCCCTACCCCATAGATACTGCAAAGAAAACAGAATAATAATCAACTGGTCTGGTCACATCTATTTGCCATTCAGCATATCAGCTCCTCACCATGCAAGATGACAATGTGAAGGAGAAAAAGAACAGAGAGAAGTGTTCTGGCCTGAAATTGCTGCACACACAAACTTAAGCCAAGTCTCTAAAACATGTTGATCGATATTGGTATGGGGTGCCCGATCCAGACCAGGTGGTGCTGTCCTTTGCCCGTGGGGCTCCCTTCCCTCGCCCGCTGGGGGAGGGGGTGTTGGTCTCCCCTTCCCCTGCTCCTCTCCATCCCCTCCTCGGCCCTCCCCCCTGTCCTCTCCCCATTCGGGGATGTGGATGCAGATGAACCCCGTGGGGTTGTGGATGGGGGGTCTCCCCCTCCACCGCCAGGGGTGGGGCGGGGGGGTGCTGCTTTCCCATTCTCCTTACCCTTCGCTCCTCTTTCCCCTCTCAAAATTCTCTTCTCTCCCTATTTCTATCTGTTGGGAGCGAAGGGCATCGGGACACGATCTTAAGCCTGCCTACAGACGGTGGACAGGCCTTGGATTAAAATATATAATATTTACTAATACTATATTCAATAGTCATGGTAAAAGCTTTAAAGAATATGTCTGTAATACTCAAGAGATTTGACTGCCATGTTTAATTGGATAAATGGGATCTGTCTTACTGCTTCTGCTCTTCTCAATAAAGATTTATTGTTTAAAAAAAAATGTCTAAAACAGCTGCTGGGTCTCCCACATAACAATAAGCAAAAATCTGGTTTTGATTCAACAGGTAGCTTTTTAATTTTTGGTCCATACACAAATATTTCAAGGGCGCCTATGGTCTTATAATAAAAATAAATAATCTAATTAAAACTTGTAAATGACGTGTATGCATTTACAATCTGTGACTGCTAAAATCGTCATAATAAAATCATCATAAAAGTTTAAACATCTTGTGCATTTACTGAAAAATGGTGGGGTGCTTATAATGTCAGTCTAATCACTTCAGTTTATAGAGAATGAGTTTTAAGAAGTGCAAAACTGTGAGCCTTTTTGTTTTCCTCTATTTATTTAAGCTGCAAATAAGAAATTAAAAATAAAAACGTTCTGCTCAATATAAGCCCACAAACCTCATTAAATATGATCATTTAATACACATTTGTGTATCAATTTGTATTAATGAAGGTAAAAAAGTGATTAGCATATGCTGAAGAGATATACATAAGCAATCTATTTTACTTGCTGGAACAGTAAACATTTCTATTTAGTCACATTGCTTATCCAGGTCAGTGACAATGTTCTATTGCATTGCACCCTATATAACCAGCCCATATCTTCTGGTGTGTACCCTTAATTAGTCACAAAATCCTGCCTAGATTTCTGCAAGCAATTCCCCAATGTTTGGGTATGCTGAGCCAAGTAACTAAACTGATTCACACTTCGTTTCAACTAATTTATATTTAGATAATGCCTTTTTTAAAGATCTAATATATATTTAATTGGAGTAGGTAAAAGAAGCCCCTTTTTAATTATAGTAAAGTATCTGAAAAAAATGTTGAGTCCCCCTTTAAGAAGCATTTTTGAGTGAGAAAAATATGTTTTTTTACACTACAGAATAGCAATAGATTGAATTAAACATATATTACTAATGTGATATACAAATGTTTAAAATAAGTTATTGAGGAATTATGTTTTCACTCTTTAAATACGCTTCACTAAACAGAATTTTTTTTTTTTTTTACCTTCATTGACTTTAATTAGATTTGCATTACCCAATTTGTTTTCAAATGTGTTAAATTACCCAAATATCAATATCAGCTATCAATATCAAACTTAATGTTTTTTTTATTACAGAAATGAAGAAATCATATTTAAATCATATTTAATATAATTAATTAGATAAATTATATAAATTAAAGTACTGCAACTTACAAAAATGTCTTAGCAATAACGTAACACAAATTTAAGATGTATGTTACATTTGCAAACACAGTTTTATTGTGTTATATTCAGTTGTACAAGTCAAATACAAAGCAGCAGAAGACCGCTGGGTTAGCTTGTGGAAAGGTCAGTATTTTGGCTACATCAACATCCAGTCTAAAGTGTATGACCTTTTCAATTCTGCCGCTGTGTTTAGAGCACCGGGGGATACTACGCAAGTATTGTTTATATAATTTTTCACCTAATATAGAGCAGATGAGTGATGAGTGTGCAGTATAAAAGATCTCCCTGAATTCTGAATTCTAGAGAAGGTCTCTTTATTGTTTCACTTCAATTACAGTAAATGACATTTCTATGAAGGTTCAGGAGCAAAATATCATATAATCATTAACAGTGGTATGTTTATGACATCTCTACTACTTAAAGGGAAAGTCAGGGGTCCTACAGGTGAATGAGGCTCCCTAGTTTATGTAACCCAATCCACAGTGTCAGTTACTCACCTGCAGCCCTGGTATCTGCAGCTGCCTGGTGTGTGGTGAACAAACCCACACCAAGAATTTCATTGCTCTGGCCATTGTGAAGTGCCATACAGCTCTGGCCAATGAAAAGTGTGAAACCCAGCTTCAGAGTCCAGGGTTGTAAGAGCCTGATTACCATCATGAGAGTGGGTGAAAGTTATGCAGGGGTGCATTGTTGGACTGGCCCACCAGAGCACCAGAGGAGCCCAGGCACTGACCCGAGTCAGACAGTACAGGAAATCAGTACAGTCAGTTGTACTGAGGTGTTTTTTAAATTTCTCATTTATTCAGTAAGTTAAAATGATTAAACAGCATATTTTATATTATGCACCACTCTAATTGTGTTTTAGCTAAAGAATGAGCACAAAGAATGATTTCATCTGGTGGGCCCCAAGGTGCTCCAGGCCAATACTGCGGTGGAGCCTTGGGTTCCTATGCCTGAGGTTTGATAGATTTTATGAAATGACAGGCTAGTTATCATTCCATGCTAGTAGAAAATTCAAGCAAAAAAAATAAATAGATATATACATGAAAATAAAATGCTGTAAGTACTAAACAAGTTATGTTCATATTCGCTTTTTAGATTAAACATAAACATTTTTGCACATACTGCAATTAAAACCATTTTTCCTTTGAAATGTATTATATATGTAATGTTTACCAATAAAATAATATAAATAAAAATAACTGAAACAGTTTAATGAAACTTAATGTTAAAACTTTAAATTATTTGCGTACCTGTGACTGTGGATAAGTGCGTTAAAAGCCAATCCATCAGACCAACTGCTGGTGAAATTGATAACATTGACCTGTGGGTAATTGCGAGTTGATTGGCGAACCCAGCTAAGTAAGATCTTTTCACTATTTGTCTGTTGCAAGTCAGCCATAATGCCTTTCATTACATCCTTCACCTGAGTGAGATAAACGATCATCAGTGTTTGAAAGAGCAGAAAAACATAACTAGTTTAACCTAATTTGTGAGTAGCAACCTTTTTGCTTGAATTGCATAGCAATTTGAATTGATTCCTGTGTTATGTGTTTGGATTATCAAATAGAATTTTTGATTTGTGCTGGGGGCCATACCAAAATTCCATGCTATCCTGCAGGCCTTAGTGTGTGCCCCCATAGTTAGCAATGGCTATTGGGGATCAGCCCCCTTTCAACAGATGTGACTCAGCATAAGACAGCATAAGGGGTGATGATAATATTTCCCATTTTCACATGGCAGTTCTAGCCCACTTGAGATTCATCTAATGCCAATTATTTTTGGGTTATGTCGAGAACAGTGTGTTATCACCACTGGGCAACACTGAGCAAGTAACAGAACCACTGGAATCTTCAGGGGCTCACTAAAGCTTGGACTGGGTCAAAGCATTATTGGCAGAGGCAGTGACTCCATCAGTAGCAAAGTAGTAGACATCAAGGGCCAGGAGAAAAATGCTGGCAATAGAAGATGAGAAGGAAGTTCGGTCAAGAGGGAGAACAGCGGTAGAGGAGAAGCCACTGGTGGCAGAGGAGCTGAATGGCGACATGCCGTGACATGGTATGTGATGTGACAGCAAACAAGGGTGCCCAAGATGACTCTCCTGCACAAGGGCCTACATAAACCTGCAGCTGACCCTGAAAAGATACCTTCACATCTATATACAAGTCCCCGAACCCAAATATTTATTCAAAGTTTGGTCAAACTTGCTGGACCCAAACTCCTATTTATAATATTTTGTCGTGTCCATTTGAGCTCATTCAAGTTCTTGAATTCCATTAGGATGCTGTGGCAGGTTCTTAATCAGGCATTCCATGCATGAAGACAGTGCAGGCAAATTAAAACACATCTGCAAAGAAGTGTGGCACAAAAATAGTGATGCGAAGGCCGCACAACAAGTTATAACAAATGCTTGATTGTAGTTGTCTCTACCATCGGTGGAACAGTTTTTAGGTTAAGGGGCATTACTTTTCACATAGGTATAGGTTTGGATTAAATCTTTGTCTTCAATAAATAGGATGGTCATTTTAAAATTGCATTGTGTGATTTTTTTTTTTACATTTTGCGTTTATTAAAATGTTTAATGTGACAAACTAGGAGAAATAAAAAAAAAAATCAATACACAGTTGACCTACAAGTTGTTCAGCCACAAAAATCATATTGTCGGCCTGTTGCTATCCTCTAATGTCTAAAGGCACCTTCAGATATTAGCTGCCAAGAGCTTGAACAGCACAGACCTATGCCAATATTATCATAAAAGCTCAGTCAAGGTAAAACTTCCAGCCAAGTTGACATTTTTGTATATAACAATCTGCTATGTTCACAAAGTAATTGTGGCAGAAGTAAGTTGCATTTATCAATGTAAAAGAATGAATAGATGCATGGTATGTGGCCCATTTTTTTCATAAGTCTGCCCTATACTACATGGGTGTGATATGAAAAAATCTTTACAGATCAGCAAATTGTTATTTTTTTTAATTCCTGTGTCTAAACAGAAAGGATACATTGAAAAAATGATTCTTGTTTTGTCTTATGCTGCCCTTGACGTTGCCTTCCTTTTATAATTTCCAGTGACTACAGAAAGATTCACTCAGTGATTATATCAGACATGGCATCTTACAGAAAATCAGTGAAGAAAATATTCAGCCTCTGGAATGCAGCCTTATTTTTTTTAATAATACACAGTATAAAAAAAGAATGTCAGATTCTTATGTAAGCATCAAAAGTTAGCTCAAGTATCTCAATGTTCTTGTTTAATACTGGTTGCTGAGTTAAAGGAGCAGTATCGCGAATTTTTCTTGGTGACTTATATTTAAATGGTACTTTGAATGTAGGTAAGTGTTGGAGTAAGAATTACAAATGTAGAAAAAAATGATGTGTGTGTTGAGCAGCTGGAGACTAATAGCTCATGTTTATGTCTTCTGAGTGTCAGGACCCGACACTCTGGCCTGTTCCATGCTGAGGAGAGGGAGAAACAATGTATCAAAGTATCAGCTGTTCAGTGCTGGCAGCCGTCCAGCATAAGATAACAACATTGCAACATTGCCTGGCCAGAACTCATATATCTAAAACAGAGAGAAAAGCTCTAGAAGTCATTTAGCTGATTTTGACAGTTTTCCCTTCATGTTGGCTCTGCTGCAGAATCTTTTCAGTTTACCATTTTCTCTCTTTTTTCCATATGATCTTTCTTTCAGCTTTGTGTGTTTTGAGCAAAGCCCAACCCAGGATTTTCACTATCTGGAGTTTTGTTTTGTGCCCCTAGGGGTATCCTGACTTGGGATGCCCTGATATGTGAAATCCCCAAGCTCGCCTGTGAAAACGTACCTTTCCCTGTCCCACAGCACATGCATGGGCTCTCATCCAATCAGCTCTGTTTGCACGCAGATGGGGAGCCTGAGCAGTAACCTTCCTGGCCGCCCGGCCTGCCTAAATGACTATCTGCGTGAGCGCGCCAGAAAAATGGGGGGATCTGTGGTTATCCAGGGGTTGTTTCACACAGTGGGCATCCTGATTTAGAACGCCCAAGGGGCGAGGTCAATGGCCGGGTCTTATAGACTTCAGGGTCGGCCACTCAGGGTTTTGTTCCACTTTAATACCTTTAGATTTTTCTGCACAGTTATTCAAAGAAGAATTTCAGTTATTTTCAGTCAGTTTAGTTTATCTTGTATAGATTTTACACATTTGAGTCACCTGGTCTCATAACAAAAGCAGCACCTCACACACACACAGCCGTTACCACTGATTACAGTGTCAGCCTCTGAGGTAAAGTGTTGCTAGGAGACCAGTGGGCTAAATGAAGCAGCTCACTAAATACAACCTAGCAGATCCCCCTATAAAGCAAATGGACTGAGCCATTGTCATTATACAATTTAAAAGCGAGGCATATATTTTTATCTTTTTCTATCGCCAGATTATTTATACACGTTATAAGCTATTGTGTGGCTATTTAATTATTTATCTTTTTTAATGCAAATTTTGCGATACTGCTCCTTTAACGACTTTTTATTGTGATGGTATGATATGCCAATGGGGCAAAGTGTCTCTTAAGAAGAAAAACATGATTACACTTATCGGTAATTACATTTGCATGTAGCTCTCATGAGAGCTGGTCTCTCCACCTAGAAAGGAAACAGAAGAGTATACATTTTGAGCTTCACCCTTCCAAATTCAGTCTAATAACATACCAACAACAGGGGAAAATGGGGAGATGGAAAGAAACCGCACCGGCCATCAATCAATAATTAATATAACATGTGCAGTGTGCACACACAGGGGTAGTAACACAACGTGTATACTATCAATAACTGAAATAAACCTAAAGGGAGTCCCACAACTCCCTAACCTACCACTATGAAGAATGTGTGGCACCACTATTGATGTATCAAAGTAATAAATATTTTATTGAGCAAATATATCTACACTTAATCTGACATGTTAAAAAACATATATAACACATTAAGACAAAGCCTTAAAGGAAGGGGGGGGGGGGGGGTTAGATGACAAACTTCTATTTAAAGGTCATAAAAGATCAATATATGTGTAATAAACTGAACCAGGATGGCAATATTAAAGTGCTAAAGTGCTAACATCTAACATAAAAAATATATGATGTAAAATATATATGATATTGATATATACAAAAAAGTGTCAGTGCTAAAGGGCCACAAAATATATATGAACCTATGCTGTAGTGTCATAAAGTGCATGCATGAGAACCAACCGAGTAAGCATCAGGAAAACATTTTTTTAAATTTTTTTTTTACTTAAAAAAAAATCCTAACATTGCAGAAGTGCAAAAAAAAAAAAAAAAAAAATTAATACCAATTAATTATGATTAATTATAGATTGCTCCATTGAAATGCATTGGACATCGCCAGGGAGCGACAGCTCATACCTGGCGCTGTGAGGGAATTTGCAGCGGCGCTGTTCGGTCCAGGCGGCTTCATGATGAATGCCGCGCTAGCCGTCGCTCTCGCCGGCGCTAGCCTCATTTTGCTCGATAAATGCGTCATTGTGAGCGCCGCCGGGCGTACTTGAGTCGGTAGTCGCCGTTAGCTGCCGCTACCTGGCGCTCGTCAGACACTACTTGGCGCTAGCCCATGATAAATAAGGGCCTAAGTGTAGATATATTTGGTCAATAAAATATTTATTACTTTGATACATCAATAGTGGTGCCACACATTCCTCATAGGGATAAGTTAGGGAGTTGTCAGTCTAATAACATAATACTTTTCAAGTGGTCACATCTCTAATATTTTAACTATACATTATCATCTCTTCCCCTTAATAACTTCTGCCAATTGTGTGCTATGTCATCATGAGAACTACAAGGAAATTACATCATAGGTAAGTGTAATTATGTTTTTCCCTTACACTCCATGATGACACAGATGAGATCTATCAAACATTACCTTAGGGTGGGACAAAGCTGGCAACACTGCTCTTCCGAATTACATATCCTAGACATTAAGAATGTCCAGATGGTAGTGTTTTAGGAACGTGTTTGGGCTTGACCAGGTTGCTGCTCTACAAATTTCCTTTAATTGGATGGAGGATGCCATAGCCCAGGAGGTAGCCACTACTCTAATAGAATGAGAGTTGGGTTTCTTATATTTTACAATGTAAGCCTTTGAAATAACATTCTTGCAAGGGTCACCTTGGATGCACCAAACCCCTTCCTCTGACTTCCATATAAAATAAAAAGTTTCTTGTCACATCTTTTTTCGTGGCTTTTTGATATTTTAGAATATACCTTCTGACATCTAAAGAATGTGCTTTATCCTCAGATACTCTCTGCTGCAAAGAGGGAAAAACGATTTCTTGTTCCTTATGAAATTTTGAGTTAAATTTTGGTATAAGTAATGAATCCAACTTTATAACAATCCGATCCTCAAAAACCATAAAATAACCCAGTCGGATTGACAAAGCTTGTATTGCCGTCTTCCAGGAGAGGTATCTCAATGCAACCTTCTCCATAAGTAAGGGTTTTCTGTTAATGACTGAAGAACGGTTAGCAAGTCCCAGGGGGCACACATATGGCTTGATGCAGAGCCTCCCCGTTCACTTCTCCCGTGCGTTTTCCCGTTGGTTTTGGGCTTTGATCGGGTCAGGAAAGGGTGCTACGTTGATTTTAGTGTGCGCTTATGCGCTCAGGTGTGCGCTCGGCCGCCTTTCCAATTGTCGGCTCGCACGAGGCTGTTTCCCGGCAAAACGGACGCCTCGTTCATTGTTCCGTTTTTTTCAGTGATGCAGAGCCTTGTTTTCCGATTGAAATCAGCCTAATGAAACGGGGCCGCCGAGCCTTCACTTATGGCAAGTCAGAGCAGCCGTATTTGCACTCGGGCAATAATATGCAGTCCTCTGTTGGAGCACATCAGTGGTTCCAGCTCCGCGGTCTTGTCCTGCTGAGTATGGCAGAAACCAGGCTGCACCTATTTGAGCTCACCCGCCTTAAGTGATAGAACCCTATTGCGTCATGTTCTTGCCCTCTTATGTAAGTAGTATTCCCCAGACTTTTTTAATGAGTGTACAGGTTGGATGTGCATGTAGGCTCATTACAAATGTCCTTTCCTCCAACCCTACCCCGCTCACCTATTTGTCCCTCTTTTCTATTGTTGCAATGCACACCTTTTTTTATTTTTTTTTTTGTTTTTGGGGGCAGGAGACTCTGCCTATCCTTTGGTCCCCTGGCTGCTGACCCCAATCCTGCACCCATCTTCACAGGCAGAGGAGCCCTACAATACTGCCCCCAGGAGGACTCGCTCTGTGGTGGAGCGAGCCTTTGGTCTTTTGAAGATGAGGTTCCGTTGTCTTGATCAGACTGGTGGGGCACTACAATATACACCTGCAAAGGTCATTAAACTAATCATGGCTTGTTCCGCTTTAAGAGAGGGAGTCTGCCATTTCTGAGTAAAGTCTCAGTAAAAAGGGTTTCACACAGTGGGGCATCCCGATCTGGGATTTCCAGGGGGAAGACCAGTGGCCGCTCTGGGTTTTGTTCTGCTTTATGTGAGGGAACCTGTGTTACTTTAATAATAATGTAAAGGAGGTGGGTTAATCCATCCTAACCTGATTTGGTCATGATGTTTTAAAGCAGGCCAAAACCCATGTAACCCAGCCCTTTGGAGTGTGAAGAAATCCAGGGCTGGGTTACAGGCATCATGTCTCTGGGGCATTCCAATTTGGGATGTCCTGCACGTCACTGCGGGGGAACGTCAGAGCTATACCAGGAGCTATGCCATCTTTACACAGGAGCAGGACGACATCATCATGGATGTGAGTATGCGAGCGTGCGTTTATGTGCGCGCACACATTCCTTATAATAAAAAACAAAGTGCAAGAATAGTCTGAAACAACGTAGTTTGTCACGTTAAATACAAGCCCACCTTAGTTTAACCCATGTACGCAGCTACAAACTAGGCTACATGCAGATAGCAGAACTAGGGCAATGTGAGGCAGCAAGAGGTTAATAAAGTGACTTTAGTTAGGCCAGGAAACTTGTTAATGTATTTTGTGGATTAATGGTGGGTCCTTGTATCTTTTTTTTACAGATGATGCTGCGGAACCGGTCCGGTTTAAAAAGGGCCCCAAAAAAACACGCCCAACCAAACCATAAAAACAATGCTAAACTAATGTTGTTTATCATTCACAGATACTAGAAAACCACAGGCACAAGACCCCAAGGCCTAATGTTTTTTTATTTTGCATTAAAATTTTAATTGTTTTTTAGTTTTGCCAAAAAAAAAATAATATGAAAAATCCAAATCCCAAAAAAAATAAAAACAACGTTTGAATTAAAAACAAATAAAAAGATTTTGTGTGTTGTCTTTCCTGCAAATGTACAATCACACAACATCATCACACATTTACATGACACAAAAGGTTTAGAAATGGGACAATAAATCAAAAACAATCAGAAAGAATTAAGGTATGCATTAATGGCAAGGAAAAAGGAACAACCAAAATTTTTAAAAATAATATATATATATGTGTCAAATTGGCAGTGGTTGCCATATGTATATTCCAATGGAGGTTTAGGGATGTGCGCTTGCGTGTAGCCAGATTGGCAACTGAAGAGCCATGGAGATGTAAGTATACTTGCTAAAACCACCAAAATGGAAGGTCAAATACGACGGAAACCAAGCAGGTACGTTCAAAAAGCCAGGAAAAATCAGGGAAAAACGGGCCGCTCGTGTGAACGTGAACGGGAGCCCCGATCAAATTGAAGGCACCCGAGAGAGCAAAAAAAGCTTTCCGAGTGAAGTGAAATTGACGGATCAGTTAGGGAGCCATTCCGACGGAGGCTCTGCATCACATTTGAGCCACGATTCAAACGGGAGACCCGGACAATCGGAAGGATTTAAGGGCAGTTCAGAGGAGGCTCTGCATCAGGCCCATAGCTCTCATCACTGGTCTAAAAAAACCTTATTATAAAGCCACCTCCCCAGGGCCACCACCTGGGTCTTCAACATTGATAGATAAGCTCGGTCAGCTAATTAAACAAGTCGGCTAATGAGAGGAGGGGTCACTTATACGCCCAAACTAAAAAAAACTCCCGCCAAGCTTGTGGTTTGTTCTCTCATAGTAAGAATAAAATCTAGGTGGGACAGGTTTAGTGTATTAGGGGAGACAGAAACTGTCATACCTGATTTTCTTTCTTCCACTGAAATAAAAAAACAAGCCAGGATATTTCTTGATGCCAGGTGTATCAAGCATATTTTTATGGATTTTTATCAATGGCCAATTTTTTCGCAATGGTGCTCCTTTGAGTCCCTTTTGAAGACCTGCTTGTAAAAATTTCAAAAACTGAATATTTGGCCTGCCCATAGGGTTTACATTGTAGTCACAACACCTGCAAAATGTTTTCCAGACACTCGAATATATTTTGTACGTCACAGCCTTCTTTGCTCTCACAAAAGTGGGGGCTACCACTGTAGGGACCCCTCTGGATAATAAAAATTGCCGTTCAAGTTCCAAGCCACTAGTTTTAGGTTATTTGTTTTGGGTTGAAAAACTGAGCCCTGACGTAGAGGTCACTCCTCACTGTTAGTGCTCAGACTCTGTCCCATGCCATCCTCTTCATCTGAGTATACTATGGCCTCCGTGGCCTCCGTGGCCAATCTCTGATTTTCCAGAGAACCTTGGGAATTAGGAATAGTGTGGGGAAGACAGAAAGGATATTGCCACATCCACAATTTTCATGTGTATATATAGCTTCTGGACAGCCTCTGGGGTTTAGAGAAAAGAATCTGTGGACTTTCGTGTTTTCCTTCATGGCAAATCTGGGGGATGCCCAATAGTGCAGAAATCTGTCGAAAGACCATTCTCCCATCTGCAACAGCTTCCTGATGAGGAAATCTGCCTGAGCATTCTCTGTGCCTTTCAGATGAACTGCATTTAGGGACATAAGTTGTTCCTTGGCTCTGAGCTACTGTGGTATCGTTGTCTGTCATAATAAGTACATTCCTGTTTCAACATACCTGGAATACCTCCAGAGCTAGTGCCACTCTAAGGCACGGTGGTACACCCGTCTTCAGGTGAATTGGAACGCCTTCTCCGCAACTGCTTCTACCTTTAGACAAGCCCCCGTTCTTATCCATGGGCTCTTTAAGACTACCCATGAGCAAATCCGAGTATCTTGAAATCTTAGAAACTTTGTTTAAATGACCTAGGCAAAAAAAGGGTATTGCCATTCTTTATTAATCATATCCTTAATTGTCTAATGTACCGAAAAGGACCTCCCCTGGTCCTTTATGAGGGACTTACCTCAGCGGAGGAAACCCCCTTCTTTGCACCTCCACAGAGAAAGGATCTTCACCATCCTGCACTCTACACTGAAGATGGAAGGGTGGAGCTCAAAATGTATACCCTTCTGTTTCCTATCCATTCTATGCGGATGACCAGCTCATACCTGTGTCATTATAACAGAAGGCCTGCTGTTGTTACAAGTTGGTGCATTTAGTGCCTTGGAATGGGGACCCAATGCTTAATAGGCACAAAATGTATATTACGTATTAGATGATAACAGTTGAAATCCTATATACTCCACTCACAAAGAACGTAAGGTAAAGGAAAATAAAGATTTATGAGCAATTTTAATTTATATAATTATACTTCAAATAGAAGACAAAAGATAATGATTAGTCTGAACTTACCTGCCAATGGAGAATAATGCTCCAGATCAAACCAAGGGTCAGCTTGTGATTTCCATCTACTATGTCTGCACTGCCAATATTTACTAAGTCAACCTAATTTACAGAAAGAAAACTCCATAAGAAATAGATTTCTATGCAATTTAATTTCCATACATTACAAAGTAGTTATGACTTTCACCAAAACAATAAGAAATATAGTTATAGTTATATAATCTAATGAAATAATAATTACACGTACTAGTATAGTAAATCTAGTAAGTGTAATTATTTCAACCCAAGTTTGTTGTCTGCAAAGGTTCTTGTGCATTCAGACGGGGACCAACTGGGGCCAGAAATCAACCTGGGCCCCCAGCCAGGCCACAGCATCACTATGGAGTCTTGGCATCAAATGTACATCCCATGTCAGCACATCTGCTCCACAGCCCAGGCTTTAGCAATGCCGGTAGATATCACTGACAGGGGTGGATATGCCCACTTTTAAAGTGATGAAATTGAAGCTTTGTTGTAGAGTCGGATAATGTTGCGGGGTAGGTATGTTTTCCCCCTGCCTCCCACTTATGCTTAGACTATAGCATTACAGGGGCAGAACATGGGTGGAAGTGTCTTGACTTGGGGGGGGGGCTGTGGGCTGGATAAGGTGAGCAGCAGAGTTTTTGAAAACCACAAAGGAGGGAGTTGTAGTAGTATAGCTGGAATATGACCAGGACATGTACTAGAATTGTATTGGTGTCATGTGTAAGAAAGGGGCAGCTTTTGGGCTGGATATGCAGGAGGTGGCCAGTGGCTTTCAGTGCAGTATAAATGAAAGAGAAGCAAGTATAACACTTGTGCTTGGGGAGCTACAGTGATAGTGAAATCATTGACAGATATTGGTTTATTGAAGACAGTAGTAAAATGTGATGGTTGATTTAGGCCTGGAAGATATATATTAATGTCATCATTTGCATAGAAGTGGTTTTGGAGCATGAAACCTACACAACACAAATCATTTTTGAATATGCTGAAGAGCTCCACTTTTTAATGAATATATAGGTGATTTAATTGATGTTGATGGTTACTGTTTAGGCAAATAAAATAATAAGCACAAAAAGATACAGTTTGAGATGAAATCTGTGATTTCTTTTCTTTTAAATAGGCGGGGAAAGTGTAATGACTTGTGTCAATTTTTTATTGTAGTCTGTGACAAAATTGGGGAAACTTCACTTCCTGAAAAACAAAATGAGTGCATCAAACACTATCTATTGGGGAGTGTTTTAACATGGGGGTAAGTAACAGTAGTTAAAAGAAAAAAAATATTTATATTTACACAGTATTGATTGCTAAGTTAATTAACTTATAGTGACCCATTAGCAACTGCCCCCCCAAACAAATTGTACACTGACTGGAATGTAGACATTATAGCTAATTGTACTCCACATTTGTACTACCTTTACAATCAGCTGATTAAACAACCTTACTTGATAATGCAGTTTAGATTTACTGTATTTACTAAATGCAATGTTGAGCTCACGGTGCCCATACCAATTGCTTTGAAAATATGTGCAGAAACTCAAGTTCTTAGCGCCCACAAATCCAGGTTTATTGCACAAGAGCAAACAAAGGGTGATATTTGGCTGATGGGATATACTTTTAAGATAAAGACCTGGTTGGTCTCATCTTTCATTTTTTTTTAGTATTGGCCAGAGCCAGAGCTCACTTGTTAAACAAAAAATAAAAATATTTGCCTGTTTTCAATTAACTATCTATGTGTTTTACCCAACTGGGGCAGTTTTCTGAGCACACTAAGCAATACCCCTAAAATCATAACTGGGATTCGAACAAATTAATGTAAACAAAGCAGTGTCAAATATTATAATTGCCGAAACTGTACTCTCTTTATTGTAACTCTTTATTATGACAAAATTTAGCATTACTTATTAATAAAGACCATGCTTATATGTTCTGATTTCCAGTTAAGACACTCTGATTGACAGGACAAGCTACAAAATGATGTCCATCAGGTATTACATTATTTTTATGTTTTACTTGTACAATTCAATCAAAGGGAAAACATGTCACAGGTTCCAATACTATAAAGCCCATTTTGTTTTGTGTCAGTTTATCTGAAAATATCATGAATAATTACCAATTTATCATGAAAAATTAATAACATTATTATTATTATTATTATTCAGGGCCTGGGAACTAATTTACCGCCCAGTTTAACCCTCTCATCATCTAAATATCAAGCAACAAACATGTCTAGCTATGTGGAAAGACAGAGATTTGGTTGCATATATCTGCAGATATATTAGGGTTTTCACCTTGGTCTCTTGTTGTTTTCCATTGGCTAAGTTTGGTTTCTTGGACTGTATAAGCTGCTCTTATACATTACATCCAATTTAGAGATTTCTGGCCAGACATTCTAATTGGGGACCCTCAGTGATATTTGACTAATAGTTCACTCTCTCTATGTAACTGCATTGCTAAAGGCTATCCATGAACATCTGGCTTGAGAACAAACTGACTCTACTACAGGCCTGTATGCTCCGATTGTGTAGCACGAGCACAGTTAAAACAACAATAAACTGGAAAAACATCAATTTTTCACAAAATGGGTGTGGTTCTGTGAATCGGAGAGGCATCCTAATTGTTGTTGCCCCTCGTGCATTATTCCCTACATTTCAGAAGAGGACTGTGAATCATGCAAATGCCTGGGGCTGCATTTTACCAAGGGACCAAGGATTAAGGTAAGAAATCTGGTTTTGCAGGGAGTTAATGCACAGGGGGCACTGACAATCAGAATGCACCCCTGACTGCACAAAGAACAACACCCAATTTTGTGAAAAATTAGAGTAGTTCCAGTTTAGGTTAAACAACTATTTATCCTATTTAGCAGTGGTTACATCTGTTGTGCTGCGAAATTCTGTAACTCTGTTGCCTGTGGTCCACCCCAGTAAGTTGGCAGCCTAATAGTTTGGATCTGCAACAGATTAATGATTTGCTGCCCATCAGAAATAGATAACAAAGCAGCCAAAACTTTGCATAAAATGCTGCCATAGTTACTCTGAAAATAGCATAAGCAGTCCATGATAAACAGAAAGACCTTCAGTGTAGGATTAAATGGTCTTTGTGGAGCAATTAAAGAAAGTAATATCTGGGCATACCTGCCCTTTAAGACTTTGCTTATCAGGGGTCCTAGACTAGAATATATTCATAAAATGGCTCTGTTGGCCTTCAAAGCTATTTTTTATTTGAGAAATGCAACTTTTGACATTATAATCTAAGTTAGTTTTAGCATTTTATAAAATCTCAAAGATTTATGAATACATTTCACGCAATATAAGCTTTAAATATATATTTTACAGGCTGCTAAATCAATATACAGTATAATACAGACACATTTCAAGCAGTGCCCTAGTGAAGTTTTCAAGTACTACAATACATCAAGCAGCAGAACATTTATCTTTCATGTGTTTGGCTACCATGCAGTGAGATTCTTTCACAAATAAAGTCATTCATTTGAATTTATCCTTGAAGAGAAAGTTTCTGGAATTTGGAAAACTGGAAAAGCAGTTTTGCAAGGTCATTCGCCAAGTTGATAATAAATACACAATTTATTTTAGCTGCTCTCTTGCTATATTAGGATTAACATAAAATGTAAATGCAATGTACTTTTTGACCAGACCTCAATGTTTAAATTGTTGAACTTTAGCAGAGAGTTGACACTCTAATACAGCAAAAATTGTGCCTCACCCCTGCCAAAGGCATGCAGGTTGACATACTTTCTCACCCCTCTTTTCTTAGACTTTTGATGCATTTCTAATTGCATGTCTATATGGTTAAAGAACATCTGTAGGCAAGGAAATATAATTTAAAAAATTACCTTCCTCCCTAAAGAGCTTGGACAAACAAGAACATTTTACAATAGAGATGCTATCGGGGGATGTTAATCTTTTTTTATGTTAATATCTACAGAAGTCTTTTAATTATTAGAATATTAGAATGCTGGTTATTTGAATCTATCTTTTTAAAATTACAATAAGGAACTGAACTATTAAGTTATTATTGTTTTGCAATGCTAGGTTTAAGTGATCCAAAAGTCACAAATGGCTTTTATATCACTGTATGTGTCTAAATGGCATGCTAGTGGGTATGCACTTGCAGAATCCACAGGATGGACAGTATCCCAAGCTCCTTCTGCTGTGTGCCCATCCAGCAACTAGTTACTGTGATTGATTGCTGGAGGTGGCATACACCCAGATGTAGTGGTGATGTCTGATGCTCTGCA
This sequence comes from Gastrophryne carolinensis, assembly GCA_027917425.1. Lineage (NCBI taxonomy): Eukaryota > Metazoa > Chordata > Amphibia > Anura > Microhylidae > Gastrophryne > Gastrophryne carolinensis. Next base: position 215,110,669 of record CM051236.1, read on the forward strand.
GATTCTGCAGCTCTAGTTGCTGCTGTATGCCTGAAGGTAGGTATTTGGATGACCTATCATGTTTAACCAGCCGGGCATCCCAGAAGGATGTTCAAAAACATCAAGTTTTCCAAAAGTAATTTCTGACATGGATCACTTGAAAGATGTGTCCTAGAATTTTGTTTGTTGCAGTCAGTCTCGCAGCGCCACTCCACATCATGATTGCAGAACCACTGCTGTTACAGTTGCCGCCAGCAGGGGTCCACTAATCCTCCCCTTATGTGGCAATTAGGGCATATGGCGCCACACCTTTAGTTTTTGTTAAGCTTCATCTTGTCTTTGGTATCTAGGGTTAGTTGGCTTTATTTATTCTAGGAGCTGGGAGGCCCCTCTTACCAAGCCCTTGTATGGGATTAGCCATCCAACACCAGAAATCACCAGGTTGATTTTTTAAATTCTTCAGGCTATCCTTCTCAAGGTTCCAGTTTCCAGTTTTGCTTTCCTGAATTCTCAGTCCTGCTCATGTCACCACTTTTTGTGCAGGCTAGTCAGTCACATGTCTCTGTATCCTCTGTTATCGGTCAGGACTCTCAGGCTTCTTTCCCTAAAGATGGGTCCAGAAATTATCCCAAAGTGCTATATATGTTGCCCAGGGAAACTGCCTTCCATTGATCAGCACCTGAAAGGTGACCCCATGGTCTGATATCATTGAAGTGGGGATGACACTAAGACCGATGTATGAAATGACATCAGATGATCAGGATGGGGATCCTCAGTAGCTATGTCTGCAATGACACCTTCAGCTTTCGATGCTGCTGTGTCCCTGCCTGAGTTTTCCATATCTGAGTCTTATCTTGCCAAGTGCCAGCCGGTCCAGTGCCTGCCAGGGGTCAGCCTGTCCCAGTGCCTGCTGCGTGCCAGCCTGTCCCAGTTTCTGCCAAGTGCCAGCCTGTTCTAGTGCCTGCCAGGTGCCAGCCTGTTCTAATGCCTGCTAGGTTCCAGCTTGTTTCAGTATCTGCAAGATGCCAGCCTGTTCCAGTGGCACCAGATCCCAAGCCTTTGGCACAAGAGCCCAATGTCTTTGGTGTCCAGAGTTAGCTGGCTACATTTATTTCTAGGAACAGCAAGGCCCCTCTTGCCATGCCTTTGTCCGGGATTAGCCATCCAATAGAACCTAGAATTACCAGGCTGTTATCCTGATTCGCACAGCTTCTTAACAGCCTTCATTCCTTCTCCTGGAGGCTACTGGCTTCTGTTTCTGGCCTGCCCTTGGTAAGTGCCAGCACCTTGGGAAATCCTTCTGAGGCCTGCTTTAGTGTGTTTCTTTTCTAACTGCCATAGCCTTTTGTATAAGGCGTTGTTCTTATTTTGTCTGTGAGCTAATAATGTCCTTTTTTGTTTTACTTATCCATAGTCTCCAGCTCTTTGCTCTGGCTTAATCTCTCTCTGTGGAGCTTTCCCCCCTTTCAACATGTAATAACAACACAGGTGCATTTCCTAGACCTCACGAAAAATCTTGCAGAGGATGGCTCCCTGCAGACTACCCTATATAGGAAGGAGACGGCGACCAACAGCCTTTTACACTATGCAAGTTTCCACCAGAAAAAGAACAGGGATGCCATTCCGGTTGGGCAATTTTTGCGGCTTAAGAGTAACTGTTTAACCGTACAAGAATTTGAGACACAATCAAGGGGGCTCAAGAAAAGATTCAAGCACAGGGGTTACCCTGCGAGAGTGGTGCAGAGGGCATTGGTGAGAGCGGGAGATACACCACGGGATGCTCTATTGATCCCTAGGGAGAGAAAAAGAACTACGGAGGAGGTAAGATTTATCTCCAAGTATAATTCGAATTGGAACCAGCTTAGAGCATTACTAAACAGACACTGGGGAATACTAAGAAATGACCCAGCCCTAGCCAGATGGACCAGGCGGGGTTCGGTCATGGTTGCACAACGTGCCCCTACCCTACGTGATAAGGTTTGTAGGAGCCACTACACCAGGCCAAATACCTGGCTAGGACCCAAGACCATGGGCACAGGCAGCCATCCGTGTGGAGGCTGTTCTGTTTGCCAACATATGCGTGCCACAAGGGAGGTTAGGAACAGGATAACTGGGAAAAAGTTTCAGATTAGACAATTTCTAAATTGTCGTACCGTAAGTGTGGTCTACCTATTGACATGTGGCTGCCCGTTAAACTATATAGGCGAGACGAAGAACGCGCTTAAAGCATGCCTACAGACACATTTGTCATCTATTCTCCTGGCCAGAAGAAATAGGGACTTGGGCAGGATTCTGTCCCCGGTAGCAACACATTTTTTGGAGAAACATGAGAGTAAAGTGGACCAATTGCAGGTGGTGGGGTTGGAGAGGAGGGGATGTTAAGAAACGCTTACAGCAAAAAGAGCTACACTGGATATATGATTTGGATGCACAATCCCCATGGGGGTTAAACGAGGATGTAGCATTCACACCATACCTAGGGTAAATATTATATACATATGCTGGACGTTTCACGTATTATTTTATATTATACAGGTTGTGCGCACTTTGGGGTGTATATGCTTTATTGAAGAGATTGAGGTATTTAGTCAGGGGGGTTTTATTAGTTGGAGGTTGTTTTGTTACCTCCCTTAGTAAGTTGAGTTTTTGTTTTGGCATGTGGGTGGGTTGGGTTTGGGGGGTAGGTGCTTAAGGATGTTGTGGGTTTACGTTCACAGGTGATGGTCGTTCAGTGATGTAATGTTTTGCCCTATCTTTGCAGTTGTGGAGAACAGTATGAATACGTCCACGTTGGGACACCCCGGAGGAGATGTGGAAATTCCATACTAAGTGTTATCTATTAATTTATCGGCGTGATGAGATGCCGGCCTAACATTAAGCTGCATTGTGGTTGGAGGAAGAATTTCGATGAACAAATTGAACCAAGAAGTTAGAGTCAAATATATGACTGTATTACTGGATGTGTACGTTGTGAAGTATAACCGTAGGTTTGCCTTCTTCCTTTCTCCTCTAACCCACCCCCCTCGTCGGCCCCCTCCCATCTTCTTCTTCTCCTTTTTCCCCTCTTCCCTCCCCCCGCCCCTCCACAGTTCCCACATTCCACCAATCAGGGCGCGGTGGGTGGAGCCAGTATCAGCGTACACCGTGCGTCTCATCGTGAGGCGTGCATGCGCTGTCAGTGGCGGGTGGTCGCACTTCCGGCCGGAGTGCGTCATCCCACACAAAAATGGGGACCCCCAGCCTTGATGAGCAGCAAATTCTGGCCGTGAGCAAGAGTCCATTTGGGACTCGAAACGCATTGGTTCCAGTCAGGGGGGCCCTCCTCTCCACGGGATACTAGTAAGCACTTCTGTTGCTATATGTTGGTTGTGCCTGCTCTTTCACTTTGAGTGGGTTTGAATAATATTTTTTGCACAGATTCTAATTGTGATGGAAGCACTGACACTTTATTAGGTATAGGATAGGGTTTACCAATAGATGTATTAATTTATAGTTTGGGTTTAGGATGATTATAGGTGTGTATATAACATGTATATATGTATGAATTTTGTATAAAATCACTTTAGGAGATACACTGTATTGACTGTGAGGAAGTGCGCCCCCTGGTGGTTAATCAGGCATATGGCTCAGTAGTATGGTTTTTAATGTGGTTTTAATTTATATAATAATAAAATGGATTTGTAAATTTACCTCTTGAGTGCAATGGTCAGTCTCTGTGTGGGTATATGATAGGGTGTTTAGAGGTCACCTTATATAATAAACTAGGTTCTATTGGGCGATAGCCCACAGAGCAGTGCACCAATAATATATTGTGTTGGTGCCGCCCCCATTTCTTTGCCCCTGCCCAACGGGCGTTCTACAGTTACATGTAATAACAAATTATACATTAAAAACCAAGTGTACATATTCAGCAATATAACTACATACAAATTCATCACATAGCAATATCCCACTAGTACTTTTACAACTAATTACTACAAAGATACATAAAAAAGAAAGACACAGTGAAAAAAAAAACTTAGATAGCCATTCGTTTGTGTTTTTTGAGCTGTCATTTATTGTAGCCCTTACTTATATTTTGAGGATTTTTATATGAATAGAGCTGTATTATATATATGTTTTTAAATACTTTTTTGTCACTTCAATTATCCACTATACATTTATTCATGCAACACTTTTAGATTATACAGTGCATATATATTTACAGTTTAGACGCTATACTTTGAATACCTATTTTACTACTGACATGCAATTTTTGTTTTAGCTTTTTTTTCTGTTCTTTTACCCTTCAGTTCCTTCCACTACCCCTCCCATCTGCACTGTGGCTAGGTTTTACAGCATTATTGAATTCATATACCAAATTTTATATTTGTTTGCTAAGTGGTAAAATTAATAATGTGTTCCTAAATATGTGTCTAACCTTTGTCCTGATTCACCCTGCACACCCTAATTCTGACACATGGCACGCACCCCCAGAGGTAGCCAGGCAGGTGAGTGGCTAGGTAGGTAGGCAGATAGGCAGGTGGCTGGGTGGCCAGGAAGGTAGGTGGCCAAGCAGGCTTGTGGGATTCTAGGTGGGTAGGTGGATTGCCAGGTAGGTAGGTGGGCAGGTGGCTGGGTAGATAGGTGGGCAGGCAGGTAGGTGGCCAGATAGGTAGGAGGCAGGCAGGAATGTGAACAGCTAGGTAGGTGGGCAGCCAGGTGGGTGACCTCATAGGTAGGTCGACAGTCAGGCAGGAGGGAAGGAGGACTCCAGCGGTAGTGGTTTCACCATCTCCGGGTGGATGGTGGCTTCTGGATCATTCTTCCTACCTGCAGGTGGGCGAGTGACAGCAAGACTTCTCCTCCGATCTTGGAGAATGCATGCACCTCCCATGCCCAGCATGGTCATTTTTCCCACTGCTGGGAGTGGGGGGAAGCAGCCAGCACTAGCTCTAGCGTTGGTGGGCAGTGGTTCCTCTGGCGGTGGTGGTTTCTTGGCGGTGGGGGTCTGGAGTCTGCTGCATGCACCTCCTGTGCCCAGCACTGTCATTTTCCCTGCCACTGGGAGTTGGGGGGACAGCTGCCAGCACTGAGAGAAATTCCTGCAAGGAGGAGGCTGGGCAGGAAGGAGTGCAGGAGGGCTTAGCTCAGCTTGATACTCTCAGAGCACCATTCAAGCCAAGGAAGGGGCATGGTTCTACTATTGGTCCTGGAAGACCATTGGTTGCCCGCATTGGTGGGTTGTGGAAGGACAGTGCTGGAGGAACACTTGGCCAGGTAAGCTGCTGTTTATTTATTTTTTTACTTTTTTCTTTAGAATCCTGTTAAATCATGTTAAATCACTGTGCCTAAATCTCCCCAATATAGTCACAGACAGTATAATAAAACAACATATTATAATGAAAAAAACATTTCTCTACTCTTTGCAAAACCAATAAAACCGTGTTCTGACAAATTTGCACAATACTTACATTATTTTTTTGCAGGACTTGAAGTGCTTTGTTTACATTGTTTAAAGCATGTACCCTGGTGGTGCCTTTTTCCTTTACCTAAGACAAAAATGCATTGATATTTGATCATATAGGGAATATACTGAAACAATGTACTTGCATTAATATAATAGTTACCTTACTGCCTTTATTAAAACAAGCATTTTAATATTTCTGATGCTCAGTTCTGTTCTAGTAAAGTCTATTTCCCCTATAAGGGAAGTTACAAAAACAGAAGTGGTCCCTGCACCCCAGATAACCGCAATTATACTTGCTGAATCACTTCTCATGAAGTGCATCATTTTCTTGAAAGCCTCATCCATTTGGCTGTCCAAATCAAGCAGTGGTTTTCATAAGGTAATTTAAAAAGAACTGTACGCTATGGAACCTTCTGCTGTGAACCCCCAGACATAAAGGCTGCTAACAATGATGAATTCATCTATGCTTTTATTAAGATACAGCAGGTCACTACTATCTTAGCTGCGTGATATCTTACAAGGTAATAGTGCTTACCAGTAGCACTATTTACTGTTTCAGTTACCATACATCTCCCAGATAGACTACATGACTACAGACCACAATGGATATCCTAGGTGCTGGGGACTGTAGTTGCTTTGCTACTTGAACTTGGTTGATGGAACTCCTGCCAAATGCTGACCCAACACTTTTAATTAAAAACATGTATATCAAGGATTCTTGCAAAAAATGGTTCTGTCTGCTGGAGGAGGCAAATCTGTCTGTCCTACAACAGTGGTCTGTCTTACTTAAGATTCAACCACCACATTGATTCCTGTCCATACCAGAAACATTTCTATGCAATACAGTGTTCAGTGTGTAAAGGAAAAGATTGTACCCCCCTTACCCATCCTATGTTGCTGCTGCTACCAGTATGTGCCATACTGTGCCCCTTTCTTAGCAGCAGTCAGTGCTCCCTAATATGTCCTGCACCACTAACTGGAGTTTTGGCTCATCTGCAGAAAACAGGATAAGATGGCTAAGATAAAGACACCCCAATGGCCATGGCGCCCAGACGTTAAGCCTGCTGGTCCTCCCCTGGAAAAAGCCCTTGTCCAGGCCATAATAAATCAAACCCTGATGCACTGTTCCATCTGCAGACAAATACGGATGAGGAAACACTTGAAGGGCATAGTGAAAACATGCAAAGCGAAAGGCTGTGAAAGGCTGACCACTTGGCCTTCAAGCCCTTGGTTGTCAGCCTCTATAACTGGTGTACAGGATTATTAGCTCTGGAGCCCATCACTACTAAAAAAAAACAATTTTCTGGTGCAATATGAGAATTTATAAATTGCATTTTTTTATTTTATAGCAGATACATTTAGCCTTACTTTTCAAAACACTGCACTGCATTTAATCTGTTTTAAATATGAACTTGATTATGATGTAATTAAGGCTGTGTAAGACAGACCCGAATTGGCTATACTCCCCATTCTTTTCAAAACAAAATTTAAGGTTTGGCTTGACTAATAGTGAAAGGATTTAGTAAACTGCAAAATAAGTCCATGTAATCTAGACATGATTGTTTGTTTTGAAATTTTGAAATTCCAAATGCTTTTGTTTCACCTTTAGGAAATTAGGCAAAAGACAGACATGCTTCAGTGCTCTTGAACTCAAATAAGTGGGCTGTATGTGAAACAGAAGAATAGAAGAACAACCTTTACAAAATGTATTTATCAGACATCATAACATCTGTCTAACAGAAAGCTATCCTCTTTCAGGTAATCCGGGCCTAGATGACTTGATTTTCTCTGGCATCCACATACAATCAATTTACGTTTTACTGAATCCAGCATTCTGAAAAGTCATCATGTATGTCAGACAATTCAAAAGTTTTCAGTTCATTCAATAAATGCAGTTGGGTTTCCATGGCAGCTGATCAGACAAACAATGGCATGTTCCATTGTTTCTCTTGCATATTTAACATATCATTTCTTGCCATTTCTGGCAACCTTGATTTCAATTGCGATAATAAATTTCAAGGCTTTTTTAAATTCAGTTATATAAATGAATACTGTATCCTTATAGCCCCCTAACATGAGTTGTGAACATTCAAGTAGTTGATTCCAAGTTTAACAAATCTTCTGAATTTAGACATGTGGATAATAGAAATTTGCAAATCATTTTCTATTAAAACAGATTCAGAGGATGACAAAATGTTTAAAGGTTATACTTTCAAACTATATTGGCCCATATGATGGGCTCGCTACGATGCTCAGACCCCAATCAGCCATAAAAAAAATTCAATTCAGTGAAACTCACCTGTAGAATTGTTTTTGAGTATATCCAGTTCAGGTCGTCCCAGAGTGATAACATGTGGGTATTCCGCCCCCAGGGGGTGCTCGACTGCAAGATCAAAAGCTGCTGCTCCTCCCCGCCCCCCACAAAAGCAGGTGTCCACCATTTCCCAGTGGCTAAAAAGCAGTAAGAAGAGACAGGCCAGGAGGCCAAGAAACCATGTTATTCACATAGCTTCAGCTTGTACTCTCTCCAACAAAGAACTTTAGGGACAACAAGTCCAAGAATACAATGGTAATCACCATAACAGGCAAACAGAGATAACGAACAAAGGGCGGGGTGGGACCCCCTGGACTGGATATACTCAAAAACAATTCTACAGGTGAGTTTCACAGAATTGTATTTTTCCCTATATCCAGTCCAGGTAGTCCCAGAGTGATGACATGTGGGACATCCAAAAGCAGTGTCCATTAGGGCGGGTTTCCCAGTGTGAAACAGCATGTAGTTCATTTCACTACCGCCTGAAGCACCTTTTGGCCAAAGAGAGAATCAGCTGAGGCCCTAACATCAACCTTGTAGAACTTGGTAAAGGTATGAACTGAAGACCAAGTGGCGGCCTTACAAACCTGTTCAACAGATGCCTGGTGCTGAAAAGCCCAGGAGGCACCAATAGCTCTAGCAGAATGAGCGGTAATACGAAAAGGGGGTTCCTTCCCCTTGGCAGAAAATGCTTGCACCACTGCCTGTCTGATCCACTTACTGAGAGTGGACTTGGCAGGTGGCAAACCTTTCCTAGATCCCTCTGTTAGAACAAAGAGCAAATCCGATTTCCTGAAGGATTCAGTCGCAACCAGGTAATACTTAATGGCTCTGACCACATCCAAGTCATGGAGGGTCCTTTCCTTAAAATTAGTAGGTGCTGGACACAAGAAAGGTAAGACAACCTCCTCATTAAGGTGAAAGGGAGAAACGACCTTAGGCAAAAAATCAGGTTTAAAGCGAAAAGCCACCTTAGCCTTATGCCGCTCAAAGTAGGGAGGCTTCATACAAAGCGAGGCCAGCTCTGACACGCGGGGCACCGAGGTGATCGCTACCAAAAAGACCACCTTGAGAGTCAAAATAGACAATGCAGCATCGTGCAATGGCTCGAAGGGAGGACCCTAAAGGGCAGAAAGCACCAAATTCAAGTCCCACACCGGTATCATTGGCTTACGCGGTAGAGACCTGGCCCTTGAGGGTGCTCAGCAGGAGACCCAAGTCTAAGCCGTGTTGTAAAAACTCCAGAATCCTAGAGATAGGGAATGTGCAGCAAGGGAGACTCTTGGACTCGCACCAAGCAATGTAGGAGTGCCAAACTCTGTAGTATATCATGGAAGAAGACTTCTTCCATGCCTGAATCATGGTATGCACAACCATGGCCGACAGCCCCTTTTCCGTCAGGATTGAGGTTTCAATAGCTAGGCCGTCAAAGCCAGCGTCTGTAAATTGGGGTACCCCTGAGTGAGAAGCCCTGGGTCATCGGGCATGATGTATCGATCCACTGATATCTGAACTATGTCCACAAACCAACTCCTTCTCGGCCAGCGAGGAGCCACCAGGATGGTTGGTACCCCCTCCTGGGCTATCTTGCGCAGCACTCGGCCCAGGAGTGGAAACGGAGGGAATGCATAAAGGAGCCTGAACTCCGTCCATGGAATTGGCAAAGGCCAGAGGATCTCTTGACAGGGAGACGAACCTTGGGAGCTTGTGATTGTGTTTGGACGCAAACAGGTCCACGTCCGGCTGACCCCAGCGGAGACACAGAGCGTGAAAGGTCTTGTTGCTGAGAGACCATTCCCCCAGGCATGAGGCGTTTCTGCTCAGGGCATCTGTCTCCTGATTTTCTACCCTGGGGATGTAAACTGCCGAGATGCAGGGAACATTCTCCTCTGCCCAAGTCAGAATCTGGGTCACCTCCTTGAGGGCTCACTAGCTCCGAGTCCCGCCCTGGTGATTGATGTAGGCGACAGCCGTCTAATGGTCCGAGCGAACCTGGATCGCACGACCCCTTAAATGTGGAGTCAAGCGAAGAAGTACCACCCGGATCGCTCTCAGCTCCAGGAGTTTTATGGGTAAGTGGTTCTCCTGCGGACCCCACTGACCCTGGATCTTCTGCGTCTGCCAAACGCCGCCCCAGCTGGTCAGACTGGCATCCGTGGTAACTATCTCCCACCGGGGAATCAGAAAGGACTTGCCCACCAATAGGTTCCTGGAGTCCAGCCACCACAAGAGGGACAGCCTGGCCAGGGGGGACAGTGAAAATTCCTGTTCCAGCGACTCCTGCATTCGGTCCCAGCCGGTCAACAGGTTCAACTGAAGAGGTCTCATGTGAAATTGGGCGAAGGGTACGGCCTCGAAGCATGACACCATTAGGCCCACCAGTCTCATCCCCAGACAGATCGATGGCCGCTGACAAGACAGCAAGGCCTGCACCTGCGTCTGGAGGCCCAACAGCCAAAGGATCTCTTGACAGGGAGACGAACCTTGGGAGCTTGTGATTGTATTTGGACGCAAACAGGTCCACGTCCGGCTGACCCCAGCGGAGACACAGAGCGTGAAAGGCCTTGTTGCTGAGAGACCATTCCCCAGGCATGAGGCATTCCTGCTCAGGGCATCTGCCTCCTGATTTTCTACCCTGGGGATGTAAACCGCCGAGATGCAGGGAACATTCTCCTCTGCCCAAGTAAGAATCTGGGTCACCTCCTTGAGGGCTCGCTTGCTCTGAGTCCCGCCCTGGTGATTGATGTAGGCGACAGACGTCTGATTGTCTGAGCGAACCTGGATCGCACGACCCCTTAAATGTGGAGCCAAGCGAAGAAGTACCAACTGGATCGCTCTTAGCTCCAGGAGATTTATGGGTAAGCGGTTCTCCTGCGGACCCCAATGACCCTGGATCTTCTGCGTCTGCCATATGCCGCCCCAACCGCTCCGACTGGCATCCGTGGTAACTATCTCCCAACCGGGAATCAGAAAGGACCAACAATAGGTTCCTGGAGTCCAGCCACCACAAGAGAGACAGCCTGGCCTGGGGGGACAGTGAAAATTCCTGTTCCAGCGACTCCTGCATCCCGTCCCAGCCGGTCAACAGGTTCAACTGAAGAGGTCTCATGTGAAATTGGGCGAAGGGCACGGCCTCGAAGCATGACACCATTAGGCCCACCAGTCTCATCCCAGTCTCATCAGCACCTTCTGCTGCGGCCCAACACCTTCTGCTGTGGCAGGAATACCTTGACCTAACATCATGCCCAGGAAGGACCTCACCAATGAGGGAGTGATAGAAGTCTTTGGGTAATTGACTACCCAGCCGAAATCCTTGAGAGTGGATAACACCGACCGGGTGTCGCTCTTGGCCTGTTGAAGGGACTGAGCCGCAGTCAGTAAATCGTCCAAATAGGGCAACGTGCGAATGTCCCGATTCCTCAGGATAGCCGTGATGCCCGCCAGCACCTTGGTGAAAGCATGGGGGGCTGAGGATATCCCGAATGGCAGTGCCACAAACTGGTAATGCAGATCCTCCAGAGCAAACCTCAGGAACCTCTGATGCCCCTGGAATATCGGGATGTGCAGATAAGCATCCCTGATGTCCACCGTGGTCATGAAGTCGCCGGGCCGAAGCGAGCTCACCACGGACCATAATGTTTCCATGCGGAAATGTCTGACTCTGACAAACCTGTTGAGACCCTTCAGGTCCAGAATAGGCCTCAACGTTCCGTCCTTCTTGGGAACCGTGAACAGATTGGAGTAGAAGCCTTGACCCTGTTTCTGACGAGGTACAGGACAAATCACACCTAACCGCAGGAGGTGTTGCACGGCCATTCTCAGGCCCTGTGCCTTCAATGGGTTCTGGGATATCCGAGACTGAAGAAATCTTGAGGGCGGCCTGACTGCCAGCTCTATTTTGTAACTGGAGGACACCACCTCCTGAATTCACCGATCCGAGACGTGCCGTCTCCAGATATGAGCAAATAGCAGAAGCCGTCCCCCTACCCAGATGGGTGAGGGCAACTCCTCATGCCTGAGGGGACTTGGCAGGGGGCTTGGACTTGGCTCCCCATGCGAGATTGGGTCGGCCGCGGGACCTACCTCTACCCCAGGTATCTCTGCGGCCACCTGAAAATGAAGAGCCTCTTCCTCCTCGAAAGGAGCGATAGGCAGATGAGCCCCGAAAGGGCCGAGCAGGCCTCCATCTCTGAGGGAGTCTACCATCCTTGACTAGGAGGTCCAGACGCTCCCCGAACAACCTGTGCCCCACAAAGGGGTTACTAGTAAGCGACTTTTTGGCTGCGTCATCAGCCGACCGCAACCAGAGCGAGTGGCGAAGTGCAACAAGCAGGGCCGAAATCCTGGCACCAAGCCGGACACCATCGTTCATGGCAGAGACAACAAAGGCAATGAAGTCCACGCAAGCCTTGAGGTCTTGAAAATCCTCTGCCCGCTATCCACAACGCGTCTCACCTTCTTTCTGATGTCCAGGGAGACAACAGCCACGGAACACAAAGGCTGAAACAAGGCACCAGCAAAGGTGAAGGCATGACAGACCAGCTGATCCATGCGCTTGTCAGCTGGATCACGTAAGGAAGCGGTATCAGATGAAGGCTTAATAGTAGAGTTGGACAACCTTGACACAGGGGCATCCACTTCGGGAAAATGAGACCATAGCCGGACCAGCTCCTCAGGGAAAGGATACCGCCTATCCAGGCCCTTAGGCACCGATGGTAGTTTGTTTCCCATTCCTTTATTAGAACAATGGGCCTGCTCTGGAAAGACTCACCTCTGTCTTTCAGGCCTAAACAAATCACCCTGCTTCCTCTTAGCCGCTCGAGGAGGGACAATGTGTAAAGTCTCAAACACTGAGGCAAGCAACTTCTCGGTATCATCAGGGAGCCACGCATCCTCATCCGAGGAGAAACCAGACAAACTGTCCTCGCCAGCAGAATAATCCGCAGTGAACTGTGAATCCTCTGGCAACTCACCTTCCTCCACAGAGCCCAAACCGTCAAAAAGATCATCATCATTATCCGAGTAAACGGGCTTGATGTGCCGTCTCTTACTCGTGGCCTTCCTAGGAGCTGTTTGCGATATCTGTCTCTCGAGACTGGCCACCCTGTATGCCAAATCAACATGGGACCCCCTGCTGGCTTCCCCCTCACTGGGGGCTAAGTGCAGCAGCTGGGGTTCTGGAGAGGCCATAGGCAAAGAAGGGCTAGGGGCAGGTACGCCCGCCCAATCATGCTCCAAAATGACACTCCGGGCGGAAGTGGTACAAACAGTGCTGTATCCTCCCAGAGGGCATGCACTGCATATAGGGCAGAGCTTTACCCGCCCAGATGGGGCCCCCAGCTCACTATCCCCAGATGCCTCCATTATAGTGACTAGACAAAAATTGGTATCCAGGTTACAAGGCACTGACGGCCCAAAACCTAAAAAGCCCACGTATATAGTCCCTCTTATGTGATCCCTCTTAATAAAAGAGAGAGTGGGGCGGGGGACCGGGAGGAACCACACCCTCAATCAATCAATGGGCCCACCGAAAAGACACAAGCAAAAGTGGCCATCAGTATCTCACAGCACATGCGCATACTTAATAAAACAATGATATTAGCAAGAGGGATTCACGACACCAACAGCCGAGCAAACCGGAGGGGTCCCAGGCAGAGGGGCAGGAGAGGCAGCAGGCAAGATGGAGCAGAACCAGCAGCTCGACGCGTTCCTCGAGGGGCGGGCTGCATGGCGGTGATGCGAAAAGCATCATCATGCAGCCCCGCCCCACCCCCCGGCGGCGCAAAAATGAGCGCCTGCCCCAGACAGAGAAGGCCTGCCCCAGTATGGAGGACAATCCTTATGCCACAGGGCGGGCCACAGCGGGGCCCCCATACAAAGACCGTGAGGGCAAACGCGACCGCACCTCCGTTGCCTGTCAGCAGAAGCAGCAGCTTTACAACCTCCGGGCGCGTCCCGCCCCCCCCTCACAGCGTATCATACACAGCAATAAAGCTTGTGGGACAGGGAGGGTATGAGCCAATAGGCAATAAGTGGTCCCTCCCCCATAGGCTCACCATCAGCCTATGGCTGGCTACCATTTAATCAGGGTCTGCGGCCCAGAGCCAAGCTCTGCCAAAATGCCTGACCCCGGCGTTCTCCCTACCGTCACAGTCCCGATCAGCCAAAGCTGGGAGGGGATGGTGAGTCCACGGGATCAGTGGTAATAGGGTCCGCAGCGGCCGACGGGCTAGGAGGCCCCGCTCAACTGCCAAAATCCCGGAGAGAGTATCCAACGATCTTCAGCTGCCAGACTGCAAGATGAACACTGGGAAATGGTGGAGGGACACCTGCTTTTGTGGGGGGCCGGGAGGAGCGTCCGCTTTTGATCTTGCAGTTGAACGCCCCCTGGGGGCTGAATACCCACATGTCATCACTTTGGGACGACCTGGACTAGATATAGGGAAAATACAAGATTTCATGTTGGAACAAAAAGTCACAATTGTTGCCTTAATATTATTGGTTGGCCTGAGATATGAGTCATCTGACAACAGTACACGGAATTAAACTAATGAAAAGAATGTACAGACAACCTATATATTATAATGGTATCTCACAACTTTTTATTGTAAGATTGTACTTCTAAAAGGGACTTGAACACTAATAAAAATATTTAAAATAAAACAGATTAGGTACTTACAATGACCCAGAAAAAATGGGGTTTCCCACAATAAGTGACTGAGGAGGGAAAAGGCTTTATCCTGCTCTAATGGCTCTATGGTGAACTCGCTATCACCCAGCATCCATGATCTATTCTGCCTCTGTGTTTTTTATCTTACCAGTAATCCCATATCTTGGAAATACATTGAGTGACCCCTTCAGTGCTAGAAGGTATTTTTAGCAGAGAGATACACAGGGACTGATTCTATCAACCTATCCCTACAAAGTGATCTGTACTACATTGTTTTCACACTAACTTGACTTGGCTGGGAAGGTTGCAGGTTCCTGACAATTTATGACTCAGAGATCAGCAGGGGGATATGCAAATGAGCAGAAGGGAGAGGGGGGAGCTCAGAGAATGCTGAGCTGTATGTGTTTCATTTGATGAACCGACTCTACTGAGACACAGGAAAGGGGCAGATTTCTGCAGCCAGAAAACCGGGCACAAAACGAAGTCTAAAAAGAAAGCATCTGCTGCTTTACATCCCCCATCATGTAAGAAGCAGATCCTGGCAAAAAAAAACTGTTTGGGTAGTCACTCCCTTTAAAGTACCTCTGTCACTTAATCTGACTGACTCTCTGAAAGGAGAGGGGAGCCCATAGATCTCAATGGGAACCAGGCCACACCTATCTTCCGGCCTGGTTTCTCATATCGGTGCTATGGAAGAGAAATTAGTGAATCCATACAGGAGTGGGTGGCAGGTAAGTGGGGTGTCTTCTGGAACTATGTGATCTTGCTATTCAATTCTCTGTCATCCTTAGGCTTTTTGGTTGACATATTTACTTTAAATATCAAAAGAGCATTTTTTATTTTTGGTTCCCATCCACACTGTGTTAGATATATTGTTATAACCATCTGGTGAGACTGAAATGGCTTTCATCATTTAGAAGGATGGCTAAACAGGACAATGATACATGTGTCAGTAAATAATTCATTCATTCTTAATAATTTCGAGTATATTGTTAATGCTGCCTCTTAGGGCAAATGCCTGGAGCTTTAAGCCAGTAGAGGTTGTAGTAATTAGATTTTGGTTCTGCTAAAAGTTGGTAAGGTGCTGTTTCACCTTTACAATTTTCAGTACAGGCATGGGTTTTTAGGTATAATGCATTAGTATTAATGTAGATGCAACTGTTTGGCCACCACTCAGGCCCCACCCTGCCCCAGAAATAAGACCAGTTCAGAAATAAGAACTTCAGGGTTTCCCGTTCAGATGGCCTGCTGAGTCATCAAATCAGTGCTGCAGTGAGGTGGCTGTGATTGGATGACTCGTGGCTCTCATTGAGTGGACATGTAGAGCCCCAGGAGGGGGTAAGCTTTCTTAATGCCAAAATCAGTGCAAATCAGTTTTAGACTTCTGATTTAAGAACGGAATACCTAAATTAAAGCAGACCTACACTCTCCCTGGAAACTGTGTTCCAACTTTGTTTTAAAGAGACCCTGTGGAGCAATGAGCGTGTTTACTAACTGTTTACTTGTCTGCCTGGAGTTCAGATTTAATACTTGATAGGCAATTTATGGGCCAAATTCCAGTAGGGGATCAAATCAAGCTGGAATCATTTTGCATAGAGATAAACATACAGGGATGTCCTATGCTCTTTAACCATCATCTAGAAGCCCTCCTACACCAGATCTCCAAATTAAGGAGATCTTACCCAAAAGACAATCAAATAATTTGCTTATGCTTCAAACTTCAAAATCAACCCAGTAAATAATTTGTTATGTCATTCAGTATGACTGTAAACACCATAAAGAAATGAAAGCAGCCTTTCACCTTTAGGTGAGATAAAATCGTCCCCAATACCTTGAGCTAAAACTAAATCCCATCTAAATTGGGTAAGACATTTCAGCTAAACTACCTTCTCTTCATGAAAGAGACAAGATGGAAATTCAGGGAATGGAAGTCTATCAAATTGAATATATATGGCAGAATTTCATTAGAAAAAATGTCAGCCCTACCAAAAAATATATTTCATAACCTTTCAGTAAAAGTCCCTAACAACTTCTTCAAAGATAATCCCTAGTAATTTCTTCAAGGATATAGACTTGGTTATGTCCAGATTTTATTGGAACTTTAGGAAACCCAGAATTAAAAATTCACTGCTAAGATGACCAATTAAACTAGGAGGTTTGGGGGCAGCAAACTTTGATCAATACTACCTGGCCATTCAGATCCTGAGTTCTTAAATGGCAGCAGACACCAGATAATATCTGGATGAGAGCAGAAACTAGCCCAATGCCATCGACTCTGATATACTGATATACTAGTGGAACACAAAACCTATTCTCAAGGTGATTAACGACCATAAGAATCCCCTAGCCCAAAACATTACAGCAACCTTACATTACAGTAATTGGCAGATTACTAAAAGATAAATCTCTATCAACAAACCCAGACCTCATGATCTCCATAACAGGAAATCCAGATCTACCATTATGCAATAGACTAACAAGAACAAGGGAACCTAGGTCCCCAATAACAGTTAATACATATAACCGTTTAACACCACAAGGTTAATTTTGACCCGAAGAAATTTGGTAGTGAAAAACAGCATCTGACTTCCTGATAAGGGCCCAGATATATCACTAAATTAACTCTTTCAAGATTATTTTTCCTCTCCAACATAGCAAAACTAAGTTTTAAAACCTCTTTTGCACTGAGCTAACACCCTCACTAACTCTAACACCAATTATCAAACACTATTTGCGGCATCATGCCACTTTCCTACACGAACATAAAAAAATGGGAAGTAGATCTCCAATGCACAGTAGGGGCCTTTTTTACGAAACTCTAGTGCCACATAGCAGCAGGTGTTTTTCTTCAGAGCCACCAGCAAGTCATTTAGGAACTTTTTGGACTTTTTATATTTTTATGCAGAATTGTCCTTACAGGTCTGGCACTAAAGTATTAATGTCACCGTGTTAAAACAAAGTCATTCCATGTGTTTTTTTGCTTTGTTACTGGTGTATATGTGTTCAAAAACAGACTTTAATCACACAGCATCTGGTGCTCTATGCTATAGCGACCAGATTTAGAGTGCCGACACTGTGTGTGTCGGTCACACTGAGCTGGCGCTACCTTTCGCTTGCTGCAGCGCTGTACTGGTGATAGAGCGCCCAACATAGATCACATTCATCAATGCCGGCCAGGTTACTAGAGCGACTGAGGCGCTCTGTTACATTGCCCGATACCCGCTTACAGCGTTAACTAGCGATCGCTCTAAGCGCCGCTATACAGACATTTATCTGCCGAGACCTGGCTTTAGTAAAAAGTCAGCCTCCACGTTTCTCCATGTACTTTTGCTTTGTAACTGTGCTGCCATCTTTTTTATAAGCCACTTTTGGCATTGCATCTGGCGCTTTATGTCTGAGAGTCACAGTTTTAGATCGTCAGCGATGTCGCTGATGATCGATGTTAAATACGGCATGAAGTGGCGGAGCATCATCGGTGCTACCTGTCACTATCGCCATTGCAATATGCTCAAGCAAAGGTAAAGCACCACACAGCCTTCAGCGCCAAACTCTAGCAGTACTGTCTGTCTGTGGGTGGCATTGCGGATGAGGCGTGAATAAATTAGGCTCCAAATGATAGAACATGGGAACATTTCGGGCAGCAACAACCCTTAATCAATTTATCTCAGCAGAGAATAATTCCTTGTAAATTTACTCTAAAGGGCATACTTAACTGTGGACTACATTATACGGATGCCTCATATGACATGTTGGTGGTGCTAGGAGGAAGTCACATTTTTCATCTTTGGTGGCTTTTCGCCTGTATTATTAATTTTTGGAAAGAGGTGGTAAGTAACATACATAAAAGAAGTGCGTAAAAAAGACCTGGAATATAACACAAGGCAGTGCTTTCTACATAAAGACATGCCTACCAGCAATAGGTGCATACAGCTGGCCCTTTCCGTGGCAAAAAAAGGCATAGTCCTGAAATGGAGGGTATGTAACCTTCCAACAATCTCCATCAGGCTAAAAAAACTCAAAAAACAGCTACAAATTTAATTTAAGTTCCCTATTCATCCAGAAATTCTGGAGTCTGGGGGATCTAACTTGAATCTAAAATAAACTGATGACATTGAAAAAAAAAAGTATGAACCCAGTGCTATATCTTCCTTGAGTACCCCGATGACGAAACCTTCCTAACTCCAAGGTAAACCCCACTTCATAGGATGTAAATCCAGAACTTCAATTTCGCTATTTTCAAATATTCAGCATCGCACTGACCAAAGCCGACATTGGGTTTCAAAGCCAGTGTTCTTCAACAATATGACTGATAGAAGTTAGGACAATGGCAGTCTGATTGCTGAAATGCTTAAGGCATTCACTGGGCACACTGGCTCTAAAAATAGCAAGCATTAAAAATCAGTCAACAATGTACATAGTGAATAGAATTATAATTCACATTACTCTATCATGAGGAAAGGAACCACATGGATTTTGACAGTATGCAGATTACTTTCTTGAATAAAATACCTAGAAACTACTCATACAGGGTATAGAAGATATTTAAATAGCTGAACAAATGACATATCTGTGGCAGATCAGTGTCAAGTCAACATAGTGTATAGAATTGCAGTATATATATATATATATATATATATATATATATATATATATATATTCCATAAGACTAAAGTGTGGGCAGAATGTCAGAATGTCTGTGAGTATTATGCAACAAAAACAATGGGCGGCAGCCGTACACTGGCCAATCCCACCCACCAGCCAGAACCAGGGCTGCAGAAGAAAAAGCAGCGGGGGAGTGGACCTTTCAGCATCGCGTTTGTGTGTGAGGAGGGAGTGGCACAGGTTTGTTATGTCAGAGCAGACAGGGGAGGGCTAATGGGGGGTTCTGGCCACTGCTTGTTATGGTGTTCTTGGGGGAGGGGGGAGGGGGGAGAGGGCACTCACAGACAATTATGGACTACTTTGTTTTGGGATTTACATGTAGCAAATTAATATGACATAATTGCTTCTTAAAGTGTTTGTATGATAACAGTACAAAGGTTCTTATCCTACCATAAAATAGATAATGTAGACCTGTGTCCAATTTATAATAAATAAAACATTTTCTTCTGGGAAGAGGCACCTGAGAAAGATGCCCAGACCAGTGGGGAAAACACCAGTGGTAAATATCGTTAATAAACATTTCATTGTAATATTCATCCCTGATTTGCAACTGTCAAAGGCCCACTAAAGTCTTGTCTTTTTTATGCTTTTCACAGTAGAGGGGTAGAGACACCTGAGGTTTGGTCACACCCACATGTCAATGTTTCTTTAAAGGCTAATGCAATGTAGGGAGAGGGTATCATACATATCACAGGAATCTGCAGCAGCTCAAAAAATAGGGAATTTTTCTCTGCATCCAAACAGTGAGACAAACACAGAGAGCACTACGGCCATGCTTAACTACAGCGCCCAGGGACAAAATCTTTACCTCTAGGTCATGACTGCCACTTACTGCCAATACTGTATGAGGCCTCACCACACAGGTGGGCCCCGTCCCTTGCCTGATGGCAGCCCTGCAGAATCTGCTTAACTAGCTTTGAACACTCCCAACCCAAAAGATTAATCACGCTTTAATGTCTCATCAAAGATTGTTCAGCTTTTGGATCCATCAATTAGCGGGAGTGGCTATGTAGAATCATAGGAAGTCTCTTCTGTTGCAGGGAGCTGCCTTTACTCAGGCTCAGTGGCCAGCAGTATTTATTCCGCAGAACCCCTGGGCAGTCTCAGGGCCCCCACCAAATAACTTCCTAGAGGCTTAGGGGAATGCATTCAGGCCACCCCATGTTACAGTCACTCACAAGATTCCTTCCTATGGATTAGGGTGTGGGGACACTTCCAGTGTGGGATCGGGGGAAGCAGCAATCCAGTTCTGCTTTACTCAGCAGGGGTGCTAGGAAGGGGAGTTAGCTAACTCTGCACTGTCCCAGGACAAGTTCCTGCTGCTGCAGCCTTAGATGAAGCTGGTTGATAGGCTGCTCAGCAGTCCATTGATGATATTTACCTTATCCTACCCAAGCAGAACGATGTGGGGCTTCTACTACTACAGGGGCAATCATTTTCATCAAGGTTAATTCTCTTTTGAAGTAAGTGGGGAGGCAGGTAGTATTACTGGGGCTTGAGGGGGGAGTACCCACCACTAATTACTCAAAGAGGGGTTAGAGCCTTGGGACCTACTCTCTTGATTAGGTTTGGGCCTATTTAAGTTTATAAGGCTGCAATGTTCCACTTCCAACTGACGATGATACCTGCATTCCAAAGTGGGAACCTCGACCTTAGGGTCTGGGATCTTTCTGCAGTTGGTACACCCCTGAAAGACCTGACTGACTACACCCCTGGTTTATCCATCCACCACTTCTCCTTCAATGTCCCATGTGGTGGTGTTCCTTAAGATATACTGAGATAGCCCTTGGAACATGACTACTTGCCAAGTGGATTGTGTCTGTCCCCTAAGAAGTACCTGTTTCTATACAATACCATCCCATAATTGATTTCAGTCCCGGTATCAAAAACTTTTTGTGCTTTTCTTGGCCATTTTATCATTGTAAAAGGGAAACCATTGACGCTTACACATAATGTCATATAACATTGAACACCTGAACATGTTTCAACTGTGGCAGGTAAGCGGATTCTGGTTGTCTCAACCTCCCCCAGAGGTAACTTAGTAATTGGACCTTATTTACTAGAGAAGCTTCTGGGGAAGCCTGGATGAGGGGGCAGCTACCTGCTTAGCAACGTTGGGCTGTATATTATTTAAAGGGCGACAGTCTAATCCAGACACAGGACCCTTGTCCAGCAGTCCCAGCAAACAACATCAGACTCAGAGTGTGGGTAAGTTCCAGGATGGCATTCCTTCTCCCATTCACCACAAGAGTTTAAGAGTAGGAGCTTCCACAGCCAGGCCATCTGTGGGTCTGCATAGCTTGCCAGTCTGGCGGTACACCAATAGTCACAGGTTTAGTATTTGTAGCCCTGGAGGTTTATGATTGTATGGCCTGTTGTAGGTGAGAGTAATTAACCATGCCCCCCTCTCAGGTATAATGATGCAGATGCAAAAAATGTGGTCGGGGTGGGAGTACATTTTTCACCTGGGCACTGCAGTCTCAGTCCTGAGATGAACTGGTGTCTCAAACAATAATCTTTTAGACATTGTGGGCTTGTTGTAATGTATTTTTTTATGGCCACAAAAACATCCTTTGCCATGTTTTACTTTGTGCTCACCTCCATTTTCCTCTTAGATTGTAAGCTTCTGATCAGGGCCCTCATTCCTTTTATTTCAATGGCTTACTAGTTTTGTTGTGTAATTATTATTGTTTGCATATGAACCTCTAAATATAAAGCGTTGAGAAATATGTTGGTGCTATATAAATAAAAAAAACATTATTTCAAGGCATTTAGGGCTACTTCCACCTGTAGTCCCCCATAAAAGTCGTCAGCCCTCCTGACTTGCATGGTCAGATCTTGTTTGTAACACCACTTCTAACAACCCAACTAGCAGGAGTGGGTATGTGGAGTAATAGATAATGACACAGAAGTCTTTTTTATTGAAGGACCCCCTTAATTTGGGACCAGTGTGCAACCCAAGTTCTCTCACCACTATAGCAAATAACTTGCTGCAGGCTTAAGGGAAGGCATGCCCCCCCTACTTCACAGTGATCCTTCCTGTGGGTTAGAGTGGTGGGACACTTCCAGCCGGCACCCTGCCTACACGGCACTCAGAGACCAAGTATATGGTCACTGTGCTTTACTCAGCAGGGGGTTCCAGGCAGGAGAGTTGTATAACTCTTCATGGTCCCAAGACACTGTATCGAATGGCACTCACCTCCAGGGAGCACACTGGGGCACCTGCTGTCTGGGTTTGCTGATGATGCAGCAGAATCTCCTCTCCTTTTTCAGCATAGGACCTTATCCTCTCTCTCACTCTCTGTCTATCTCTGCACTCTCTGTCCCTGACTGAACCCCTTCTCTTTTATAGCCCAGCCCCAGGTCACATCTCATGTGATCTTAGGGACCTTGCAAATGTGTACCTTGTAAATGGAACTGCGTGATTCTTAGTGGGGCTGTGCTTAGTTGTACAGTATACGCTTACCTGCTTAATTTAAGGGTAACATTATACTTGAAAAGTGAAGTTGTATCCTCAGCACAATAAAAGATGTCATTTAATCTAAGAAGCCATGATATATTCATAATAATGATATGGGGTAAAATATAATGTTTAATTCGTGGCATTAATTATGTTCCGCAGAAGAGTTCCATCAGAGTTACTAGCCCATGTCAAATGTCTTTGTTTTACAAAGGTTATAAAATGTGTCAGATAGTACTTGACAGTACAAGGCTACAACACAGACAATTGAAAAACAGATACCAGCTAATCTACTTTTTCTACCCATAACCAGCTCCCTATGTATTAGTATTTAATGTTTAATGTTCATTTGATATTTGATATTAAGTTGTCTGTCACATAGAAAGCAACTAATAAAATATTCTTCACAAAAAAGCAGTTCTAAATACATAACTTAAAGGCACTAAGTGTAGCAAATGGAACCTACCAGCTTTTGACCTGAAAGGCCTTCAAGAAGATCCAAAAGTCTTCTTCCATCCTGAAGGTCATTAAACAGATCTTCAATAGGAGGTTTCCCAAACTAAAAAAAAACACAATACTACTGTCAAATATTTGTATAAAATTATTCATATTTACTTACATGCAAGACTGGATTAAACCCTGGGTGGGATGGGCTCTAGCCCAGGGACCTCCACCATTTGGAGTCCTAGCATCTACTGCAGATGGGGTTGCATTTCCTGAGTTTAGATCGTATCTGGTATAGCCAGCCTGCAGCAGCCTAACAGCAGCAGCCTGGCCCCAAATCAGCATAACA
This sequence comes from Gastrophryne carolinensis, assembly GCA_027917425.1. NCBI lineage: Eukaryota > Metazoa > Chordata > Amphibia > Anura > Microhylidae > Gastrophryne > Gastrophryne carolinensis. Next base: position 215,133,996 of record CM051236.1, read on the forward strand.
GTAGCAGCCAGGGCCCACAGCAGAACAACAGGTCCCCCACAGAAGCATGGCAGTGTAACGTCAACTGCAAACTATTAAAATGTTTCATTACTTGACTGAACCATTGCCTTAACAGTAAATAATTAGAGCAATGTATTATGTAGTCATTCTTTTACATTGTTTAAAAATATTTAGCATGAGTTATTAAAGATACAGTGGCTTGCGAAAGTCTTCACCACCCTGTACATTTTTCGTGTCTCACAACCAAGAATTAGATTGGATTTTTCAGGGTTTGCCTCATTTCATTTAAAATACATGCTTAAAACTTTGAACATTTGCCTATTCTTCAAGGTGAAACTGCTGGTGAACAAGTCTGATCACAAATTTTCAATAACATTAAAGTGACACAAAATCTGTGCTGGATGGCCCTGGAGTCTAAAAGACTTGTCCGACTTTGCTTACCTTTAACTGTCTACACCTGGTAGACAATGGAGGTCAATGGCAGTTTTCTCTCCTAAAAGAGGACTGAGAACACTCACCGTGCTCTGAATCAACCCCAGTGTCTTTACCGTGTCAGGATTCCTGGCTTGCCCAATTACCGTATATACTCGAGTATAAGCCGAGTTTTTCAGCCCACTTTTTGGGCTGAAAAAAGCCGCCTCGGCTTATACTCGAGTTAGTGAAATTTTTGGAGGAGAATGGAGGAGAAAAAGGGGCAGGCCATACCGCTGGGCAGGGCCGGATTAACGTAGGGGCGGATGGAGATGGCGCCCGCACCAGAGAGCGAAGAAGAGAGCACGGCGGAGGAACAACCACTCACCGGTTCGGCGGGTGAGGGGGTCTGAGGTCAAGCGGAGAGGCGGCGGCGACTCGCAGAGCAGCCCGGCGGAGGAGTCGACGGAAGAGCCGCAACGGAGACAGCAGAGCCCCGCAGGGAGCAGCCTACACCCAGGTGAAGGTGGGTGTACAAAGATGGCGGCAGCTTGTGCTGGGCAGGGCCGGATTAACGTAGGGGCGGATGGAGATGGCGCCCGCATCAGAGAGCAAGGAAGAGAGCACGGTGGAGGAACAACCACTCACCGGTTCGGCGGGTGAGGGGTCTGAGGTCAAGCGGAGAGGCGGCGGCGACTCGCAGAGCAGCCCGGCGGAGGAGCCGCAACGGAGACAGCAGAGCCCCGCAGGGAGCAGCCTACACCCAGGTGAAGGTGGGTGTAGAAAGATGGCGGCAGCTTGTGCTGGTATAGAGTGAACAAGTTGCTTTCAGTGTTTATCCATACAGTCAATTTGTGCCAACGCTGGGATAAGATCTTTAATCTTGTTCTTGTTCTTATTTATGAAGTGCTTACCGGTACTTTAGATCTGTTAAGTTCTCTATTCATATCGGCAATGCTGTCTGGCAATAGTAATGCTTCAATTCCATGACCCTCAAGAAAATGTGTCACTTCACAACCCTTTGTGACATGCATGGAGTACTTTTGTACATGAAGATAAAGTGGCCTGTCCCTATAAATCCCAAGTGTAATGGGCCCCCTCCACATTGTTGTTAGCAGTGACACTGGGGGCGAGGTGGGGGGAGAGACAGGACACCAGGGAGAAAGCAAGAAAGGAGGAATTTATTTAAGGAGGAATTTAATCCCAGTTACCAGGAATGCAGCAGGAGCCACTTAGATCACATCGTATGGCCTATACAGTATGTGACCTCTTATACACTCTCAACCCCCCAGAACCCACCCTAGGCTTATACTCGAGTCAATAACTTTTCCAGTTTTTTGTGGTAAAATTAGGTGCCTCGGCTTATATTCGGGTCGACCTATACTCGAGTATATACGGTAATAGGCTGGGTGCAGGAACGCTCATTCTGCAGAGAAACCAAGGATGCCGCCAGCCAGCTTTTTAGGTCAACAGGCACTCTTAGGCCAATCACTGATCCCAAAAGTACCATGGCCTCAGTGGTAGAAAAACCCAATTTATTTGAAAACCGGGCAACCACCGAGCCCTCTGCATCACCCGAGGTAATCGAGCGGCCGAAGTGGAGGTACTCGAGTGAAGCTTTAGCAGCTGCTTCAGGGTTGCACCAGACAAAAATGAATTGGGATTTATGTATAATTTATTGTACAAAATCAACTAGATACTGTAGAATACCATACTCTAAAGAATAAAGCTCAATACCCTTTCATCTTATCAAATCAGGAATCCTATTTATGAGCTGGACCCAGATTAGCTATCACAGTTCCAGATAAAATGATGGATGCATAAAAATACAATAAACTGGCAAATCTGTAGCTAAAAAATAATAATAATAATGCATTAAGACCATTCAGTCTCCTTGTAGCATCCTTGTAACGTATAGAGGACCCTTGATCAGACTACCGGTGTGAATAAAAATCAGCCCAGGATTCTACAGGCCCTTGACATCTCCACTGAGCCCCCCCAATTAGCTTTCCATCTGGTTAACAAGTGTGTTCCATAGCTGAGGCTATAGCATTGTAGGGCAAGATCATGGGACGGGGTTAATATGTCTTGAACATGTAAATCGACAGTGCTAAAGCTTTTTTTATTGTAGAGGAATACAATGGAACAGGGTATGGCACTGGGGGCAGAAAATGGCCTGAGGAGTACAGTGGGGCCAGCTACAGTACACGAGGGCAGGAGGGACTAGAGATGCAGAAATTGAATAGGAGTTTTAAAAGCAACAGCCCTGTGTGGCCCTCAAACGTGTGGTCTACAAGGAATTCTCCTGGTTCTTCCTATGGCTAGTCTGCCCTGCTTGTGCTGACATAGAACAAACATATGAACCTGCTACTGACCACATTAATACTTGCACTTCAAACAAATGTATTGATAAAGGAAAACTGCTAAAAGTCCAGCCTCTAGGTAACCTCAGGTCCTGGGCGCAGCCATCTTGGAGAAAATGGACAAAGTGGCAGGTCTGTCACCCAATCCCATGCAGCAGTGTGACTGTACAGGTCATTTACTTAAGTCCAACAGTCACTCAGGTCTACAGCAAATTGGGTGTATCACAGGGGGAGGGTTGGGTGCTGTTGGGTTACAAAAAGCTTGGTGTCTCCTTTTAAAATATTAGTTACTACTTATTAAAACTGTCATAATATTGAGGAGAAAGATGTATTTTGGCTAGATAACTTGAGGACTAGGCAGCAGTACTAAAAATGAACCAAAGAAGCATCATAAAGATTCAGATTTACAGTGTAGTTTGTTTTGATCCACTTTGTCCACTTATAATACAATTATAAAACATCAGAGGCATTTTTCCTTTGACTTTCCTTTGACATCATGTCATGCTTTGCTACAGACAGTAATTACATTTTATTAGGAAAAAGAATGAACCAATTAAAATTGATATTTATTTAAAATAACATTTCTTGAAACATGTTTTAGAACTTCCCATAGGAAGAAGCAAAGTCTTCATTCATTGCTCTTTCTGAAGTAATATGACTGAAAGAATCATTTGTGTCACTAACAATGATGCTTTCACAAATGCAGAGCAAAATTAATTCCAAACAAGACATTTCAAAAATGAAATATAAATAGAATATGAAATTAGTTGCAGAGTAGGGAAAATCCATCGCTATTCATTCTGAACCTATTTTCATCATGTGGTTCATGATCATAGCATTAACTGCTTAAGAATGCTACAGTGTGTTTTATTCACAATAAAGTACTGTTTGAAATGGTTGTTTTTATGGTTGGATAAAAAATCCATTACTACCAAGCATAAAATATACTGTCAATCAGAATGATTATGATTAAAATAATGAATGCCTGCATATGATTTCTAAAAATACCTCAACATCTGAAGAGCGCACAGGCAAACTGTGTGGAGTAAGCACTATGAAATTACTGCAGCTATGAAGAGCTAAGACTCCCCTATCATAGCTGGTTTGGTTGCAAAACTTTTGCTAACACCCCCCTCCCTCCAAAAAAGGTTCTCTCGCGTCATGCTTCTATTCTTTTAGTGTTAAAATTATAATTGCAGTTAAAGTTCAATTCAGCTTAGATTTTGTCTAGTCTGTTTTTATATGCCTTAAATGTGGTATATTCTCCCCCTGGTAGCTCCAGGGTTTTGGAGACTGAATGGTGGCCTCTGCTTTTGGTGGCATATCGGCCCCTATGCCCTTTGGCACAGGTCTAATAACACTGCTTACACTTGGGAAGGTGAAGTTACACCACAGAAACCTAGCTTTCTGTGATGTGATTCTCCTAGCATGCCAGTGACGCACTGTGAAGCTAGGCTAGCCTCTACCTGAGATGTAATTCCTCTGGTAAAATGCCAGGTATTAGGTAGGGAGGACATGTGTATCCCTGAAGAATGTTGTAGGACCAAAAAAACCTTAGGATAATTTGTCAAGCCCAGAAGATGCAGAGACAAGACAAAAATACTGGTGAAGAGACTGAAATCAACATGGAAGACAGGACAAATGCTCAAAACAAGATGACAGGATCAAGCCATAAGGCCCTGCATATACAATTATACAAGGGGGAGAAGTCATATTTTGTCAACACAACCCAAATAAAACCCCACCAGGGTTGTAGAAGAGCCAGCTACTTGCAAATGGGCTGGTGGTATGGTAAACCTCTGAGTCCTTTAAAGGGGCAGTCTCACCTGATTCTCTGTTAAATACAGAGCTTACCTTTTGTACTGAACCAGACTACTGCTACGTTTGCAGGAAGAACACCAGCCCTGTCACAATCAGCACCTGTTTCCTGTAGAGATGGAGCCTCTCGTTACATCCGGTCATCCCCTTTCCTCCACTCTCCTGCTGGGAGAGAGCAGCAGCATTTCACCGACCGTCCTCTGCTCTCCTCCCGGGCTTTTCTCTGACCAATGCCGGGGGAGAGCAGCCATACCTGCCACCCCCCCCATAAAAGACAGCGGGTAGGGGAAGGTGCTGGGAAGTGAGAGGGGGAAACGGCCATTGTCAGCTGTAGGAAAGTTGAACGGTTGGGAGGGAGACAGAGGAGATGTTTTTGGATGCCACTACGGCTGCCACAGCGATCCGAGATGAGTGAGCCCAGGGGAAGGAGGGGCTTCCGCTGCTCCGTTACTGAGGGAAAGGGGTAACGGAATCCCTGAGAGCTGCAATTGTGTGAGGGGTTGTCAGGGGGCCCATCCCAGAAGCCCTTCCCAGTACCGCCACCCGAGAGCTGGAGCACAGTCTCCTTTGCCCACCCATCCCCTCTCATCTATCAGCACTGCCTGTGTGACCTGCTGCTGCCCCTCACCTGCCCCCCCATCTTCCTTTATCTCATATTGGGGGACTGCTACCTCCCTGCTCAATTAATGCCCCTGTGTCTAGATATACTGCCCCCTCCATCACAGTCACTTCCCACCTTGGGGTGTGTGCGTGAGCTTTGGCTGTGCACACATGTGCTTTGGAAGTATGCACATGTGCTTTGGGAATGTGCGCAATCACTTGTACAACATGAAGAATTATGATGGGGCTAACAGTGTTCCACTAAAACAAATGAATATGATTCATATTGATTTTTTATAAAGGCTAATGCACATGCTGTACAGCCTGAGGTTTTGGCAGGGCACAAGGTATAGGAAACTGTCCCATCAACTTAAAACATGTACAATGCAAATACAAAAATCTCAAAACATTGTAGCTGTTATTGCTTATTAAAAGGTCAGACTGATATGTCCTAGGCTCACCAGACGAAGTGATTTGGGGCCCACTCTACAGCTACAAAAAATTGTCCATTTTTAGGGTGTATTTAAAGACATTATGCCAAGCTGCATTATATGTGGGTGGATAACTGTGCTCTCCTGCCATAGAACAGCTATATCCAGCATTACCTTCTACTCTTATTATAGAAATAATGGCTGATTATTTTGTTCTCTGTCGCTTAACAGACCAAGGCCTCGAGAGTTGAAAACAATTCTCATGGTAGTAAAAAATTTAATTTGTGAGAAAAAAGCCTGAGCATGTCGCTGTTACTGAATCACCAGATAAAAAGACAATGAAAGTCAATGGCAGCTTTTACTACAGTGTAGAAAGGATTAAACCATTCTCTACTTTTCCTAGAAGTAAAAAAGTGCCATTGACTTTCATTGTTTTCCTAGATGGTGATTCAGCAACAGTGAAATTGGCTTAGGTTTTTTTTCTCATGAATTGAATTTTTTACTACCATGAGAATTTTTTTCAGCTCTTATTGAATCGAGGCCCAAGTGTTGGGGTACCCAGGGCAGGGAGCCCCCAAAGGCCCCTAAGTTCTGGGGCCCTCTAGTGGATTTCCTGTTATTCTAGTGAGCCACTGCGAGGGTTGCAACATAAAATGTTTTGTCTTGAAATAATTTCATTTATTGTGATGTGAAGACACCCTTTCCTCTCACCTGATATATAACTTCTAGTTTTAGTCATTTGACAAACATTTAATATACGTAAAATTCAACTGTGTTTTTGTATAATAGGAGAGAACAGGATGGCAGGGCACTGCTATGGCTGCACTAGATTTAATGGAACACAGCATGCACACCACATAGATCAGATGAAGTTACACTTTCATTACATTACATTGTCTAGTAAATCCAACATCATATCTCACCATGGGAAGGCTTTTCTCAATATTAGAGCTAAAGGTTACATATGCAAGTATCTTCTTTATTTACCAGTGTTTGAACAACAAATAGCTTCATCTAAAATATGTAAGCAAACTCTTTTCTAGCTTCAATTTAACTAGACTAGGATACAATCCCTGTAGTAGACATTGCAGGGCTGATGATATGACTAGACCTTTTTCATTAATTAAAGTTATTGTCCGGACAGGCAAATAAACATTAATTTCAGTTAGCTCCAAAGTTTCTAAGTTTACTAGCATCTTACATTTTTAAAAATGATCACCCTAAAACCCTAAAGCTTGGAAAACATGACATTTCTCTGTTATCTGTGTTTTATAAACCTCCTGGGCAGGGGGCGTGACTACTTCTCTGGAGTTGAGCATAAGCAGCCCATCATCCAGGATAAAGAACACAGGAGGATAATGGGTGGGGGTGAGAGAGAAGAAAGAATGCGAAACAATTCCTAGAGAAGATATATCAATTGCTGACAGCGAAAACAAATACCGCTCTCAGCATCACAGCCAAGGCAGGATCTGGTGAGAAAGATTTAACCCTTGGCTGGAGAATCCCTTTAAAGTTTTAACATGATGGAATGGTTTTCAGCTTTCACTTGTGATCAACAAAAAATATGGGGTTTCAGTGCAGATGACACCTCTCTGGTCCCTTTGACCACCATAGCTATTCTGTTCTCAACACAGACAGAAAAAATGCCCTTCCAAATCGATCTAAAACGAAGAAAAACAAATTGACTGAAGATGAGCTTAGAGTCTTGGAGTTTATTATATTGGCAATAATATATTCTGTATATATAGGGGTTAAATTATTAACACTGTGCCAGATTTAGCATAGGTTGGCACACTGTTATGCATCATTTAGCAAGCAATTATTAATAGATGTACTAGTTAGTACTAGATGCATTCCCCTGGACTTTAGAAGCAGCAAGGAAATAACAAAACTACCCCTATACCTCTTCGTCTGCATATTCAATCCCTCATAGGCCCGCATGCTGCAGCAATATAAGTTTGGGGCTTTTACCTTCTGAACACCCCTGCAGTTCACATATGAATATCCCCCACAAATATCATATTAGCAGTGAATGGTTAAAGGTAAGTTCAACTTTCGAGAGCATTTATTAAAGTGCTTCCCTACCCCTCACAGCTTAGTTATTCAAGGTGCCTTACTGTTTTTCCATGGCACATTCCCAGCCCACGCCCAATTCCCCAGGATCTTTCGGCTTCCACCCCATATGCTGCAGGATGCAGTTGCTCAAAACAGGACTGTATGTCTGCATTAATATGCATGGCATACTATGTTGATTGGACGGGAGCTTGCCATGCATGTGGGACAGTAGGGAAGGTGCATTTTTTGGGCAATCCTGGGGATTTCACTAAGCAGGGCATCCCAAATTGAGATGGCCTGGAGAAAAGGATGTAAAAGAAACTAAACCCATGAATCCAGAATCCTGGATTTTGGTCCACTTTGAATCAGGCCCATAGTGATATACCAGTACACTCTGGAACAATGCAGCCCAGGCTATACAGGACCTGCATACAGCATGTGGTAGAGACTCCATACTTTGATGGTGAGTTTTACTGTTATGCATCTGTAAGCTGGCACCCTTGGAGAACTGCAGCAAGCCCTCCTGCCTTTTTTGTTGTTGTGCAGTCTGGCTTACAAGCCATCACACCTCAGTATAATTTTCACAATTTATGGAACCGTGTCGCAGGATTGTCCAGTACAATACTTTGAACTTATGCCTTTTGAGCATTGAGCTCATCCTTAGTTGAAAACTGTTCTTCACAACTAACTGTCTCTAATCTCAATTCTGAATTTCAGTGGTTCATGCATATACAGTATTTTACTACAGAAACACTTTGTGGAGAAATGCCCGGTATGCAATAGAGTTAAATAACTCCATTCAGTAAAAAAAAATATGACTAATACCTGCTGCATTTGTAGGGAAGAGATATGATTTTCACATCCTCATTATTTCATTGTTTCCATTCAACCAAATTGTAATGTTCAACAGTTTGGTACTCTTTGATGGTGCATGTATAGAAAATATGCATTTATAAAATGAACAGTATTCAAATTGATTTTCTGTTGCTTATGACAATATGCTTCGATGGAGAGAGTAAAGGGCCAGAGAATTTCCAGTAATGAAAATGACTTCTGGAATTCAATAAGGCATGTGCAAGACCAATTAAGAGGACTACAGTATCCAGCATTGAGTCAGGAGCTATTTTGTGGAATACCATTTTCACCCTATTATATTTATCTAGCATCTTACAGCCTAATGCATGGATGCTGCCAAGCTTTAAAAAAACTACTGCAAGAATATCACGTCTGGATTGTCCAAAAATGAATTCTGGATTTTGGTTGAAGCTCTACTACCTATCTTTTTTTACACTTATGTAATCAACAAAGGATCACACTTCAATGATCTTTACTGCCACTTTGGTGTGTTTTTTTCTTTTGATATAGTTTAAATGAGTAAATCTACATAGGTTCCTCGGGGTAACACTTCGAAACTTGTTTAGGAACAGAATTTTAGAATGCTGGCACTTTTCACAGATGACTTTATCAAGGACAAAATATACTTGTAAATATTAGCATTACACATTTGAAAAAACTAATTGAAGTAATTTGTAAATAGATCTTCCATTTATTGCATATATTAGAAATATTTTTAGTGAGGCGTGCTTTAACCATTTAACTACCAGCCTACCTAGAGATTGTGGGCCTGATTTATCAAGCACTTATGCCAGACAATGCCATTTCAGTGAAAATTAGATAAGCGCAAAAAAAAATTTCAAATTTTTTTAGCATGTTGCTGAACCTCTAATGTTTTAGTAACTGTGTCTTTTGCAGTGCAACAACAAGTGCAAGTGTGAAAAAAAATGATAAATTAAGTTTTTAACCACTTTAATTTGCACAGATGTGCCACTGTCTGGCAGAAGTGCTTGATAAATCAGGCCATCTGTCATCCTCTGGTGCCAGATGATTATGTGCAAAAAATTTAAAAATCTATTTTTTTACAGTATGTAGTGATTTTCGTAGTAAAAAATGTATTGCGCGTAAAAGCCCAATTTCTCCCAGTTACAACAGTCCCACATATGTATTGGTAGACACACTTTCCTGTCCAGCAGACTCCCTGCAATTCATTTTTTTGTATTGAAGGGACTATACAGTCAACCAAAAACACAAAACAGATATCTAACTTTTGCCCCCTAGGGGCATCCAAACTGGGAATGCCCTGCTGCATAAAAGTCCTGGGACTACTGTAATTTCTCCTTGATACCCACACTTGCAGTGCATGTGTGGGCCTCTGACAGCATCCCCGGCACCCCTGATCTGATGTGTGTATCTCTGCCAGGAATATCTGAAAGTCGGGAAAGGCGGGTGGTGGGTGAGTGGGTTGGAGAGTTGGGATTTTATGTCTACCTGGTCTGAGGTTTTTATTTGAAAAGCATTTACTTTGCATTTTGACTTTGTATTTTGACGTGGAAAGGACAATGGTGCAGAGCTATAGTGATATTGCTGGCATGTGGTTCCTTTAATAACTTCTGGTTTCCAGACCTGAACATGCCACAACAGGTGTCGATCAATGGACAAGAGTCTGCGCATGCACTGTTGGAATGAGGAAGAGGTGAATAATTAGCGGTGTTCTGGGGGGTTTCACACAATGAGTCATCCCCATTTGGTTATGCCCTGGGGGCCTGGAGCAAAATCTGGGAAAGTCAAATTACTGGGCTTTGTTCCACTTTAAGAACAGTATGACAAACAATGATTGCAAGTTGAATATCTAATGGTCTGCCCACTGCTTACTGCATATTAAAAGAAATGTATCGAAACCTGTCTTGTTCATAAATCAAACTGAGAATTGTGCCACCCTCATTAATCATAAATAAAAAAAACATTGGATATAACAGATTTGTATTACGGTTGGCCTAACCAAATGGAAAAAAAAACAAAGCACCCAGAACCAAATAAAATCAGTTAATATATAATACAAATATAACCCCTTTGTGAACCCTTTTGCTTCAAATGTGTTGTAGATGGGTTTTACATTAGATTATGCAACCTTGTCAAATTCCTTTTTATAGGAGAAATGTCAAATGAGCCTAATCATTAAAGACATATTGCTTATTCACTTGCCAATTCCACACGTACTGTATGTAAAGTCCATACAATAAAAAAAGTACTTTTACTAGTATTTTTGAAACTCAGCTCAAGCAAACATGGACAACATTTTTTTCACCATCCATTCACTCAGAAAGAGAAAAAAAACATTCCTAAAATGTGCGCCTATCCACATTGTCATTCATGAACAGATTTCTACTCACACTATTCAGTGCAAAAGAGATGTCCTGCTCTTCAGTTGATTTTTTAATTAGCAATGTTTGTGTCAGCTGATTTAGAAAAAAAGATCATTTTAGCTCCTTCTTACCTTAACAGCTACCAGTTCTTCGTTTTCATTTAGTAAAAGTTTCAAAAGCTTGAAATTCTACTTCAGATATTTTGAAAGAAAATAAGACCTGATAAACCGAGCTGTGCCTCTAAATGAAATGAACATCCAACCTTTCTCTACTCCATCCTTTGGGTTTGCCCTTGCAGACAGTGTTAAATAAAAAGGTCACAACAGCTGAGTATTTGGAGTGAAATAAATAGAAAAGTTTCTGATGACATGCTGACATGAAAGCTCAGTTCAAATAATTGAATGAATGGAGACAGCAAGACGAACAATTACATTAACCTACAGTATATGGGCTTTTGTTAGAACATGATTATAGCAACTTTGGGTTCATAGTTTAGCAATATACCATAAGTACAGTAATATAAACATAACAAGAACCAATTATAAGAGTCTGATGAACTTCCCTTTGTTTACTACATATTAAAACTGTGTTGTAGCCCAGGGAATCAGACAGGTTCCCTGGCACTATATGGGGTGAGGGGTAGTGCCTACGAGAATTTGCAGTAGAAAGGGGCAAAATAATGTGATACGTTTGGTAGGCTAACTAAGTGTAATGGCTCATAAAAGTTGGTGACAGTTATTGGTAACATACCGCAGGCTGACACTGTAGCATTACTGGGCAGGCGATTGGTACTGTAGTTCCCAAAGCCCATCTAACGCTGCTTGATGGCTTCTGTCCCTCCAAGGGGTGGTTATGTTGAGGCATCGACCTGGGACAGCTGCCAGTGCTGAAGGTCGCTGGTGATGAGGATACAAAAGCAGAGGGGGTCAGCAATAGGCTTGGCAAAGAGGTGTGGTCACAAATAGCAGAGGCACAATAGGCTTGATGTGACCTTGATGTGCAACATGAGCCAGGGTCGAAAAAAAAAGGTCAGACAAGACGGGGTCAGCAATGGGGCTTGGCACACATGTGGTCTGGTGAGGCAGGGTCCGCAACAAAGCTAGGTACCAACTGAGAGAGCTAACCTTTGACATGGCAGACTTGAAACAGCATACACACTAAACAATATGGTCAGTGGATTAGAGGGTGGGTTTAAATTACCACCACTCCAATTACAATAGCTGCTGCCTAGCAATGCCAGTGAAAGACGCTGTCCATAAGTTGCCAGGTAGTGCCACCGCCCGCCACCATTGGATCTGGGATGCATTGCTGGAGCTGCTGGCATGTAAGTTATGTGCCATGACATGGCTTTTAAGAACATGTAGTTCTCTTTGCCAGACACTAAAGGGACTCTGTAGGCAAAGTGTAAAACTGTCATTCAGCAGCTCACCTCATCATGGCTGCCCTCTCCCTTCCTGTCAGAACACAGCTGCTCCTGAAAGTAGAAACAAGGCAAAGAATAGTGGCACAGGCCCTGAATTTCTTTGCCATAGAAAATTATATGGATACGTCGGTGGTCTAATGCTGTGCATCATCAGAATGTGGACCCTGGGAGAAAGGGAGAACAGCCAGGGTGATGAGAATGCCTGTACTACAGACTCCGCCCATTATGTTGATTATTATGTGGCATCACAGAGCCAAGCCCATGCCCAGATATTTCATTAGATAAATCATAAGGTGAAACTGTATACTATGATCTCAGCCATTTCTTCTTCAATTTAAAAAACGAAAACAGTTCAGGAAAGTGCCAAATGTAGCCTGAAGCAATGGTCTAACTATAGCCTTTGTTTTCTGTATCCCAAGTTATACATGGTGTGAAACAAATCAGTGTATATAATGACTGACAAAGACAACTAAGTATTTTGGAAGCTTTCCTTAAATGATATCTAGTTAGTCTACAAATAGTATCTCCTTATTTCATCACTTTCAACCTTGCACTATGGCTATGGTACATCACATTACAAAAGGTTGCAAGTGTCTGGAAATACGTTTTAACTCCTAACTGGACATTTTGCTTTGACTCAACCGGGACTCAATGGGCTGTTCAGACAGAGGTGGAGGCTGTTTTTTATGTCAAGGTATTAGTGGTTAAAGGAAACATGATGACAAATCTTCATAGTGAGAGTGTGTAAGAAATATCTTCAGGCTGTGTTTGGCAGGGAAACACCTTTAATGGGTGGTGTATCAAAGGCTGACTCAATCCAGATTCATTAATTTTTTTCGTATATTTAGCAGAGACAGTTTAACCTTTTCTCAGTTATAGGCCTGATATATAGATGTATTAGAGAATTTAATATGTCGCTATCATGTTCATATTGCATTAAATAAATACGGCAACAGAATATTATTGGCTGATATGAACTCATGTCCCTGCTTTCTCCCACTATGCTGGCATTTACCAATATGTGCCAGTATCTTCCAGGTTAGGCTATATTTAACAAACAAACACTATTCTGCTGGACAATTTTCATCTGAGTTAGCATAATTTACCAATACACAAGTGAAACATGGCGGACATTGGCAGATGCTGGTGGGGTAGTCTTGTATTTAAAAGAAAATACCATAGAAGGCAATGGTGGCTCTCCCCGTGATTTCTTTTTACCTTATCTTTCAATGGTGCTCAAGTTTATATTTTTGAAATCATTTACATGATTAAAATTATCCAACATGCCACCCGCCGATGCTAGTATGCCAGCCATCACTACCCTATGAGCTGGTGTAGGGAACCCTTCGGACCCCTGATCAGTTTACATACAGCTGAAAAAAAAAAAGAATATAAAAAAGAACTCACAGTTGCCACTTGGTCCACAAGATGGGGGCTTCCTTCTGATTTGGCGCGCTGTGATGTTCTTGATGCTGGGAGCCTATATTCCAGCTCACCAAGCTAATCCCAGCTGGGGCAGGGGGGCTTTTATACCACAGAGAAGGAGCCTCTGTGAAATCGTCCCATTAATTATGTCACTATTGAAGTCACTGGAGGGGAGGGACATGGAGGGAGCTTCCCTCACTCTGGATCATCACTAATAGTGTGCCTTCTTCTGGCAACCAGACCCCTAGATCTTGCTCCTATGTTTGTGAAATAAGTACTGATTGTCTTAAGCATCATCCGTTGTGCCCAGTACTATATGGTTTTGGCGATATTGCCACTCGTGTGAGTAGGTGTGTGGCCATCTTCCAGTTTATGTTCAATTAATTTGTTCTCAGAATTCAGTATGTGTAATATACAATTTGCAATGGAGATAATTAAAGAATATTAATTACCATTTTAAGTACTGCATGTTAGCAGTACCATTAGTGTGAGCACATATATGTTTTAGAACTTTATAAATGCTAAAATCAGACCACGATGTGGAGGCTTACTTTACCACGAGGTTTTTTCCTCATTTGTGAAAAAAGACTCTTCCTCTAACAAAAAACGTCTACACCTTACCGAGAGAAATTCCTCACCTTAAAACCCAATCGGGTTAGATGGGACACTACCTGACATTATCAGAGGCGCTCTGGATTTTTGACTTGATAAATACACCTTTTCCACTGTGACCTGACATTCACCTAACATTCATCTGGCACTATGTGGCACTAGTGCTTCTTAAATGAACCCCATAATCTGTGCAGCAGTGTAACTGTTCTGATTTGTCTCTGCTGCCATCATGATTGAACAGATCAGGTAAGTTCTTTATTATTTTAACACCCAAATGCTTGACACAGGTAGAGGGGGGGAAGATGGAGGGGCACAAAAATCTTGTACTTATTATCTTATTATCTATCTTGTACAATATTATTTTTAAATATATTGGTCAAATGATTATTTTGACTGAAGAAGTAACAGTTTTTCCAGTGGTACATAATTATCACATCATAGAAAGTTGCATAATGAGGTGCTAATTAAGAGCTAGCAGTGAAGCTTAAATTATGACAACTCTGCCAGCCTACATCCTCATTTAGGCTAATAGTTTAGACATGTTATAATGAACACACATATCTTCTGGGACACACAGAATGCTGAATGATAGTTCATGACAGAAACCATAGCAAGCATAAAACAGAATTTCATACAGGAACCTTGCATGTTTACTTCTTCTAACTAATTCTATTATTTTAATTGGCATTGTTATAGAATTATCATAATTACAATTATTTTAGCCCCATTGGAGACTATAGCTTTCCCTTCTTAAATAAAACTAATGCAATTCAAAGATATCTCTAGTTATGTGAGTCATTAAATAATAAGAGAATAATCACAAGAAATGTTGGCATTTATGCAAGAATTCTTTTTTTATCACTCTATTAAGAGAGCAAGTTACAGGCATTATGAACACTGTACAGCTCACTAAAATGTAATGGCCAGGGTTGAGTGGTAGCAGGTACTTTAAAACCTTGCCAAACTCTATACCTATGTGCAAAAATACAATTCTGTGATTACTCACCTGTAGAATTGGTATTATATGTATACAGCACGTCCTGTTCCAGAAGATATTCCTTACTCTTGGGTTATACATTCCTTACGCTGAGGCAACTTGCCTCCCGTAGCAAACAAGTCCAAACGTTCCCCAAAGAGGCGCAGCCCCTTGAAGGGAAACCCAGTGAGAGCCTTCTTAGCAGCGTTGTCAGCTGCCCACTGGTGCAGCCAGACCGAGCGGCGTATCACCACCAACAAGGCAGAAGCCCTGCCACACATTCTAATGGTATCATCCAAGGCAGAGAGAACATATGCAACAAATTCCTCACAACGGAGAAGAGCTCTATACTCTTCACTACCTGCATCATCAGGAGCCCCATCTAAGAGACCCCTGAGCAGGCTTTTAATAGCAACAGCGGTAATGGCAGAGGCACAGACCGGACGGAGCGTGGTCCCCACACAGGCAAAGGCATGGCAAGCCAGCTGGTCAATGCGCCTGTCCTCCCCATCCCTCAGTGTAGTAGAGTCAGGGGAATGCATGACGGATGTGTTAGACAACCCCAGAACTGGGGCATCCACCTCAGGAGGACATGATCAACGCTTAACCATCTCAGCGGGAAAGGGATACCTCTTATCCCAACTTTTTGGGACCCCGGGAAGCCTGCTAGGCCGTTCCCACTCTTTGAGCACCAGATTATTAAAATGAGTTTGTTCAGGAAACTCCAAGCGTGGTTTAACAGTATGAAACAGCTCCCCCTGCTGCCGCGGAGCCACGGCAGGAGGAGAGATACAGAGTACTTCAAATATGTGAGCCAGAAGTCTTTCAGTATCATCTGAAGCCCATGGGTCAGACCCTCAGCTTACACAGGAAAGAGAGTAACACCGGGTGCCAGATGCTGCCGCTTAGCAGGAGCCTTACGCGGACCAGACCCGGCAATATGCCTTTCTATGCTGGCTACCCGGCAGCCAAATCAGGTTGAGACTCCCCACTGGTATGCACCTCACTGGGAGTCAGGTGTAAGCGTGGGGGGTAGGCGAAGCCAGAGGGGGCGCAGCACTAGGCCCAGCCGCAGGTAACGCAGACTGCAGCCCAAGCGTCTGCTGGGCACAGGGTACACAAACCCTGACGTCGTCACTGACAGGCGATACCTCACACGCTACACACAGCCGGGCTTGTCCCGAAGGAACCCCGAGCACATTATCCTGAGAAGCCTCCATATGGTGATTATCACGGCACAACAGGCCAATAGGGATTGACGCTAATAAAAGCAAACCGGGATGCCCCAATAACCTGCTAGGGAAGTGGGAGGTAAGGGAATACAATAAGAGTCAACACTAAATAGAGTGGATAGGACCAGGAGAAACCCCAACGTTTGACCCGCCTGCAAGACATTAGCAAAAAGATCCCGTAGGCAATATGCAAGACAGAGAAATACAGAAGAAATCAGCCCACAGGGCACTTACGGACTGCGATAGGGAAACGCCAGACACACACAGCAGAGAGCTAAAATGGCGCCCGCATATACCTCGAGGGGCAGGCCTGCGAAGACAGTGATGCAGAACGCGTCAGCCGCAAGGCCCGCCCCCCCCCGAAGAGCGCAAAAACGCGTCCACCTGACAAGGCCAGCCAATGATGGAGCAGCAGCGCCTGAGGCAATGTCGCCGCCGACCGCGGAGCGTAGTACAAGCGTGCGGCGGCAAAAGAAACCAGTGCAATCAATTCAAGAGGGATCATCACACAACTATATAGGCAAGAATGCACCCCCCCCCCCCCCCCCCGAGATCTACCAGGGAGAGCGAATGGGAATTGAAGGGCAGTCTAAAGGGAGCCAACTGCGGGGACAGGGGGCGAGGGGCAGAAGACGCGGGAGGGGCATCCCACAAGGCTCACCATGGGCCTATACCGCCTACCCTTTGGTGGGGGACTGCGGTTGGAGCAGCGCTCCTTAGCACCTGACAGCGGTGCTGCCTACCTTCACCCGAACCAGTGCAGCCTAAGCTGGGAGGCAGTAAAAGAAAACGGGTGGGAATAGTCCTACAGCCCCGCTCACCTGCGAGTAGAGAGAGACATCTTCTAGTCATCGCAACCAGGACTGCAGAGAAGAACTGGGGATTTTGTGGGAGGTCCCTGGTAGGAGCCAGGAGGAGCCACTTTTCTGTCTCTGCCGTCCAGCGCCATCTACTGGATGTATAACCCAAGAGTAAGGAATATCTTCTGGAACAGGACGTGCTGTATACTTAGAATAAGTACATTTTCTTTCTTTAAAGTCTGTGTCTATGCTCTTAAAAAGAAGGGCTTACCTCCCTAATCCGAGGTCCTGCAGGCTGCAGCTATAAAGTTTCAATGCCTTTGGCTTTGCTGCGCTCCTCGTCTGACCAGGGTGTGCACTCCCTCTTTCCTTCACAGTCAGGCTCCCTCTTTGATTTGCAGCAAGGAGCACATCAATGACACACATCAACTGTTCTTTCCAGCGAGGGATGCTAAGGGCCAGCCAGGCAGCGCATTGTCAGCACCAGAGCCAACAGCTCTAAAACTTGCAAGAAGCAACCCTAATATGGCTCCTGGGTGTAGTCACCCAGCTTGCATCAATGATGTTTAGAAGCCTTGGATGCTCCAAGGACGTTTAGAGAATTACGCTACCATTTTCTCTCACAGAATCCCTGTGGGAAGGTCAGATTATAAAAAGGGTATCCTATAGCCCACCCTAGCGCCCAAATATTCTCAATACTCCTGGAGGTCTGTTTTGTTTCTTGCTGATTCCCTTTGCACTGTAGACAGATACGCCTAAATAGAACTATTCCCTATAACCTGCTAGCTTATTCTTCACTAACTGTAATGCTACTTGACAACGACCTACCCAAACTATAGCAGCTTAACTAATTTAATAACTACTAGTCCTATTCCTATTGCTGTATGATATTAACAACATTAAAGGAGCAGTATCGCGAAATTTGCATTAAAAAAGATAAATAATTAAATAGCCATACAATAGCTTCTAACATGTGTATAAATAATGTGGCGATAGAAAAAGGGAAAACTATCTGCCTTTCTTTTACATTGTATAATGACAATGGCTCAGTCCATTTGCTGAATAGGGGGATCTGCTGGGTTGTATTTAGTGAGCTGCTTCATTTAGCCCACTGGTCTCCTAGCAACACTTTACCTCAGAGGCTGACACTGTAATCAGTGGTAACGGCTGTGTGTGTGTGTGTGAGCTGCTGCTTTTGTTATGAGACCAGGTGACTCAAATGTGTAAAATCTATACAAAATAAACTAAACTGACTGAAAATAACTGAAATTCTTCTTTGAATAACTGTGCAGGAAAATCTAAAGGTATTAAAGTGGAACAAAACACTGTGGCCGACCCTGAAGTCTATAAGACCCGGCCATTGACCTTCCCCCTTGGGATGCCCCGCTGTGTGAAATGACCCCTGGATAACCACAGATCCCCCCATTTTTCTGGCGCGCTCACGCGAGTCATTTAGACAGGCCGGGCGGCCAGGAAGGTTACTGTTCAGGCTCCTCATCTGCGTGCAAACAGCGCTGATTGGATGAGAGCCCGCGCATGCACTGTGGAACAGGTAAAGGTAGGCTTTCACAGGCGAACTTGGGGATTTCACATATCAGGGCATCCCAAGTCGGGATGCCCCTAGGGGCACAAAACAAAACTCCAGATAGTGAAAATCCTGGGTTGGGCTTTGCTCAAAACACACAAAGCTGAAAGAAAGATCATATGGAAAAATGTGTTGAGAAAAGAGAGAGAAAATGGTAAACTGAAAGATTCTGCAGCAGAGCCAACATGAAGGGAAAACTGTCAAAATAAAAAATGTTTAGAGCAAAAAAACAGGATGTAAACATAAAAATCCTATTCTGAAATAAAATAACCCCCCCCCCCCAAAAAAAAATAAATAAAAACTGGTGAGTGTGAGATTCGAATGAATGATTCTCTGGTTCAAACTGACATTTAATTTACCAATCAGCTAAATTACTTCTAGAGCTTTTCTCTCTGTTTTAGATATATGAGTTCTGGCCAGGCAATGTTGCAATGTTGTTATCTTATGCTGGACGGCTGCCAGCACTGAACAGCTGATACTTTGTTACATTGTTTCCCCTTCTCCTCAGCATGGAACAGGCCAGAGTGTTGGGCCCCGACACTCAGCAGACATAAACATGAGCTATTAGTCTCCAGCTGCACAACACAGACATCGTTTTGTTCTAAATTTGTAATTCTTACTCCAACACTTACCTACATTCAAAGTACCATTAAAATATAAGTCACCAAGAAAAATTTGCAATACTGCTCCTTTAACCTGTTCACACTCAATGTTATTCTCGACTCTACTAAGACGTGTAAATGGCTAAACTGATTTTATGAAGCTCTACTAGCTTGATCCAAAAAGAAGGGACACAGCAGTGCATGGAGAAAGCTGCTGCTAAGTCCCATATCCCATATCAGTGAGTAAACCACCATTTGATATAGGAGAATCCTCCAAAATACATACAAAATACATAAATACATTAAAGCTGTCTCTAGGGACAACTCCCTGGTTCTGGAACTTCTCTCCTATGCTAAGAAGAGGTTTGCTATTTTATTTATGGGGTATACAGTGTCCCATATGTTGGGGATCCTGATGTATTGACTTGACAACTGTAATTTCTGCAGTTTTTTCACACATGTTAAATGTAACCAATAAGCCCGGTGAACAGTCTGCTTTATCATTAAAAACTGGGTAAGTGGACACTTTTTTTTTACTTAAAGCGGACAAAACCCAGCCTGGCTGGCCCTGGATAACCCTGGATAAAAGATTCCAGAGCCGGCCACTGGCCTTCCTCCCAGGTCTTCTCAATTTGGGATGCCCTACTGTGTAAAACCCCCTGGGACGCTGGTATTCACTCACCTTTTCCCTGTCCAATGGTGCATGTGTGGGCTCTCGTCTAATTAGAGCCATTTGTTGTGCCTATGTCATTCAGCAAGGCGCTCTGACTGCGTTCAATGAGGAGTGCAAGCTGTAATGCCCCCTGCATCCTCAACCCGTGCATGTGCTCCTGCACCAGCCATTAAGACAGGTTGGGGCGGAAGCGTGCATTCCACTGGGGAACTGACCGTTTGATCCAACTGAAATCATTGAAGTTTACAGAATAAAATAAACATAGCAAGTGGCTGATTGAACGACAGCACATGCATGCGCCATTGGTTAGGGGAAGAGTGAGTTTGTATGGGCGACCTGGGGGGTTTCACACAGCTGGGCATGGGACAAAGCCCAGGAAAGTCAAATTCAGTTTCGTCCTGCTTTACCAACTGGAAGCAGGCAAGATAGTTTAAGAACCCTTTAAAAATAACAAGGTTCCACATCACTGTGTAAACCCCTACCTACACCACTAATAATGTATGGAAATTATTATTTGGAAAAAATTATCATTTGTACACGAAGACTGGAGAAATGTGTTGCCTTAGTTACCTAACATGGTAAAACAAAGTGAAAGTATCCTAACTAAGGTTAGATACCAATTTCACAAACAGAACTTCTATAAAGAGAACTGAATATGATGGTATGATGAATTGGTTATTTAGGCAAAGTATTGTACAGAAGGAATTTCTGAAGGCTATAAAGCATTCTTAGCTGCCGTTTTTTTTAGTAAGAAGTTGAAAGAAACTAAGGGTTCTCTGCTAGAAACAAATAATTTGAATCATTATTTCAACGGGAAGTTTCTATAGACATGCTAGAGTTAATTACCAAGCACTTCATTATTGTGACTTTCAGGATTGAAACAAATCACTACAATAGACTTCTCACTACATGGAAAGGTTTTAAACTACAGTAGATTTATTTTAATCACTAATAAAAACAATCAAATGTTAATAGCCTTCCCTGATAAACTGATAATATCCAGCATTAACTCCATCATAGCCATGTAACAATACTGCTACAATTATTTTTTGTCACTATTTCAGTGCTTTTACTTAAAAAAATCATTATACAGTTTTCCATTTGACTAACATCTTACATTCAGCATATTTATTAATAATAATCATAATCAGATTTCTTTAACCAAGTATATATATATATATATATATATATATATATATATATATATATAAATATACTAGGAAATCTATTGTGGCAGGGTAGTACAAAAGGCGAGAATATATAGTTAATTTACTAATTGTTGGGCATAGTTCTGCTATTGTAGGTTGGTTATACACCAAACCAGATGACACACGATTAGATAGAGTTGTATCCAATATGATTGGGATAAAAAGCGGGCCTTATCACCTGGTTCTATTATGTGTGTATTTTATTTCTAGGTACATACATATTAAACTTCATACATATATACCCTTTCCTTTGAAAAACACCGGTACATAAGTAAATTGGATAAGATAACTAAAGGCAACCTTTAGTTGGGGTAGTTCAAATACATAAGAAAGAATTTTCATTTCCTACTGTAAGATCAGAGGAGTAGCTATTCCAGCTGTTCTAGGAAATTTCGAGGTAACATTGTGGAAACCCTGATGTGTTTCACCTATCCAGACATCAGAGGGTTTTAGTGGGTATTCATCATGGTGTATTGCTGAGGAGTTGGGTCTGCAGTAAGGTGAAAAGTGGAATCTAGTATATTGATAGTGACAGAAAGGGTATATAGCTCGGTATGGTCATTACACTTACTTATACAGGCGTCTGGTAGTATGTGTGGTATACTTGGCTCACAGTAGACCCAAGGGTTAAAAACTGGTGAATGGGTGAAAGTCAATGAGAACTGTACCTTGTAGAGGTTCTCTGTGAGCGTAGATCACTTTATTAAATGTAGGTTCCTAGATTGTTTAGGGAACAGTGCATGCTAATTAACCTGTGGAGATAGTGGCAGGATGGAGTTAAAGAGGGTTCTTCACTAGTTGACAGTAATATGTAATTTTGACAAGAGTGTGCCTTTCTGACCCAATAATCAGCCTGCAACTCTTATCCAATTTACTCATGTACCAGTGTATTTCAAAGGAGAGGGTATATATGTATAACGTTTAATATGTATGTACCTAGAAATAAAAACATGCATAATACAACCAGGTGATGTGGCCTGCTTCTTATCGCAATCATCTTAGATAAAAAAAAGAATACACTGTGGAGATAGAATCTGCAGGCTTGGCGCTTAACGGTAGGAGAAATGGCGATGTAGATTCTATGGACTTGCTGATAAGAAATGTCCATACCACATATTCTCTAAATAAAACAACTTAAAGATATTTCTTTACTATTAAAGAGGAACAACATACAGGAGTTTCACTTTTCAGTGTGTTGTACCTCTGTGTGGTGGCATCCTGAATTGGGATGCCCCTCTGGTTGTACCCCCCAGGTTGCCCCTTTTCACTGACCTTTCTTTCGCTTCCGCAGCACAGACTCAGGCAAGAGAAAGTGCGCTGATTGGCTGGGCGGCACACTCAGCCAATCAGCAAACTTGCTGTCACTCGGCTCCCTTCGGCACCTCTGCCAGCTATGCCACCCAGACGGCTAAGTAGTCGAGCTGCGCTGAACGGAGACGAGGGGTGATGCCAGCAAAATCCCCCTCCCAACTTGCAGTCATGTCATGCTTGCGCTGCTCATTGAGAAAGGGCGGGGGTGCCCGCATGGCTAGAGGTGAACGGGGATGCCGCCGGACTGCACAGAGAGGGTGCCAGGAGAAGGTGAGTAAAACTGGCGATCGGGGAGACTTTTAGACTCCAGGGCCTCCAATGTTCCACTTTAATGGCTTAAAGTGATTGGCAAGTGAAAAGTAAAAGAAAAAATATCAGTAGCTTAGCTTTTATTGAGTGACATCATTTCTCCTCTGTCACTCTCCTCAGCGAGGAAATCACTTCCTCATTCAGCTTTCAATCGCCACCCCAATGACCTGGTCCTTCAATCAACCTTCAGTGGACCAAGAACGGAAACATCCCCCACTCCCTCCCCAGATGTCCTGATAGGCTGCCTCTTTCTGCAGCTATGAAACCATGCCCTCCTCCCTCCTCTCTGGCCACACTATGTGCTGGCAGGCTGGAGACACAACCTGCAGGATCTCTAACCCCCTTTTTCACACTACGTGCTGGTAGTAATAACTAAAGGCACAAAAATGCATTTATTTTTTACTATGATACATGTAAAGCACACAGTGTGCTTACATCACATCGCTGTTGCCACATCCACTGTTTCCCGTTTTTTTCTGCATCTTCAATGCTCTAATACGTTTACAAATATCTAACTACAGGGTCTTATCTAAATATCTAACTACAGGGTCTTTTTGAAAACGGATTGAAGTTTGGGACTGTGCAACATGTAGCTTGAGTCAGTGGAACAACACTGGGGCTTGCCTTTATTTAATTTAATTACCAGTGATCTGCCCAGATAAAATATGGCTGTAGTCATTAATTGTATGCCTTCAATGTACCAAAGTATGTAGGATAATTCTGTTCCCAATGGGAACAGTCCTAACATGGGTCTGCCCCTAGTCTGGATACTGAATATATATTGATTAAAAAGAGTACACTTCAAGATCAACTATATAAGCCCATTTATCAGTACATAAGGATGGGTCTTGGCCTTTTTAAACATATATTACAGTGAACTGACAAAAGGACCAGTTGAACCTCAGTGCATACCCTTAGGCTATAATTTCTGTTTAGAAATATGGATGTCAAATAAATGTTCATATACATAGATTCCTGACTAAATATTAATGGATAATGGATAATCTCAAAATCATACACCAGCCTTATTTTAAGAGCATTTCTGTATAAATATACAAAACCATTTTTGTAAATTATTAATTTTGTAATGTTTGGACTTTTTCTGAAAAGAGTTGGATCAACTTATTAATTCTCTAAGAACATTTACTTTAAATTCACCCTTCTGTACAAGGACATCCATTATCACCATTACTGCAAATGTTTTGAAATTGTAATTTGGTTATGCTATTTAAAAGCCTGGGGACATGGTTAGGAATATTTATCTATATATATATTATTATGTACTGTAACAGCAGCATCCATAGGTTGCCAACTGTGCCAAAGATCCAACCATATGAAATAACTTTTGCTGATTTCCATGCATGGCCTCAATTTTTATGCTTTCAGGGTTGTGCTATCCACTAAGATCATCTGTACGGGGAGGCTGATTTATTAATAGCGACATGTAGCGACAGTTGAGCGACTGTAGCGGTATTTTCACAGCGCCCGCTAGTAGTCGCTGTGCTTGGCCGTTGTTCGGTTGTTGACAGCGACTCAGTCGGTGTGGCGTAATGTTGAATACAAGGTTACGAGTCGCTATTTGACAGGTTCCGCGATGTATGGGTGCGCATGATAGCGACTGGTCAGAGTGACCGGCTTCCACCATATTCATCAAAAAATCACGCTCAAAAAATTCAAGTGCTGTGAAATGCATGTTTAAACCCCAGAGCGCTGGAGGCGATGTGTTAAAAATCGTTTTTTAACCCCCAAGCCACCATATTTTTGGAAACCAAAAAAAAAAAAATTATATTAAATAATTTAGTAATATGAATACATTAATATCAGACCTGTAATATCAATTCTGTACAAATTTTTTTTTAATTTTTTTTCCCTTAAAAAAATCTAAAATGGCAGAAGTGGTCACAGAATTTTTCACATTTAAAAAAAAAAAAAACATTAATAACAATTAATTATTAATATTTAAAGATTGTTCCATTGAAATGCATTGGAGCGCGCCAGGTAGCGAGAGGTCATACCTGTTGCTGTTCAAGGTCGGACGCTGGCGCTGTGGGCTGAGGCTGGAATAATGATGAATGAGTCGCTATATGGTGCTATCTCAGTCGCTAAGCAGGATTGGCTTGATAAATGTGTGATTGTGGTGGGGAGCCGGCGTTCTCGTGGCGGTGCCCGTCATTACCGGCCGCTCACCAGTCGCTACCTGTCACTATTCCTTCATAAATAAGGGCATTAGAAAACAATATCTATATCTAATCACATTTCTAAAAATAATTCTTAATGATCAAATGTGAGAGGGCAACTAGGCACACTTTTACAGCACTATAGTAAATGGTTTAATAAATATATATTGCAAACATTTAATTAACCCAATTTTGAAAATGTACTGGAAATAAAAAAAAAAATATACAAGGGTGATAGAGTTGGCTATACCATTATACTTTTACAGAGGAGGACTTATGAACTCCCACTGTGTCACTATTGCCAGTTCTTGACTTTTCTTTCTTCTATTAAAACAAATCAAAAAGCTAGGTGACATTTTCCATATTGAGAAGCTAAAATCTTTCCCTGGTACAGCAGGCATGGCAGCCAAGGACTAGACTGACAGACTTGAGAGACAGGCCAGTCACCCAGTGTCGGGAGCAGTGCCACCACACTGCTGCCCCGATCGGGTGACTGACCTGTTACTCAAGGTCCCAGCTTCAGATTCTATGTAGAGTGCCTGCCCCCTTGAGTTGTTTCTTATGTAAGTGACCTAATTCACCTAGCACATGGAGAGGGAGGGGTGGAGGGTGTTGGGGGGATTCTTGAACTTTCTCTTTAAGATATAGAAATAATATGCTGTCGTTGCTGTCAACTTTCTTCTTTTTTTTCTATCAGTTCATCCCCACATGACAGCCATGCTGTTGTCAAAATTGTAAGAGAATATCAAAGGATGATCCTCACTGGATTTCACCACCCCCAGAAGGGTGGTGTTTACTGGAGTGTTTCAGTTATCTCAGAACTATACATTAGGTCATTTTACTCTCTCACAATTAATTAAATTGAATCATGTATGATAATTGTCACGGACCGGGTGGAGCGGACTCGGGTGTGGATCCGCTTTAACTGTGGGACCGATGGCGGGTACCGTGTCAGGGGAGTGGAGTCTAAGGGGCCACCGGTATTCACCAGAGCCCACCGCAAGGCAGGTTGATCTTGTGCAGCGAGTGACCCCCAGGTCGCTACCCCCAACAGCGGCCCAGTCCCACAGTCAGCCGAGGTTCAGCGAGGTACACAAGTGGCAGGCAAAAGGTGTAGTAAGTAAAGGCAGAGATCGGGGCTGGCAGCACAGGTTCGCGGTAAAGGTGAGTAGCCAAGGTCGTGGCAGGCAGCAAAGGTTCAGAGTCAGGGACAGGCAGAGGTCGGTACACGGGTGAGCAATCCAAGAATGTCTGACTTTCAACAAGCATGGAGAGACCAAGATCCGGCACTGAAGGAAGGAAGTGCCTCTTTAAATAGGAGAAGTGGATGCAGGCTTGGATGACCAGGCACCAATAAGTGCTGTACAGGCCCTTTAAATCTCAGGAATCCAGTGCGCTCGCCTTCTAGTGGAAGGAGATGTGCGCGCACCTGAGCATGCGGGAAGGAAGCATGGGGGGAAGGGAGACAGCTGGGAACAGCCATGAGGGAAGTGCTGCAAAATGGATGATGGCTGAATGCAGCCATGGAGGTAAGTAAAGTGCTGCTAGAGGGGCGTGCAGCGCTCGCCCTAACAATAATATTTGCAGGTTATTTTGTAAATTAGATATTAAATTGTCTACAAAAAATTTCAGAGGGAAAGCATTTTATTTCTAAACACAAAAATATTAAATGTTTTATCGACAACTGCTAAGATGTTTTGCACAGCTAGGTACACATGTATATTTTTATGATTTGATAAAGACCAAAAATGATTTTAACTATTCAGTGTTTTGGTCCCTACCGCTGCGTTATCCCAATATAAGATGGAATTCCCAGGTTCACCAGTATCCTTGCTTTGTTAATGATCCCACAGTGCCTGTATGGACTCTATTTCAATCAGGGTTAATTGCCATGTATATTATTGAACAGCTAAGGAAGCTGAATCAAAGGCTAGCCAATTTTACCCTGGCTCTGCTTAGCATTACCAGCCATTCAGGGATAAAGAGCTTGCTACTGCCAGCTTGCAAGTGTTCAGTGGGATTATAAGAAAAAATATGATTCCTGGCAAATGAGGGGGGCTTACACAGTGGGACGCCCCATATGGGGATGCCCTGTAGGTAGAGCTTTGGCTGGCCCTAGTTTTATCAAGACCAAAATGTTAGTTTGGACCTTTTTAAAAAGGCCAGCTTTGATTTGGCTAAATTTCCATATAGTGTGGACCAGTAAATAATAAAGTAAATTTTCTAAACACATCCGGATTATATCCAAAGCTCAGTTTCAACTGAAAAAGAGTAAGGAACAAGGTAACCCCTCAAAAGCCCAAGGCAGGTACTCACTGTTTGTCCCCTGCTGCTGAGTGGTGCTAGTCCATGGCTCACACACTCACTAGATAAGGAAAATGAGTCCCACAAAGTCACTGTGACTGATGGGGATGGACTTTGGTTACAGAGATTGGGCCTGGGCTCCTGATCTAGAACTATATACTTCATTATAAAATATTTGCATCCCACATGTAGAAAATATTTCCCCCATTGTGGGTTGAGCTGCAAGTCTCTCTCTTTAGGTCTTTAGCTTATCTATAACAAAATGTTTTGTTCCCATGCCAGTGAGACTTGATCATAAGCTCTTTTTAAGAACCTTAGACCTTAAAGGGTACAGTTAGCTAATTGGACATTTGTTTCAAGGCTCCATGTCCTGTCTCTGAAAAGGAAATGAATATTTGTGTGAGCCCGGCATACAACATTTTCTTCTCCAGGTACTTTAATTCCAACTTCCTTAAGTACTGAATAGACAGGAAATGTTTTGGATTTTTCCTCCAAAAAATTCTCATATATGGGATCCTGAATAGATAAGGTCTTATCCTCACTCTTGATTCCCCATGTATCATAAATGTCATCTAATAAACCTGCCAGGTCCTCTGACAAGGCTCCAGGAAAACAGGGGGCTTTCTTATTCAACTATATACCCTTGGATGAGAGTTCAACCTCATTCCCCCCCGCTACTTCCAATCCTGTTTCAAACTGAACAGGCCCAGAATAGAAACAGTAAGGGATACAGTTGGTCTAGGATCCCGTGTTAATTGCACTGGCTGAGGGATTAGTGTGCCAGCAGTGGATACCCCTGAGTGTGACCCAAAAGGTTTATAGACCATTTTATTCCTCATGGCTAACATCTCCCTGTACATAGCTGAAGTCTCCTCTCCCACTTTTAACTGTAGGCACGTCTGATAGACAGACTTCTGCCAGGTATCCGGAAGTATAATGCTACAGGATTCACACTTCTAATGGGTTTAGGATCCTTGGGCTTCTCTTTTTGGGCAGTCCTTGTCTCTATCCTTATTCTTTACTTTGGGTGGATTAGACTAGAAACGAAAAAATACAATACCAGAGTTATGTATACATACCCCCGGGATATCAGCATAAACAGCAAAATATGAACAAGATTTTTACATTACCGGCTTTTCCTGTGGTAAGTGTTAAAGCTAGGTGACACACTGCCTGAACCTGGATTCCTTTGCCTGAGATCGCTGATCTCTAGTGTGCCGAAAATGAAGGATTCATACTGCTGTGGGCTGCTGGGCTGCCTGTGAGTTCCCACTGCCCTGCTGTGCTGTCTGCCACCGCTTTTCTGGCAGGAATCCCCTCCAGCCTGTGTAGTGGCTGTGAGAACTGGTGCTGGCTATACTTCCAGGTTGTCCCACATGTAGAGGCTGTGCCCGGAAGTGACATCAGGGCACCGTGGTGTCAGCAGCAGCAAGTCTCCCCCCGCCCCACCCAGGGCAAAAGAAATGGAAAAAAGACAGAAACCGCCGTCAACCTGAGGGTCCAATAAGCCAGCCCAGGATCCTCAGGGCAAATGCTGTAGCACCTGCTGTTGCTACTGTTCAGGAATTAAAGGAGACAGTGTGCAACTTGTGCTCTGTTGACTATGGGGGACAGCCCTGGCCGTTTTCAGACCTTGGGTGAACTACACCCGAAGATAAAGTGGTCCGGGAATCAGCGGGCTTCTCCAGGGGCTCCTGGAGCTGGAAAAATAAACTAAAACAAAAAATTCTATCCAGTGGTTTCCTTAGGGAGGAAAAACAAACACTACACATTGTAAAAATGTATTTCACCCAAAAATACTGAGAATACACTTAAAAGACATTTCATGTTAAAGCCCAGACTCTGAAAAAAAAAATATATAATTTTACTGGGAACTCCCTTCAAAAATCATGGTTGAACATGTGGGTGACAAAAACTCTAGGCAGGCTGGCACTTAAGGGGTTAAGAGTTTCTGCACTTCCAAATTGAAGCTGACTATTCCAAACAAACTTGTCTTAGTTGTTTTTAGATTCCCACGACCAGGATACAAGATGTTAAGTATAAAACATTATAACACATGAATTCAAGTTCGCTTAAATAAACTAGCTGAAGTTATTTTACTTAATTATGCTACTGTAGTCAGCAGGAGTGAACTGTCAGCTCTTGAATTGTGTTCTGAGTTCTAAAGTTTGACCAGGATATGATGACAAGTTTCTTAATTCAGTATAATAATTATATAGTTGATTTTACAATTTCTTTATATATGACACAAGTATAAACAGTTGAGACTCAGAGCCTGGATAATTTGTTCTAATCCAGTTAATTATATATGCACATATTTCAGCAGCAGGCAACATAACATGTGGATATACAGAAGAAATATTTGCCTGATTAAAAAATAACTAACACTAACTACCTCTTGCAATCAACATAAAACACTTACAGCATTTTTCCCTTTTTCCCTTTCTCACACATAATGCAACTGAAGTTCTAGTGCATGCTCTCATGTCCCAACTTGACTTGACTGTCCCAACTTGGTCTGAGTGGCTACCACCCCTTCTTTTGTAGCTTTGTTTTTGAGCAAGCATATGGGGTGTGTGGTATTGAGTTGTATGGGGGAGGTTTTCAACTCTTTTCCCCCATTTGCTGCACTTGAGGTGAATCACAACATCAGGTAAGCTACATTGTATGTCCCAAAGGGGGCTCTCATAGATTACAGTTAGGTAATCAGCTGCATAGAGACACCATGGCATTTGGTGGTGCAGCTTCAACATACATATATTGTTTGCTAGCTAAAAGGGTTGAGTGATGTGGCTCTTTTTAGATTGGAGATTGAATATTTGGCTTAGCAGGAAGCAGACAGAAAAATAAATATTCACATTGTACATACTTACTAAGAATACCAGGATTACATGCCACTTTTTGTGACTAAGCAGAGGAAGATCCCTATTTTCCTCTTTGCTATTCCAAGTGCTTAGAGCTGATTAATGTACAATGCCTGGGTATAGCATTTAAAAGCAAAGAGACATAAAAAGATTATTTAATTGGCTCCACCTACTCACAAAGAATGATAGGTAATCCTGTTTTTCTTGGCGAGTATGAGCCATGATAAGGAAGCTCTCGCTTTCCTTTATTTATTCCTTTATCATTTTAAACAAACTTAATTTTATACTGCATGTTGCTAGACAATGAAATTTACATAAATTAAAATGGAACAGATTTTATAGCAAACACAATGAAAGGGGTCAGACAAATATACACACAATAAATTGGATTATTAGTAGCAAATTATTATTAAAATTTTAATCGCACACTGCATGGCTGATTTAATAATGATCCTGGGTTATATTGCATTGTGATGGGACAAACAATTCTGTAGATTGCTTTTTTTTAAAAAAAGAATAGAAATGTCGCACTAATGAAAAGGGGAACTGAAAGAAAGTGAAAATGATCAATAATTAAACAACATATTTGTTTATTTCCTGTGCTTTTATCAAGCCTTCACTTATATTTAAGCATTAAGTGTACCCAGGGCCAGCTCCAGGATTATGTGGACCCTTGGGTCATAGAGTCTCAGTGGGCCCCTTTGCGGTGTGTCACGTCATGCTGCAACGCAACTGTTGCACACGCATGACCAGTGCTGGCGCTAGCCCTAATGTACCTTACATATCCTTCAATGATGCATAAAAGTGAAAGTGATGCCCATATGCATTATATAGCCCGAGCTTATAGTAGCACTACTGTGAAATTTTGTAATATTAAAAATATATATAAACATGTCGGCTAATGAGAGGAGGGGTTACTTATACACACGAACTGAATAAAACATGAACTGAATAAAGCTTGTGATTTATTCTCTCATGGTAGGAATAAAACCCAGGGGAAAGTAAAATAAGCCTGGTTGGATATTACCTGATGCCAGGTGTATAAGAGACCCCTCCACCCACCATCCACAAAATTTATATGGATTTTTATAATTGGGCCATTTTTTGCGATTTGCCATTTTTTGGCGCCCCCTGCTATTTAAACTGATGGCGCGGGCCTCTTTACAGGAGTCCAGGGATCAGGGGGAGGTGATCTGATGGTGGCCCAAGTCACCCGATCGCTCCCCTGACCAATCAGCAGGGGGCGCACGGCAGCTGTCATCAGCCGGCGCCCCCTGCTATTTAAACGCGATCACGCGGCAGCCTGCCTCTTTCGTCGGCGATCTAAAGTAAGTGAAGATCTGTATGTGTTGTGTATGTGTTTTGTGGGGTGGGTTATTATCCAATATTGCTTCTAATTGGAAGCCCGGTGATGGGCAGATGATTATCACGACGGAGAAGTGACAGTTCCTTTTGCTGGTCTCATTGTGGGAGAAATAAGGGCATCTAGATATGCGATGAGGCGGCTACAGGGCTCCACATACCGCAACAAATTCAGATTTATACCTCACTTCTGCCACCAGATCCTCTAATACCTTTATTATACTACTTAAAGTGGACCAACACCCAGGATTTTCACTATCCTGGGTTTTGGTCCACTTCCGCGGGGCACCCCGATCAGAGGTGCCCCGCTGCATGAAACCCCCCCAGAATGGCATTAAAAACTCAACTCACCCCGCTCCTATGGTGAATGCGCGGGCGCTCGTCCAATCAGCATGCTCAGAGCCGCTGTGGTATGCACGTCCAAGGGACGGACGCTGGCGGCCGCATCACGCGCTTCCCTCCAACAGGGAACGAGCCCACGCCGGCCATTCACAAACGGCAAGGTAAGGTGAATGGGGCGATCTGGGGGGTTTCACACAGCGGGGCATCCCGATTTCGGATGCACTGCGGGGAGGGATCTGATCGGCCCGGGAATCTTATAGATTCCTAGGCCGATCAACCTGGGTGTTAGTCCACTTTAACGTGGACCAACACCAAGGATTTTGACTATCTTGGGTTTTGGTCCTTTCCCCCGGGGCACTCCTTTCGGGGATGCCCCACTGTGTGAAACCCCCCAGATCGCAGAGTACAACTCACCTCTTCCTGGTCCTACTGCCCATGCGCGACCGCTCGTCCAATCTCCGCGCTCGGAGGCGCTGACGTCGCGTCGTCTAAGCCAGCGTCTCCAAGCTGGCGGTTGCATCCCCTGCTTTCTTCTAACAGGGAGCGTGCCTGTGTCGGCCATTTAGAGATAGCAGGAAGTGTCCGCGGCTCGCGCATGCGCGTTGGACCGGCAATCAAGGCAAGTGAATGGGGCGACCTGGGACGTTTCACACAGCGGGAAATCTCGATTTTACATATACCAAGTAAAGCCCCTGGCTTTGCTTCCTTTTCTTCGGGAAGGTTGAGCTGGGAAGAGTTTGTCATGGAGCAGCTTTAGAAGTCATGTGCCCACTAGGGTTGCCACCTGGCCAGTAGTTTTTTCTACTTTACTAGCCACTGGCCTGTATTTGCTTTTTACTAGTAATTTTAATTGCATGTATACTTTTCCCATCCTCAATCCCCAGTAAAAGAAAAACAAATACCGTCAGTGGCCAGTAACGTAAAATAATACAAGCCAGGTGGAAACCTTAGTGCCCGCTCTTCTTTGGTCAGAACCAGCTGCATGACCACTGTGGCTGGCAATGCTCACTACCGATAGCTCTATGTGACAGAGAAGCTTTTAGACCACCTTGGTACTTAGCCTCATCTGTGGAGCTCAATTGTCCACTGGCACGCAAGGGTTGAAGGGTGCAGGGGGGCTCTATTTGTGCCCGCATTTCTTTTTTTTTTAAAGCCTTTGCCCAATATTCATAACAACACGAACTGGATGCAGTTGGCCATATTGCTTGCTGATCGAGCAGCCCCACCTCTGGTGCTTTCCAGCGATGATACATTCAGTTAGTTACAGGAGGTGTACCCCCAATCCCCCCAGCAGCCACCACTCCCCCCAGGGCTGGCGTTAGCACCTGGCAAACCCAGGCAGCTGCCGAGGGCCCCCACTGGCAGCTGGCACATATCTATAGGGCAAAAAAAAAAACCTTTTACTTACCTGCAGCCGCGATGCCTTGTATTTCGCCCTCTTCTCACCACGGAGGAGCTGGGGGGCGATCGGAGGCCCCGCCAGTGCAGATGACACCCAGCGGGGCCTCCGATCGCCCCTCCGGGCTCTTCTGTGGTGGGGAGAGGGCGAAATACAAGGCATTGCTGCTGCAGGTAAGTAAAAGGTTTTTTTTGCCCTATAGATTTGTGTGGATGACGCATTCTATGAGGTCATCTTGCACCCGCCCCCAAGAGGCACAGTAGCGCCGGGCGAGCGGAGGTGAGAGAATCGGCTGCCGGCTGATCGGTGAAGGGGGGGCAAGGGATCACAGCCCATCACCCCCTCCACCGATCACCCGGCATCTGTCATCGGGACAGAGGAGGATCGGAGGTGAGTAAAAGAAAAAAAAAATGAATAAATTGCATTTTTTTACTCTGTGTCAGTGTGTTTTTTTTTACTGTTAACCCCTTGTGAACTGGTAAGGGATCAATTAGATCCCTATACCAGTTCACAAGGCTGGGGGCTGGCAAGTCACCTGCAGCTAGCGGGTTACTTGCCATTAACCCCCGCCCCCCCCAATTACCTGCCTCTCCAAAGGCCGGGGGGGCAGAAGAGCCCGGACCCACGGAAGCCATGTGGGCTTGTTTTACAAGCCCCCATAGCTGGTCCGGGGCTGGTTATATCAGGTAGGGGGACCCCGTGTCTTTTTTTTATTTCTGGAATTTTAAGGGTTTTTAACCCTTAAAATTCCCCCAAAAATGGGGTGCCCCCCAAGGCGGAGGGGGGGCACCCTATGTCATTTTTTTAAATTAACCCCTTATGTCAGAAGGGGTAAAAGGCTTCCAGCAGCAGGAGAGCAGAAGCCAACGTGATTGGCGAAGTACAAAGTGCAAGATTGATGGGAGCTAAGTATTAAAGGTAAAGGGACACCTTTCACAAGAGTCCAATAAACTCCCAGAGTATAAGGTTTTCCCCCCCGAAAGCTCAAGGGGGACTAACCTTTCCCCCCCGAACCTATGTTCTTAGTATTTAGGGAGGTGGACTCATATACTTAACACTGAATACCAAGTACAGCACTCTCTTGCCTGGAGTCCTCCTAAGGGTACTAACAAAATAGATAGTTCCCTTCCCCCCATACACAATTAAGTATTAAAGTGGACCAAAACCCAGGATTTTTACTATCCTGGGTTTTGGTCCACCCCCTGATCGGGGGTGCCCCACTATGTGAAACACCC
This sequence comes from Gastrophryne carolinensis, assembly GCA_027917425.1. NCBI lineage: Eukaryota > Metazoa > Chordata > Amphibia > Anura > Microhylidae > Gastrophryne > Gastrophryne carolinensis. The sequence goes on from CM051236.1 coordinate 215,168,713, forward strand.
CAGATCTCCCGCATCAACTCACCTCACCGCGGTCCTATGGCGCATGAGCAGCCACTCGCTCAATCAGCGCGCTCGGGGCCGCTGAGCTATGCACATCAGAGCGACGTCTTAGCTCAGCAGCTCCAAGCGCGCTGGCGGACACATCTTGTGCTCTCCTCTAACAGGGAGCACGCCCACGCAGGTCATTCTCAAATGCCTGGCGCGGGCGTGCACCCTGCTAGAGGGATAGCAGGGATGCGGCCCGCGCATGCGCTGTTGGACCGGGATTAAGGTAAGTGTAGCAGGCGACTTGGGGGGTTTCACACAGCGGGGCATCCCGAATTTTTTTTTTCGCTATTTTTTTGTTCCTTCATTGGTTAGCCGGGGGGGGGGGCGGGTTGGTGGTGACGGGTGCACCGGCCATAGCTCACTCCCATGTGCAGCAGTCGATGGGGGAGGGGATGTTGGCCGACATGTCTGCCAATTTTTGCTGTGTGATAGGTGATCACAAGCAACTTGCCGCCCCCACCCCCCCTTGATCACCACCTGCCACCCCCACAATGCAAACTAAACTGTATTTGTATTTTCGATTTTATGCTGTTATAAATGTGTTTTGGGCCTAATGTGTGCTAATCAATAATATAAATTATTATTTATCGGGGCGGGTGATGGCAGGTGTGCGCCGGGCCCAGGTCTCTCCTGGGTGCAGCCGGCGATGGTGGTGGGTGAGGAGGCAGAAATGGGGGTGTGTCGAGCGGAGCTCTGGCTGATTTCTGGTTGCCATGTGATTGGTGATCATGAGCCATTTGCTGCCTGCACCCCCCCCATGGCTGCCCCCATGCCCCCTCATTAGCGGCTCCCCTATCCCCCCCCCATCTACACCTGGGTATTCACTGGGTGAGCCAAATCGGCGGCGCACCTGCCATCCCCACTGTGCAATCTAAACTGTATTTCGTTTTTCGAGTTTATGCTGTGTTATAAATGTGTTTTGGGCCTAATGTGTGCTAATCAATAATATAAATGATTATTTATTGGGGTGGGCTATGGCAGGTGTGCGCCGGGCCCAGCTCTCTCCTGGGTGCAGCCGGCGATGGTGGTGGGTGAGGAGGTAGAAATGGGGGGGTGTCGAGCAGGGCTCTGGCTGATTTCTGGTTGCCATGTGATGGGTGAACATGAGCCTGCACCCCCCCATGGCCGCCTCCATTCCCCCTCATTAGCGGCTCCCCTATCCCTCCGACCGTCTACACACAGGTGTTCACTGGGTGAGATAGGCCTGGCGCGCACCTTCCACCCATGTACCTTACTGCCAATTCAATGGCACATGCTTGCTAAAAGTATAGCGTAGTGTGACTGTGACCAGTGCATGCACAGGATCGGGCATAAGGTGGTTGTTAGAGGGGATTCAGGGTTTTTTTTACCTACCCTTCTTAATCTATACTTCTGTTAACTAAACTTTCTTCAGGCTTGTTGGTTGGTTTTCGGCCCGAAGACTTCTTCAGTTGGACCTTCGCTGGACCTTCGCCCTCCCTTTTGGGACTGTTCCTACTAGGACCTCTACTGTGTACAGTCCTGCTGTCCCTTGGACTGCTGTAGCCCCCTAGACTCAAAAATAGTCCCTGTGTCCTCTTCCCCCCGTCCCCCCCACCCCCCAGATTACCATTTGGTTCAACTGCTCCTGCTAAGTTCACCACTTCGGATAGTAGATATACACATTTTTATATATTTAAAATTGTTTATTGACTGTTTATTGTGTATTTTTATTTTTGTATTTTGCTCTTTTTAGTGGGCTTTAGTTGTAGGCTTTAGTTGTAGGCTTTAGTTAGTACAGTCATCCCCCATTGGGTTTTGATTTTGTAACTTTTTGGATTATCAGATTTGAAAATGGCTGGGAGAAGGTACACTGCTCAGGAAGCAGCGGCTTATCTGATGAAGTCGGACTCAGAAGAATTTAGCGAGTCAGGGTCAGAGTATATGCCCTCAGGTAGCAAGGAGGTACAGTCGCGCAGTAGTACCAGTGCTAGGCATCCTAGAAGGGATGGTACCGCACAAGAAGAGGCCATGCTGGAGAAAAGTGTAGGGCAGGGTGGAAGTGCTGTAGCTGAAGGAGAGCCTGCTTGGAGGCCTCCTAATAATTATTCCCCCATTTGATTCGGTCCCCGGGATCAATGTTGACACCACAATCTTCCGTCTCATTGACTACTTCAATTTATTTGTTTCAGAGGCCATCCTACTGGATATGGTCCATGACACTAATCTCTATGCTGAGCAGGTCCTCACCCAAAATCCCCCACAGAGGCACGCCCGAGCTCATGCATGGCAACCAACAAATTTGAGTGAGATAAAAAAAATTTGGGGGGCTCACTCTAGCAATGGGTATCGTAAAAAAAATTTAGCATTGAGTCCTACTGGGATACCCAATCCATATTGGCAACCCCATTGTTTCCGGCCGTAATGTCCAGAAATCTTTACGAAATCTTACTGCGGTTTCTGCACTTCAATGATAATTCCACTGCTCTTCCCCGTGGTCAGCCCGGTCACGACAGGCTGCATTAATTAAGACCCCTCATTAATAGCCTGTCGGAGCGCTTTGCGAAAGTGTACACCCCCTCCCAAAATGTAAGTATTGATGAGACGAGTCACTTCTGCTGTTTAAAGGGCGCATTGTATTTCGTCAGTACATCCCTAGCAAGCGTGCCCGCTATGGGATTAAATTTTACAAATTATGTGACAGTGTGACCAAATTTTTCCGGATTTATGAAGGAAGGGACACACATCTGGACCCCCCTGGTTGTCCCCTTAATTTGACCATCAGTGGAAAAATCGTTTGGGAGCTCATGACTCCTCTACTGGGGAGAGGTTACCACTTATATGTGGACAACTTCTACAGCGGCATCACCTTATTTAGAGCCCTCTACTCATTGGACACACCAGCCTGCGGCACCATCAACCGCAATCGAAAAGGCTTGCCCAGGTCAATGCTGCAAAAAACACTGAATCGTGGAGAGTCCTATGCTTTAAGAAGCGGTGAGCTCCTGGCCGTGAAATATATGGACAAGAAAAATGTAATCATGCTGACGACAATCCACGATGAGTCAGTCATGACTGTACGACAAAGTGGTCCCCGACCCCCCTACCAAAAGCCACGTTGTATTAAGGATTATAATAAATTCATGGGTGGCGTTGATAAGACGGACCAAATACTAACCTACTACAATGCCGCCCGCAAATCCAGAGCCTGGTACAAAAAAGTTGCGATTCATTTGGTCCAACTGGCAACTTTTAACTCCTTTGTTGTCTTCAAGGCAGCAGTACCAGGCTCCAATCTGACTTTTATAAAATATCAGCAACAGCTACTCCCTGCTCTGTTGTTTGGGGATACCGAGGAGGCCCCAGAAATGACAGCTAATGACAACCAGGCTAGATTCGTGGGGAAGCACTTTATAAAGTGCATTCCCGACATGGGTGGTAAAAGGTATCCCCAGAAGGCTTGTAGGGTATGTAGAAGCCATGGCATTAGAAAGGATGTGCGGTACTACTGCCCGACTTGCCCCAGTCAACCTGGTTTATGCTTCGAACATTGCTTTGCAGCATACCATACCCAGTTAAACTACTAATTAGTACTGGGTTAATTTTTCTTTAAGTTTAGACTGTAGGTGGACCCCCTTGTTGTCAATGTGTTTTCTTTTCCTTTTCATTTCTTTTGATATGTTTACAGATGCAATGGGATGTACTGGAGGAGGAGCAGATGGTTACTTGTGGCGCATGATGATTAAACATGAGCCCCCCTTTTCAGCATTGTAATACCTGAACCGTTTCACTGATCTTATAATCTGATGCCAAGGCTAATGTAGCCTATCTGCACCTGCAACAAGTCTAATCCTTATTGCAGCTGTTTGTACCATTAAGAAATGTAAAGGTCTGTTTTGTGCGCTTTCATAGCGCATGCTTTACTTTGAGGTGTACTTTTGGGTATCGTCCGGTTCGGCGGACCCTGCTGTTTCAGATTTAACTTTTAATTCCTGTTTGCATATAGATTTTTTTAGTAAAATGTGGAAAATAGTGAAACCCGTTAATGTGTTGAAAACTTTGGCCACTGGAACAAGTCTGGTACGCCTAGAACGCTCAAGGTGTGTAATTTCAGGGAACATATGGTTTGTGGGGGGTATTTTAATTGAAAAGTGTGTTTTAGTTGAAAAAGCGCAAGGTGCGCACTTTGTCTACAGAGCAGGAAATTTCAAGTGAAATGCCTGTTATGCATACGCTTTGCTTTGGGGTAATTGGCAACCCTACCCTTGGAGGTAGCTATGCATGTTGGGTATTGTTCTGTTCAGAAGACCTTGCCGTTTCAGATTCGGTTTGTTTTTTTTTGTTAGCGCATGTTTTTTATAGGAAAATTTGGTCTTAATGCTGCATTTTTGCTATTTTTTAGGGAAATCCGGTACAACCAGTGAGTTTTGGGAAGGCTTGCGTCCAGAAAGCTGCAGCTACAACAACAAGCCTGGTACGTCTATAATGCTTGAGGAGTGTACTTTCAGGGAACACATTTTGTGGGGGGTATTTTTATTGAAAAGTGGTGTTTTCGTTGAAAAAGCGCAAGGTGCGCACTTTGTCTGCAGAGCAGGAAATTTCAAGTGAAATGCCTGTTATGCATACGCTTTGCTTTGGGGTAATTGGTAACCCTACCCTTAGAGGTAGCTATGCATGTTGGGTATTGTTCTGTTCAGAAGACCTTGCCGTTTCAGATTTGGTTTGTTTTTTTTGGTTAGCGCATGTTTTTATAGGAAAATTTGGTCTTAATGCTGCATTTTTGCTATTTTTTTAGGGAAATCCGGTACAACCAGTATTTTTCACGAAGTCTTGCGTCCAGAAAGCTGCAGCTACAACAACAAGCCTGGTACGCCTAGAACGCTTATGGTGTGTACTTTCAGGGAACATATGGTTTGGGGGGGGGGTATTTTAATTGAAAAGTGGTGTTCTAGTTGAAAAAGCGTAAGGTGTGCACTTTGTCTGCAGAGCAGGAAATTTCAAGTGAAATGCCTGTTATGCATACGCTTTGCTTTGGGGTAATTGGCAAACCTACCCTTGGAGGTAGCTATGCATGTTGGGTATTGTTCTGTTCAGAAGACCTTGCCGTTTCAGATTGGTTTGTTTTTTTTGCTAGCGCATGTTTTCTATAGGAAAATTTGGTCTTAATGCTGCATTTTTGCTATTTTTTTAGGGAAATCCGGTACAACCAGTGAGTTTCGGGAAGGCTTGCGTCCAGAAAGCTGCAGCTACAACAACAAGCCTGGTACGCCTAGAAAGCTTGAGGTGTGTTCTTTCAGGGAACATATGGTTTGTGGGGGGTATTTTTATTGAAAAGTGGTGTTTTGGTTGAAAAACCGCAAGAAGAGGAAAATGGTTGTATATTCTTTGAAAATTGGCTCAGTCGCTCTTTTCAGTTTTACGTGTCTCCTGGGCAGGAAAGGATGTCTACCAATACATATGTGGTACTGTTGCAATCGGGAGGAATAGGGCTTTTACACACAATACGATTTTCTGGAACAACTTGTATGTTTTATTAAAAAAACGCACTACAAATTGTAAAAAAAATTTTTGGGTTTTTTTTAACATATTTTCCACAAAAATATTTAAAAAACACTGACAAACTTACAAACAAGACATGTCATGTTAAAGCCCAGACTGTGCTGAAAAAAACATTATATAATTTTCCAGGGAAATACTGGGAAATCCCTTCAAATATCACTGTTGAACATGTAGAGCGCAAAATTGTGCAAAATGGTCCGGCAACAAAGGGTGACAAAATCTCAAGGTAGGCTGGCGGTTAAAGGGTTAAATGAACCATAATATCAAAAACTTGATTAAAGCCCTCCAGGGTGCAAAACCAATTTAGCAAATCTCCTCACCTTGGGAGTAAAAAAATAAATAGCTACTTTTGCTTACCCTTACATATAAACCGATAAACCTAGTTTTGGTATTCTTTTCCAGGGCTCCTACCTCATCATATTAAGGCCCTGCGGGGAGGGCATTTAATAAATAATGAAGGAGCACCACAAGATTTGATCAACGGCTTGTTTAAAATAGACCAAAACCCCCTAAACAACTCAACCTATTTTTCTCCCCCACCACAGCTACGTTACTGTATGAATGTGTCCTGCTATCAATGCTGCTTGGTATTCCTTTTATAGTGATTTTAATTTTTGTTTCCCCCCATGTATGCCATTTGTATGCCATTGGTTTCTGACAGGATACCACTGTTCTAAACTAGCCGTTTATGCCGGTCTCTAAATCATAATTCAATTTGGCTCCATTAGATTGTTCCTTGCATTATATGGGCTTTGTCACCATTAGTAATGGATTGTACCCTATATGCCATTGTAGTAAGAAAAAGAAACATAGGGCGATTTTTGAATTCTAAACAGGTACATTTTTAGGTGAACTTTCGAGGATGTTTAGTCTTCTTCCTAGGACATGATTTTACATACGATGACCGGAAAATGCACATAAACCAGTGGACATCAAAAGAAAAAACTTAAAAAAGGATCTTAAAAAAAGGACATTTAAAGAGATAAACAGGCCAGTGAGATCAAGTTATTTACAATTAAAGATTTAAGTCCTGTTATCAGTTCTGGACGGAGAGGAATTTACGACATCAGAGACAGACAAGCTCAGAGGTATAAAACCTTCATTTACATTTAGGCTATGTTGTAGCTTATGACATTTTAACATTAATTTGTATTCCCATTCTCTTTGCTCTCTTTTTGTGATGAGCTAGAGCTGGAAATATCAAGCCCTCCAGCTGGATAGTTCCCAGTATACGGCAATCCATACTCGAGAATGCTGAATACAATGACTCCAGTTTACTTAATACAGCTTTGTTAACTTAATAAGTCAGTAACAGACAAGCATTTTTGCTACCTGACTAATTTTTTCATATATTTAGGATTAAGTATGACTAGGTACTCAACTAGTTGTTTATAACTTTCTTTGACCTTACTGTAAAATATCTAGCACCTTTTCAATTTAACAGTGATAAATATTTGATAATAATGTTTGATGATAGATGATAGGTCGCCTCCATGTGGTATCAACTTTGCCTTGTAAAAATTCGCTAGGTGGGTACGGTGCTGTTTAAAAGGTTAATTCTTTATTGATCATACCTCCTATTGGTCTGCCTTATGAAAAATTCTGCCCTATCCAAGACCTGCCTTTGGTTATACTCAACTGTCCTAGGTTTCAAATAATGAGCTGTATCATTTAACATAACACCACTCCCCTTTATGCCTAATTTGCGCAGTATGACAAAAGAAAATTTGTCATGACCTTTCTCTGTTTATCCATATGCTCTGCTTCTGGCTTCCATGTGATTCTAAGAACCTCATGTGACTTAAAGTGGACCAATATCCATTTTTCCCCAAATGAGTGTTGATCCATGCACAGGGGGCATCCCAATTGCTGATGCCCACCAGCACATACACTGCCACCAGCCTGAGAGCTCCTTATCTAGCCATTGCTCCATTTGGGAATTCTGGCCCCACGATTGTCTGGCGGCCATCGTATTTTCTGGATATCTCCAGCCACCAAAGGAAAACACAGACCACGTGACCACCGGTCACCAATCATCGGAGAATTACACATCTGGACATCACAAGGGCATATTTTCTTGAGTCAAGGAACCTATATCATTGTAAAGAACCAAAAAATTAATTTTCTTGTTAAAATCTTAAAATAAATTACTTTTCCAACCTTGCTAGTGACATTTTCAAAATAGTCGGCCATATAACCAGAAGCAGCATGCTTTTTAGCAGTCTGCAGGAAGTCCTGATGAAAATCAATACATAATTTTGTTTTGTATGAACATTGTGCTCATCATGACCTAACTTTGATTCTATTACTACAAAAAATTATTAGGACCCAGCTTATATCAGCAATTTCTTTTAAAAAAGAATCATGTACTGTACACACAAACTTCTACCATCTTTTCTAAACACTGCAATCAGAAGGTTTATTATATCCTTATACTTCATTTTATTTAATAGCTATTATCTATTGATTTTGAGTGGTGCTGTGATCTTGAGGGTATTGTATGTTTTTGTAACGAATAAGGATTATGAAGCAGCACCAGTCAAATCTTTAATTTTTGTTTTTAAACTGTCTTCAGAGGTAAACAGTTCACGCTATTATTTGGGGGTCACGCAATTTTTATATTGAAGAGAATGTTACTCTGCATGTGCTTCTGGGTTTATACAAAAAGAGGCAGAGAAGACGTTTTTTGCTCTATCCCCCCCCAAAAAAAATCACTATACTCAAGATGGGGTATTTTTACAGGTGAGGTACATCATTTTTGCAATGAAGTAAGGATATTTTTTGAATGTTTAGAAACAACCTATAGAGTATCCCAAATTTCTGCATAACTTATAGTGTGTTGTGACTTCCAAACGTTCAAAAACTAAATCTACCTCTTTGGAAAAAAGATTGTAAAACCTGAAAAAATTCCCTATTGCAGGTACAGGTGAATTGTTTTTCGCACTTAAAGTAAAAAGTTTACTGAGATGTAGGTTTCAATTTACAACCAAATGCACACCTCAAGGTAAATTTGCTTTACAATGACCCTCGCTGTGAATCACCTGGTACTTTTATAGGTGGGTTACTTCATTTTTCAATGACGTAAGGATAATTTTTGGACTGTTTGGAAACAACAGCACACTAAGGGGTATTTTTTTCTGCATATCCCATAGGGTGCTCTGGTTAAAAAAATAAATAGATTTTTGGGAAAAATTAGAACAAACATTTTGTATTGCACTTTTTGTGTGTAAGCATTAAATGCTCATTCAGATACAGGTGCAATTAACATTCAAAAGTGCTCCCAACAAGGGGACATACATACAACAGAGGCAGCGGGGGCAGCTGCCTCCAGGCCCATGAGAGAAGGGGGCCCGGTGCAAGCTGCCTCCACTGCCTCTGTCTGAACACCCCCTGGCACCAGTGCCAGCAGAGCGGGTTGAATTAGCTATGATGCCTCGTTCCTTGATCCAGCTTGGCCCCACCCTCATGAATGCCCCAACCACACCCTCAGCAGATGTGCATGGATGCTTGGCTGCACCGCAACCCGGAAGTTGAGTGTTTGTTAAAGAAGAAACATACAGTGTTTTCATGCTGCTTCCCCATTTTTTCCCCTCCTTCTCATCTTACTTACCTAATCAAGCAGGTTGCAAGCTTCCTCCAGTTACCCATCAGAATCTTCTCCCATCTGTCCCCGCCTCATGCATGCCCAAACCACCCTCCCAGGAGACATGCACTTATGTTGGAACCTGCCTCAACCAAGATGATAAGTGTTTGCCCCATGGGGGGGTGTTTATAGGGGCCGTGATGGGGCCCTGCGATTGGACCCCATCAGTGCTATGTACACCACTGGCCCCCAGAGATGAACTTGCTTCACTAAATAATTAGCATGACCCCTAATGTGGGTGTTACTGGCTCAAGAACCCCATACGGTGTAATATCACCATCCCAGTTTAATGACAGCCTGTCTAGGTGCCTATTGATACTAGAGGATTTGATACTAGACTAGGTTACAGACAATAACAAAATATTAGATTAGTTATGACTTCTTCTCATTACATTTTAAACCTTAAAGCGGACCAAAACCCACTGAACTTGTAAAATACATTTGGCCAAAACCCCTGTTGATACTACCTTCTTAGGGTGTAGAACTGGAAATGGATATTTTTGCTTTCCAAATCACCCTGGAATAATTTTTTTACTTTATTTTTTGCTGTTCCTCTCTGTAAGATGACAGGTGATCAGCCATTGCATAGTGTGTGACATCATTGTCATCACTGCCACACACAACAGTGGCAATGAATGGAGAAGGCGGAGCTTTACAGCCAAAACAAATGCCATTATCTGGAATTAGAGTGAAGCAGGAGCAGTAAAAATTGGCAAAAAGTAATCCTCATGGGGGGAGCAATTCAGGGGATGCTTGTTAAAAATGTGGGCTTCAGTCTGCTTTAACAAACAGTTTGACTGCAGAGGGTGGGGTGTAGTATTGGTAATGAAATTTCAATCAGAAGGAAAAATTGATTGGTATTAACTACAGAAAGACATTTGGACATTTAGATGATATTTGACAAGGGTACTCCACCACTTCTTGTAAAGGTCCATTAAAAGGCATCCAGTAAGAGGTGAAGGTCAGTGTGAAGGGTAGATATTAGCACACTGGTGGAGGGGCTATAGATTCCCCAGGCAAAAGGCTGTTTGCCCCCCACCACACCCCCAAAATCCTGTTAGGCACTGGGAAAAAACAGGAGTTTTTTGATTTTTGCCCCACAGAACCTACAACTCTCGCAGCACAGTGCTTTAACCCCCCCCCCCAACCCTTGCATTCTGTGCAGGTCATGTACAGGGGTGGACTAGGGCCCAAAATGTTACTGGCAATAAGGTCTGGTAACAAGGATGGATAGATAGGGCTCGGGGGAGAGGGATGAATTGGAGAGAAGCTGTAAGGAAGAGGGATGGATAGACAGGAAGGGAGGGACAGAGAGAGAGCTGAGAGAAGGGATGGATGGGCAGAACTAGAAGGACAGGAATGAAAGTGCAGAGCTGGGGGAGGGAAAATGGCCAGAGCTGGGAGAAAGAGTAATATATTGGCAAATCTGGGAGACCGGGGATTGGATGAGCAAAACTGGGAAGACAGGAATGGATTAGGCAGAGACAATTGGCTGGATGGGGCAGCACTTAGGGGATAGGGATTGGATGGGCAAAGCTGGAAGGACAGGAATGAATGGGACAGAGAGACGGTGCTGGATAGGGCAGAGCTGAGGGGACAGGGTTGGATGGGGCAGAGCTGAGGGATGAGATAGTGGGGCAGGGATAGATGGGGCTGAGCTGGGACGGGGGAAAGGATTGGATGGGGCAAAGAGACAGAGAAACAAAGTTTAAAATGCCACTTCTCGCCCATGCAGTACTTCATATTGCAATGCTAGGTGCCAGGGAGCCATGACACTGGCAGGGAGACTAAGCACTACATTGCCAATCAAGGGGGCAGCTCTGAGCACAGCAGCACAGAAGCAACTGAGTGCAGGGTTGTCATATACTGCTGGTATATGAGGTGCAGTTTCTGCGCAATGAAAATGCTGTAAAAAAGGGGATCACAAGACCTCCAGATGGAACCCAGTAAAGATGCAGACTGACATGTACCTCAACTCGATCTTGTGCCATACATACTTTCCAGAAGCCAGATTTACTGCTTAAAGGAACATTATTGTGAAAATGCTCAATATTAAAATATGTATAAACATGCTGGATAGTGAGAAAAGGGCTCACTTATACACACCAAATAAAAACAATTCAGCCAAGCTCATAGTTTTCTTCTATTGGGATAAATAAAGCTCGGGGATGACAGGTTTCTGAGCTAACATTTGGGGGCCTCTGGGGAGCAGCAGCATTAACCTAAATCTAAATATCGGCAATAGCAATACGTTATTTTGGAATAAAGACCATCAGAGTTGAACAAATCTCCCCTGAAAAAGCAGAATGGTATATTTAAAATGGTACATTCAAAACCTTTCACCCCACATTCTTCTTCCTTCCATTAAAACAAAGAACCAGGATTACTATAGGTGGAAATTTTTTATTTTTTTGTGATATTCCTCTTTTAAGCACAGCTCCAAAATGCAGTGGGGCATCCTGTATTTTCTGGGATTCTTCTCTTCTGGGATTCTTCTACATCAAGTGGGTGGGCAGTGAGAGAGCAGGGTAACTGATCCCTGCCAGCTGTCCCAGCTTTGGCTGCTGCTCTTTAGGTGTGCCACACACACAAAATCACCTGGGTCCTTGCAGTGGGTGGGCATGGACTCTGTTCGTGTCCATTGACCTCAATGGACACTTGATGCAGGCAATGCTAACACACTGCACACGTGCAGCCCCCTCTGGCAAAACTCCATGAAGATTTTCTGGAATAACAGGCCTATTCTTTGCTGCAGAACTGCATGGGAGTGGCCATCTTGTCACACACATAAACATGAGGGGACAGCTATGCCAGGGTTTTTATATAAGCTGGACTGAAGAGAGCCACTGCCATGCAGTGATACAGCATATAATCCGCCTGCTATTCCATAACAGCTACATGGAGTGACGCCCTCTCAAATAGTTTGTCACTGATTACCAGAGTGGGTGCAATTTAATGAACTTGTTTTTTTTTTACTTTTGGTCTGCTCTAAGAAAAGTAGATCTGCATTCAGGCTATATCTATAATGAACACCTTAAGCATTGTTTGGCCTTTACTAAATTGCACATACTGTACATTTCCTGCTTCTATAATCTCATATCTGTACCTGGAATGTTTGTATGCACTTAAAAGCTCTAGAGCACATTCGGCTTACCTCTTCTAGTATTTACAATTACTCATAAGAATCAATATGTTTATGAAAGATACTTGTGTGTGTATCAAAGCATTGAGCAACTGTTTGTTCTGCAAGCTTAGTATATTGCATGGCTTCCTAGCTCTCTTGAAACAAAAGGTTTAACCTCTTGTTCTTGGAGAGTGAAATTACATAAAAACTGGTTTTATCGTTTTACAGATTTATTCAGCTAAATATGTTTAAAGGGAACCAGAGAAAATTCACAGGAAAAGACAGGGCATGCCAAGGCAGTGTCTGGCACGCCCCTTTATTGCATTGAATGGAGAAGGCATGCACAGTTGCAGTGACTAATGTGAGAGGGGATGGGAGAAACTCTGGAAGGCCAGGATGAAATGGAACAGAGATGAAAGCAGCTGTGGGTGAGCAAAGGTGAGTACAATTTATTTTTACATTTATAATCCCTTTAATTAAGCTCCAAGCAACATGGCCTCATCCCTCTCTCTGTCAATAATGTGGTGTTAAATGAGTCTTTAAGACCACTAACAAAGTGCTTTTCATACACATATAAGGTTACGAGCCGATGGCTTGTCAGAAATATAGACCTAATTCTCTTTTAAATACCAATATCAAGATCTATACAAAAATACTAGTGAATCGCCTTCTGTCTCTGCTCCCCTCACTCATACACGAGTTCAAGTGGGGTTTGTCCCATGGTGAGAGGCCAGGACAATACCACCAAAGCTCTTGACCTGCATGTCTTGGCCAATCCAAACAATCTTTCCACAGAAGCCGAGAAGTCTTTTGATAGGATGGCATTGACCTGGATATCCCAAGTCCTTAAGTATGTTGGCATGGGAGATGGTTTGAGGAACAGGATAATGGCTATTCCAATTCAATAGCTAAGGTTAAGGTAAATGACACCCTTTCTCCCCATTTCACAATATGCAATGGCTCAAGACAGGGGTGCCCCCTTTCCCCCCTGATTTCTGCTATAACGCTGTTTTCTGATTGTTGGATTGGAGCACAAACTAACAGAGACAAAGGCATATTGCTCTCCAAAATACAAATACAGTAAAGATATTGGGGGGATTCTATCGTGGTCTTGGCAACAGACACTTCATCTCTTCCTCAGAGTACACAAGGTGTTCCCAAAGAGACCCCATAACACTGGAAGAAGCCTGCTTAGGTAGTGAACCCAGATTCCACACACTCTAATGGCTATATGCTCTACTCAGCAAGAAGGGGGCAGAAGGAAACAATGAGAGGTGAATCTAAACCACCAATTCACAGATGAGTAGTGGATACATATTTGCACCATGACCCATAGATGATTGAGGAATAGCCTGACAGGAGACTAGCTACAAAGTTCTCATGCGCTAGTATATTATATCTTTACACAGGATATACCGGATATACCTGAAGGCCCCGGAGAACTGCTGACTTTGTGAAGGAAATAGGGGCTCACCCCTGCATATTTGGTGGTACCACCCTAGAATTCTGCTGTTCTGGGATGATCATAATCTGATTAATAGGATTTTAGGTACTTCAAACACTTGTGTCCCAGCTTCCTATTTCCTACATAAAGCAGGTGGCAACATTAAATCATATATAGACTCATTACATGTACCGTAATAACGGCACGATAACATGAAAACATTTTTGAAAATCTGGTTTCCCTGGCATGCGATTCCATTCTTTAATGGATTTCAATAAGCCCAATGAGGATATTATTCAAGGTGCTAACAGGGCTTGAGGCAACTGGGCCACAACAGGACAGTCACATTATGGGTTGGGCTGACTTAATAGCCATTGGGAGAGGCCCAACTTTCACTCTATTCCCCTCCTTTCCCTTTTTCCTACCTTCCCTGTATAACCATTCCCTTGCTACCTTGATTAGTTTTATTTTTATGGGCCTTCAATGGCATAATCTCCAGTTATCTTGGATTGTTTGGTATTACGTTGAAGAAGTTAATTTCTTTTCATGTTTATGTTGTCAACAAATGTCCTGTGTTATTTAATGCTGTCATGTAAAGCTGTATCAAAGGCGTTCTGTTCAATGTTGCTGTGTTTTTCCATGTGAACTACAAGTAAAGCAGTATTTTAAAAAAAAGTGCTTCTGATTTGCACATTGGATAGCTCACTTTGACACCTTTTGTCTAGCTGAGGTCCAAAATGAATCATACACAGCCAACAACAGGAAAGCTGGCGGTTGGTGAACACCCGTGCCACAATGAAATAGGCAGACTGACCATGTAAGTGACTGCATTTGTATTTTTAACACATTTGGGTTTGAGGTGCAACACCAGGTGCAAATTGTACTTTAGGTTAAAAAATAAAAACAGGTGCTCTTTTTTCACCTGGTACTGAAATGCTCTAGTGCAAATATGAGTGTGCAATGCAATGCTCTTCATCATAACCTTGTGCCCTGAATTCCACATTGATAGGTGTGCATTATCAAACCTGTGTGAACTTGAGTGAAGTGTAAACTGCAGTGTGCAGCTCCATACACACCAGGGGAAAAAGCACACAGCATGTGTACAGAAGAATGTGCAGTACACTGGGTATTTGTGCCTCACACTGCTTAAGGTTTTTAGTCTACCACCAAAACCAGTGGTGACATAATACAGTTATAGTAAGCTGTACTTTGGTCATCCATATTACAGCATTGATTTATTTGTTTTTCTTTACCACTCTGATTAGTTTACCCATCTATCATATTGCTTTTCTAAGCAAGTAGGTATGGGAACAAGATGGTACCATCCTTAGGGTGTCTTAGGTTTATTTATTTATTCATTTTTTTCATTTCAATGATTTATTATTGAAGATAATGCAGGAAAGAAAGACACTTACTCTCCTGTATCAAGGAGGATAACATTAAATATACATACATCACAGATTTCTGAAAGTCCTTCTTGTATCAACCTTAATAGCCATACAAATGATATTATTGGGAGAACATTGCTTTATAGGCCTAGTTGCTTAAATTCCAAATAAGGTATATACATAACAAACCACACAAGTATAGGCTCAACATAAAGCCTTAAAATATATGAATACTAAATTAAAAAAAATAAAAACAATTGAAATAGGGGGAAGGGCGTTGTTGTGAGTTTTAAAACTCTCAGAAACTAAGAGTCTGACTTTTCCAGGATCCCAAAATGTACTACCGATGTTACAATCCCACCAAGCATGTTTGTAGGTTCCTGGAGCGAGGCATCCCTAGAAGCAGGAGTCAAGGTAATTGGGAATCCTACGTGCTATAAACACTGGGACCAAGTACCATCTAGAAATTAGCTTAACATTCTATTCGATTTCATAGACTGAGGGGTAGGACTGAGTAATGCCGTAAACCACATATCTTGCCAATCCTTTGGGTCACATTCCCCATGTGCCATTTTTGCACATACCCAGGAGCTTGCCCCATTGCGGCAGATATTAGAGAACTCTGGATATCAAGAGATTATACTCCTCCCTCTTAATAGCATTTTTCAAAAATTGGTCAAATCATTCTTAACGCAAATAATAAACTTAAACAAAATGTCGGAGCTGGTAAAATCTAGAATGCTCACCCGGTGGGAGTTTGTACTTGTTCTGAAACCCAGAGAAAGAGAAAATCCCTATGTGTGAAGTACAGTCTGCTATAGTCTTCATTCCAGCATTTATGAGTGCCTTCCAAACTAACCCAATAAGGCACATCAAATGTCATGTACAAAACTGTTAGCTGAGCCAACAGTGCAGCCTTTTGGTTTTTGTTTTTTTGTCTATTTGGTGATCAAACATGTTTATGTCGGTTACTGAAAAATCTTAGGGCAGCTAGTAAACCAGTCAGGGGGGATCTTTGATTTTTCAGCCTTTATTCAGTAAACTTTCTCTAAAATATCTCCTGAAAATATGGATACTATTATTCATAATAATAATATAAATTAATAAAATAAGGCATGATTAAAAGAAGGGGGAACATTCCAGAAGTTTTTAAAATGCTTGAAAGTACACACAACAGTGTCGAACAGCACATAGAAAATCTACTACTTTTAAAACACACCCCTGGGTGTTGCTTCTTTGCAGCAGTGCATCCCTAATTAGGATGCCCTGCTGTGTGAAAGCCCCTAGATTCCCCATAAAAACTTACCTTCCAGCATTTCACTCATTCCTTGCCTAGTTAACCTGACATCAGATATGTCAGATTGGCTAGTAAAGATGAAGGGCGCACCCCCTGCCTCTCTGCGAACCTAAGCCAGCCATTCATAAATGCATGGTGTGGGTATGCACCCTCAGCAGGAGGTATGTGGGCGTGCACCGTGGGATTGCTGGCTAAGTGATACTGTGCGAATGTGGGGATTTCATACAGCAGGGAATCCAAAATCAGCATGCCCCAGGTATGAGGTTTACTTTAAACAAGCAACCGAGCTTCTAGTGAAAGCTTTAAATGATTTCTTATTTTATTTTATGCTTCAATTTGAAATAGAGTAGGAATACAGCCAATTTTTCATTAGATATTTGAAGGCAAGTTTACTAAATCAAGGTCTATCTGTCAGCCTTATCAATAACAGCAGATGTGTGTACAGATCATCTTTTGGTCTTTCCTTCTCCATCCTTCCCCGGGGTCTCATTCAAAAGTGACTCAAGTCAGGCTGTGGTTTGTATGGAAATTTTGGAAGTGCTATTTTTTAGAAGGAATCCTTTACACATCACAACTACCATCACATGCCACTGTTGCAATCTAGCACATTGAGATGCCAACTGGCATGTTACAATGAAATGCAAGGTACAAAAGCAGCAGTGCAAGATATATAACTTGCATAACTGTAAGCAATGCCTCTGTATTTTGTTAGCTTTTCAATTCCCCAAAACATTGTCACTTCTTAGGAAATTAAGTGGGTCACTTTCCTGAATTTCATTAAGAGTGACACTAAACTAATTTATATATATGCTTGTTGCCATTAGAAATGCTTATTGCTATGCAGCTGATGCACTCTGGGGCTGTGGTTACTCTGGAGATGTCAAAGTATAATTAAAAAGAAAGGTTTCATGTATATAGTTTTGTAAATGAAGAAGCTAATTTAAGTAATCTCAATTAATTTCTATTAGTTTGAATAATTAGTACATTTTCTTGCTAGTCACTTTGAATTTCCAAAAAGAAACAGAAGATGCAACCTTGGAATTGTAAGCACATGAACGACAAGATCGATTATTCTGTACCCTTGATTTTGCACCATGAGAATCTACATGATACACTGGGGTATTACGATACAAAAGAGGAATGATTATAACATTTAATTTCCTTCATCCCTTTAAATCTAGGGAGAATAAAAATGTTGGTGTCTAGAATACATTTTGAAAATTCAGCTCCTTGGAGATATTTTCTCCAAGGAGCGTCTGTTCATATAAGGCAGAGATGTTTTGATGACAAGTAACAAATACTTTACAATACTTTGCAAATCTGCAAATTTACTTTTCCACCCCACTTCTATAAAAGAGCCATGCTTTACATTCTTAAGTAAGAAGCCATAGCTAACCTTTTAATTTCCTTTCCTTTTAAAAGTAATTTCCTTTTAAAAAATATAGATCTTGAAGGCAGAGCTTATGAAGGGATTTACATTACATAATAATGCAGCTCCTACTTAGTTTTAAAGGCAAAATGGTCACTTGCCTAGAAGAAGCATAAAGAAGCTTTATAGATAGCTAGTCGGGTATGAACATTCAAATAATAATAATAATTCAAAGCATACTGATACTTCTAATAATAATTAAAATACAAATAACAGCTCAGCACCTTTTTCCATTTTCTAAAGTTTAAAATCCACCAAGGAAAAGCCCCATAAATATTTTCCCATCTTGAGGACATGATTTTGGCACAAAAAAAATACACTTTCACAAATGCCATCGAAAGTGGACCTTCCCTTTAAAGAATGCAAATTGTAATTTGGCATCTGCTATTGGCTTTAGATTTTTACAGGTATTTATTTTGAAATTTGAAGTAAGCTTGTCCAGAGCTGTGGCACTGGCAGTAGGCCCAGTTTAATAGTTATAAAGAGAGCAGTAGCAATTGTTATATTTAGTAATATAAAAACAATAATTAGCAAAGTACTATGTAGGCTAAAGGAAAGAATGACTTAATTGTATTCCTTTGATTTTCTCAGTGGGCTGAGCAGCAGGAAGAGACCCACTGGGAGATATTTTGCTAAACACCATCTGCACCTTAGAATTTCTACCATATACTCATAAATGCAGATCAGTGGGCTCTCCATCATATTGTGGATAAAATGTATACTTGCTAAGCATATCATATATAAAAGCTATTACGGATCCCATAAGGACACCATCTGCATTCAGCAATACTATAATGCATAAATAATAGTAATCTTACATGAAACACTAAAATATTAATTTATAATCACACAATAATAAGGTCATTTAGGGTACTCATGTTAGAATGACATTCAATGTAATTACAGTAAATGTAGTATCTGTAAATATCTGTATCTGTCCATAGCTCAGCCTTAACCATGATTATTAAAAATTCAATTATTCACTCAATAATTTAACTGAAATAGTCATTTTTATTTTAAAAGTCCATACGACTTTTCTGTTGGATTACAGTGTAAGATACCTTATTCTTTTTTTTTTTTACGCCTACATTTCACATAATAACACAAATGCATACCCTGACTTTGCTAAAGCGATAAATGTATTATTTAACACCCCAAGTCGCTGTTTTAAACTGGATGAATAGTTACCAATGGGAATCCATCATATATCTACTATGCATACAATAGTTTTAGTGTAGCTTGCATTTAGAATTCACATAATAAAAATAAGCACATAACCACCTTGTCTCTTTAAAGAGGAACATTGGAGGCCCTGGGACATCCCCAGTTGGGATTCCCTGCTGTGTAAAATCCCCCAGATCCCCTGATCTACGGTTCCCTGAGCTGCATCTGCATCCCTAGAATACCTCTATCTATGATGCATACCCACTCCAGGCCTCTCTGAATGACCGGTGCCGGCAGGCCCACAACTAGAGATGTGCGGTAATGTGGCCGGCCGGCAAGCTCGGCTAGTTTGGCTAGCTCGGCACTATTAAAGTCACTAGCCACTGAGCAGCTAGCAGAGCCTAATGGAGATGAGCAAAAATGTAAGCTACATTATCACGTGATACCCTGCCTTAGAAGAAAAACAACTGCCTTTATATTTAAACCTCATATTTAAACCGAGGCGGGGCAGGGCATCCGTCCCTGACAGGGCACCCTGCCAAAGCTCCTGGGTGGAGCGAAACGCGCATCGGATGACGGAGGTCCTGCCCCGCTTTGTGTTCCCCCACCACGCGCTGTGACTGGCCAGTCTATTCCCTGTCTGAGAAGCTCGTATACTGGGACGATACAGTCGGTTCAGCTGTTGTAAGCCATATAAGAAGACGCAACGCAGCTAAGTAAACTGCATGTGCACTTTATGAGTGGAGGCTGTTATATTTGGCCTGAGGAATATATTTGGCAGTATATTAGCCTATCTTGTCAGTCTTGGCTATCTTGATTCAGGACTCTCAGTATTTAGTCCCTATTGGAAGAAACACAATATACAGCATGGCACCCAACACAGAGGAATTTTGAATTACGCTTGGAGCGGTTGTGGCCATTTTTTGCACAGCGCAATTGTGTGAGTGTAGTGTGAATGTATTTTTGAGACGGATGTGCATGTGCATGGGGGGCTCCCTGTTTTACTTACACAACTTACACAACGTTACACAACGTTGTGTCTTTTTCATTTGGTGTAATTTAGCATTGTTGTGATTTGTGGGTGTGTGCAATATTCTCAAATAAATCTTTTTTCTAATTTCTGATATACTTCAGTAAATTTCCTTTGTGCCGGTCCCATAATTAACCAAGTGTAGTGTGTGTTGGTGGTTCAGGCTTGATTCAGGTTATTGGGATGCTGAGAAGTAGTACAGCAGTGTACAGGAGGTTGATGTTGAGGGTCTCTCTGTTTTTTAAACATTTGCCTTTATATTTAACAGAACAGCAGCATCCAATGATCCCCTTTTCCTATTTTATTGATAAAAGAACAGTGTTGTGCCCCTTAAATTACAAAAAAAAATAAAAAAACAGATATATTACACAGTTACATATCCCCCAAGCTATTTTCAAAGTGCATTGTTAATCGTAATAATGAAGCAAAATTTTGCTGACTGAGCAAAATGTAATCTTAGAGGGGTTAATTTCGTACTTGGTGCAAAAAGTGCACCTTAGAGTAAAAGTGCACTTTAAGAGAAAAAAGTAAAGTGGAGGTGCACATTTTTACCTGGTACTGAATTGCAGCAACCAGTGCAGCATGTACATATATGTACATGAGCACCACTAGATAATGCCATTTATCAATCAGCCATTACAAGGTACAGTGCCAGATTTGGGGCCACACAGAACGTTGCTTCAAGGTGAGAATTGCTATATCTGTACACAAAGTATTCAGTTACACATTGTTATAAGCCAGCCTACATAAATAAGGATGATCAACCTCAAAGATTAGCAAATCAAAGGGTGACAATCAAAACATGGTGTGGTGTCCAAAGTTACTACTACTATCTACAGCAATGGTTCCCAACTAGTGGTACTGGTATCTCTGGTGGAATTCAAGAGCCAATTAGGTGGTACTTGATAAGGCTACAGACTGACCTCAAACCCAACCTGATCTGCTGCTATCTATACTTCACCCAACTTGATTCGCTCTATAAGCATAACATAACATAATACTGGTCCAAAAGGTGATGGAAATATAATATGTGCATTTAACTATGTTATATTCACTGTAAATGAATATTATGTAATTTATATGTAAATTAATGCTATTATGTGTGTATTTACCATGGTGGTAAACCCACATGCACCACCTGGGTGGTACTTGATATAATTGGAACTATTTATATATGGAATGATTAAAAGGTTGGGGACCATGATATAGAGTATTTTCATTCTATAAGATAACAATGCTCATCACAGCGTATCATGGCAAGAGATGCTAAGTTTTCTTAGTTTTTACTCCACCAATCCACCAGTCAGATAGACTGTGTACAAATGGGAGAAGACCATACCCCCCCCCCCCCCCCCCGCAAGGGAACAAATAAACCCAAAGTATCCTGTAATCAAGTCTTTCTCAAACAGTGGTAGGCATAGCAGGATGACAAGAAGAACGCTGATTCTCTGCACAACTAACATAGCTGACCATCTGCAGCTGGATAAGGATCACTTGGACAAGCCGGAAGGTTATTGCAACAATATTTTGTGTGTAGATTAGACCAAAATGAAGCTTTTTGGTTAAATGAGAAGTATGCTGCTTGAACTAAACACAGAAGTGGTAGCGTAATGGTTTGGGACTGTCTTCCTACATGTGAGCCATTAAAGGCTTGCCTTTATTGATGGAACAATGGAATAAGAAAATTGCAGTAGATCTGCCTGTGAGCTGAATCTAAAGAAAATACTGATCAATTCAATTCAATTCAATGATCATGTGGCAAGACAACCATTGTAAGCACACAAGGCATTCTATCACATAATAGTTAAAGGAGAATAAGGTTTACATTTAGCCATGGCCAAGTTCAAGTCCTGACCATAAACATATTGTGAAAGGACCTAATGTGAGCTGTTCAAGGGATGAAACCCAGCAACATACCAGTTGAAGCTATGTTGCAGAAATAAATTCTGTAGAAGCTGGTAATCATCAATAACTGAAAATGTTACAAGCAGTAATTGTTGCACTGGAGGGATCACACCAGATACTAAAAGGTTTGCATAGCTTTTGCCACACGCAGATATATAAATAAATCAATCATTTTTAACCCAATTGTTACATTTGAGTCTCTTTGTCTACTTTTAGGATTTGTGCAGAAATCAGACGAGGTTTTAGATGTAAGAGGAGGCAAGCAGAGGCAGGAGATCTACTATACACTGTTTTTCTTAACATCATTGGGTGCACCAGAAGCACATGTAATCTCTGAAAGCACTAAAAAACAATTTCTAACATATTCCTATTCATATTCCTATCAATAATAAAATATATAAATGATAATAATTCTATATAGTAATGTTTTTACTGACTGTTTAATCAGCATCAGGGGTTTATGAATGATTTTTGAAGGGCTGAATCAGCCGTACATTATTAATATGATGACTTCCTATTTTTCAGTGCAATCAGCTGCAATTCATTCCCAACACATCAAGCTATTACTACAGTTCTATTTTTCCACTTCCAATTGTTACACAGTTGTGGTTGGTGTCATTTGTTTCTGCTTTGCAAATGACCAAGGGTCCCGCTACACATGGCATAGACATTAAAATAATAAATAAACAGATGTTTCTGGAGACTTAGAGTAATTAGAACACATGGTGCGGGGTTATAACCACCAGCCAGAAGATTCCTCTCCCTCACATTTTCCCGTATTGTGTTAGCCTGTCACAAAGCCATAATGAGTCACGACTAGTTACTAGCTTCCATGTAATAGAGCTTGCAGGGGTGCTGCACTAAAATATTTTATTTAAGGCTACAGCAAAAAAACTAAAATGATTAGGTGACACATACGCCATTTGCACACATGAAAACAATGACAATATAGCTTTAATTAGAAACCCAATTTGAGTCAAAATGCATTGGCTCGGAAAAATCAGTTAAATATTATTTTGGCTATTTGGGACTGCATTGTGAAGATTGTATTGTGCCTCCTCTTTACAGTACCCAAACAGAAATTGCATTTTAAAGGAAAGCCATGGGTGCCAATTTGGCAGAGAGTTGGACATCACCTATACTGTGTGTTTTATGTGTGAAAATGTACATGCTATAAGCTGCCACATATGAAGTAAAAAGTAACACTATTGTTTCCCCAAATGATCAGAAAAGATAAAAACATGGCTGGAAATGAGCATTAAAATTATTAGAGATGAGCGAACTTCTTGAAAGTTCGATTCGGGCGATTCGCCGAATTTCCCCAAGAAATTCTGTTTCGCCCGAATCGAACTTTCACGAATCGCTCATCTGAAAAAAAAAAAATCCCGGCATGGTGGGAGCGGGCAGGCCGGCTACGCTGTCAGCGGGCGGCGGAAGCCGGCCCGCTGACAGCGCAGCCGGCCTGCCCGCTCCCACCATGCCGGCATTTGTTTAAAAAGCAAACACTTACCTGCATGGTCGGAGCGTGGAGGCCGGCGCCGCTCTCAGGCGCCCTCTGATGACGCGCCCTCTGATGACGCGTCCTCTGATGACAGCTGAGAGCGGCGCCGGCCTCCACGCTCCGGCGCCGCTCTCAGCTGTCATCAGAGGACGCGTCATCAGAGGGCCGCCTGAGAGCGACGCCGGCCTCCACGCTCCGACCATGCAGGTAAGTGTTTGCTTTTTAAACAAATGCCGGCATGGTGGGAGCAGGCAGGCCGGCTGCGCTGTCAGCGGGCCGGCTTCCGCCGCCCGCTGACAGCGTAGCCGGCCTGCCCGCTCCCACCATGCCGGCATTTTTTTTTTTTTGTGCCGAATCGAATTTTCCCTGAAATTCGGAGCGAATTCCGGTTCGTCCGAACCGGTTTGCTCATCCCTAAAAATTATCTCCTTCTATTAAACAATATTTAACATATAAATATGACCCAAATGAATTCAGAAACACTCATAAAGTTAACTTTGAACCTTACAGAGCACTCCAAACTTTCTATCAAAATATATTCTCAATAACTGTGTTGATTGATTAACAGTAACAACTTTTCAAGCATTTCTGTTGGAATAGTAACTGAATATGCTGTTACTGTCACTACAGGAGCTTCAAAAGCTATCAAAGCCTTGAGGAGTCTGGGGGTATTTGCAAAACAGATGAGTGGATCATGTTGATAGCCAGTAGATAGTGCTCACCACACAATTTATTTCAATGACAAGAGAATATACCTCCTAACTACCATTCTATACTACACCATTATATGCTCTCCACCTCCTCACTTGCATCATGTTCTATCATGATCATGCTCTTACACATTTCACTATCCTTGAGAGGAGCTGAAAGTCAAGCCTAAGGCCAGGTCCTCATATACCACAGATTATATCTGTCAGACCCTTCTGATACCAAGAAAGAAAAAAAAAACGTAGGAAGAAAAGCAGGAAGGAAAGACAAGAAAAATGAATGGAAGGAAAGAAAACAAAGAAGGAAAGATTGTAGGAATGAAAGAAAGTAAGATGGAAGGAATAAAAGAAGAAAAAAAGAAAGAAAGACTACCAAGAGTTTTTTTTCAACTCTTACTGAACTGAGACCAAAATCTCTGATTTTATGTATTAGAGTGAAGCCACCACCTTTGCTTCAATTACTGGGTCATGTCACAGCTTTATGCATCTTGAACCATGCTACAGCTTCTACCCTGCACTGCAGGTAATGTCTTCCTGTTGAAGCAGTGCCTGGTTGGGCTTGGGGAGCACTGATATCATTTCCATGCTTTAAAAGGATTGGTGCTCTTGTTGCTTATCTACCCTGAGAGACCACTTGAATAGTGGTACAGTTATATTGGAAAACCAATCACAAAATGAACAAAGGGGGTAGTGATGGAGTCTGGGAGCTACACCTAAAAGGAGACCAAAACCTCATTCACCCAGCCCTGCAGTTTAAAAGACTGCCTACATCATCCAGCATTTTTAGATTAGCCAACCAATGATCTAAAATTTGCTGGGTGACAATGGCTATGTACTCCTTTCCCAAAAAACAAGAAATGGAAGAAGCACCATCTCCAGATACTCGGGGGTGAAGGGCTAGACTGGGTGCACAGGGAGTGGGAAAAATATTTTTTTTTTGTTTTAATGACTTATACCTTGTCTTGTTATATTGCAAAGCGCCAGTTTTCCAGTTAGATTTGTGGTTCATCTCAAGGTCAGTGAATAAGTAGAAGGTAAGCGGGGTGGGAAAGATGCTATAGGAAGCTGGGACTAAAATAAAGTTACAGAAAATTGTACTCAGAATAGATTAAATGCTTACTTTGTGAAAATATGTCCAATGACATTTCTAAAAGCACCAGCACCAAATTATCTCCTTCTATTAAACAATATTTAACATATAAATATGACCCAAATGAATTCAGAAACACTCATAAAGTTAACTTTGAACCTTACAGAGCACTCCAAACTTTCTATCAAAATATATTCTCAATAACTGTGTTGATTGATTAACAGTAACAACTTTTCAAGCATTTCTGTTGGAATAGTAACTGAATATGCTGTTACTGTCACTACAGGAGCTTCAAAAGCTATCAAAGCCTTGAGGAGTCTGGGGGTATTTGCAAAACAGATGAGTGGATCATGTTGATAGCCAGTAGATAGTGCTCACCACACAATTTATTTCAATGACAAGAGAATATACCTCCTAACTACCATTCTATACTACACCATTATATGCTCTCCACCTCCTCACTTGCATCATGTTCTATCATGATCATGCTCTTACACATTTCACTATCCTTGAGAGGAGCTGAAAGTCAAGCCTAAGGCCAGGTCCTCATATACCACAGATTATATCTGTCAGACCCTTCTGATACCAAGAAAGAAAAAAAAAACGTAGGAAGAAAAGCAGGAAGGAAAGACAAGAAAAATGAATGGAAGGAAAGAAAACAAAGAAGGAAAGATTGTAGGAATGAAAGAAAGTAAGATGGAAGGAATAAAAGAAGAAAAAAAGAAAGAAAGACTACCAAGAGTTTTTTTTCAACTCTTACTGAACTGAGACCAAAATCTCTGATTTTATGTATTAGAGTGAAGCCACCACCTTTGCTTCAATTACTGGGTCATGTCACAGCTTTATGCATCTTGAACCACGCTACAGCTTCTACCCTGCACTGCAGGTAATGTCTTCCTGTTGAAGCAGTGCCTGGTTGGGCTTGGGGAGCACTGATATCATTTCCATGCTTTAAAAGGATTGGTGCTCTTGTTGCTTATCTACCCTGAGAGACCACTTGAATAGTGGTACAGTTATATTGGAAAACCAATCACAAAATGAACAAAGGGGGTAGTGATGGAGTCTGGGAGCTACACCTAAAAGGAGACCAAAACCTCATTCACCCAGCCCTGCAGTTTAAAAGACTGCCTACATCATCCAGCATTTTTAGATTAGCCAACCAATGATCTAAAATTTGCTGGGTGACAATGGCTATGTACTCCTTTCCCAAAAAACAAGAAATGGAAGAAGCACCATCTCCAGATACTCGGGGGTGAAGGGCTAGACTGGGTGCACAGGGAGTGGGAAAAATATTTTTTTTTTGTTTTAATGACTTATACCTTGTCTTGTTATATTGCAAAGCGCCAGTTTTCCAGTTAGATTTGTGGTTCATCTCAAGGTCAGTGAATAAGTAGAAGGTAAGCGGGGTGGGAAAGATGCTATAGGAAGCTGGGACTAAAATAAAGTTACAGAAAATTGTACTCAGAATAGATTAAATGCTTACTTTGTGAAAATATGTCCAATGACATTTCTAAAAGCACCAGTTGTAGCACTAGTTTGAAAAATACAGAAATGGTTGGTCCATGTTTTTAACAAGATTTTGCTGGCTTTTCAATAGTATGAGTGTGCAGAGGGTTAAACATTTTTTTGCCCAAGGAGTGTGGTCACACCCCTCTACCACCTTCTTGACTGCTATATATTGACTGAATGAGCACTACCTACCTTCCAGTCCAGTTGGCCTCTACTTAAAACCCCTCAGATGAACTATAACACTGTGCAGGCAAGTAAAGCATTTTTTATTTTGTGTGTGCAATAAGTTAAGTTATTGCACTCTTTGCGTCTTCAGACAGGTTGATTCATGAATTGCATTGCTTGTGCATACACAAGTAAAGAAGTAGCAATTTCTGCACAAACTCTTGTAAGCTTAATAATGTTAGGGATGGGGTATAAATTGGACGGCCTTGTCATGACTAACTCGCAATCTATGTTAACTAATAGTCCATGATTTTAACAAGAGTTAGCTAGCTTTTCAATAGTATGAGTGTGCAGAGGGTTAATTTATTTTTCTAATACAGTAGCAAGTAGATGAAACTAAAAATGGGTTTTGTCTATCTACACTGCTATCTTTTACCTTGCTGATCAGATTTACAATCCATTACACAAATCTTTCCTGAAATGAATGTATTTCTATCTATAGAGAATTCACCTGAGACTGATATCACTACATATATTCCAACCCTTAGTTATCCTAGTCTTAATTTCTGGAAAAGCCTTAGCTTAGTTTAATCTATTCCCATGTTTACCTTCATGTAATATGACATGTCATAAAGCAGAAGCTAAATAACTATCTTATAAATCCTTGGGGTTTGTTTTGTAATGTAAACAGAATGTAAGCATAGAGGTTTTTCAGGTATACAAATGTTCAGGCTGGTATTTATCTGTTGATACATTTTATTTAATGTCTCACTATGAGCTGCAGGAAAGATGCAGGAAGGATCACATAAAGATATCTCCCTGAAATACATCCAACTTTTATGTAAAACTCGCTAAAGCAGCATGTTTGAGCACAGGGCCGGATTATGAGAGAGGCGCAAGGGGCTCTAGCCCCGGCCCTCCACCACTTGCCCCACAAAGAGGCCTCCACCAAAGGGGCAACAAAGCTAACGCCACCCCCCCCCCCCCACTCCTGGGCAAGCCTTTTTGTTTTTGTTTTTCTTTTGTTTTTGCAAATCTGCAGCCAAAGCCACCACAGGCAGGAGTCTAGAGCAGCAAAGCCACAGTGATGGGTGCATGCAGAGCGTTCTATCAGAGGCTGCTCACTGCACATAAGCCACCAAGCACAGCCGCTGGCAGCTCAATGCTGGGAACTGTTTTCTGCTGGAGCAGCTGGGCGACTACACTACCCCCCACCCAGAATGGCAAAGCAGGAGTTCCCGAGCAGCACGCACCCGCACAAGGGGGGCACAAGGGACTCGATCTGATGTTTCGGTAAGTAGGCAGGTGCCAGACAACCACCAATCAGTTACTTGGCTGGACTATTATTTTAAAGGGAAAAAATACTGTATCTGGGCCTCCACCAGATTTTGTGCCCAGGGGCCGTCACCACACTTAATCCGGCCCTGTTTGAGCATATTCTTATGGCAAGAGCTACATTTAAGAGTCACCTTAAACGCAACACAGTATATGTTCTAAACCTTGGAAGAATAAGATGCAGCAGGAATATTTGAATGTAATATATGCTATTGCACACACTGCTGGTCTATATAATTAACTATTTAGGAATTAAACAGAATTCAAAAGAAGTTATATTATTGAAACAGGTTAACTGGAGGTGTTATTATAGCAGCAGCTTTCTACCTACTTGGATTTTATATGTGACAAAGTTAGTCAAACATTTCTTTAGAAGGAAAAATATTCATGCATTTTAATTAGTAGTTTAGATATAAAAGATAATGTTATTTACTTATTAGATTCACAGATGGCATTGTTGAATTAATCACAGTGAAATTATAGAACAAGCACTTTTAAACATACCACTAAAAACTATTCACTGAAGTTCAAATACTTTCAACATAAGGGCCTCCATGGTTAAAGTGGTACAGAATAAGATACACTTGGTATGGAAACTGTTTGCTGTACTTCATAGAGATTTATATTTTCGCAATGCTAAGTCAGACATTCACCAATTAAGGCCTGTGTTCAGAAGCAAACCTAAGGTGTTAGGGGAATCTGTTTTTCAAATTTCATGGAAGTTCTACAGCTAAAAAAACTGGTGGGAAATTTGATTTTATTATGGGCCTAAACTATCATGTGTGTCCTTTAGCATCTTTCTAGTGGCTATAGCACCAGTTATGGAGCCAGCATTGTTGTCCTTCCTGTGGCTGCAATGTGAATTACAAGCTAGAAGTCGAAGCACCGGATGTTATGTTATAAACTAATTTGCTGTGATTGTTACACTAGGTATTGGACAGCCTGTGTCAGCGCCTGTTGGACCCAACTGCCGATTATTCCAGCACCAGTTAAACCAAAAGTTAGACGCGCACAGCCCACTACTTATCACCAAATGGGGGTGCTAGATCACTCTGTGCCTGTCTATAACAAGATCAATGAACAAAAAAAAGGGGATTTCTGGAGATCCCAAACAGGTCCCCAGAGGGTCTGCACTCCACCCAAAGATTTATGAATATTCTCAATAAACCACAAAACTGTTTCTAGAAAAATATCCAATTTATTAATGGTTAAAAAAGACTCCTAGGGAAGCCCACGCACATACAAATACACAATAACAATGCTAAAAAACATAAACACAATTACAACAAACACAGGGGGAAGATTAGAGGATAATTGGGCTTTATCTATGTTAAACACCTGCTATTATTCCTGTCAATGAGCTCTGTCTCAGGAGCCCGCAGTATGAATGTAATAAATATCCTCATGTGCCTAGTTCATGTATCCAAGATATTATTAACAATGTAACATGATTATACCCTGACTGTTAACACATGTAACAATATAGTAAAAGAGTGTCTGTTATGCAGACATAAACACGCTAATAATGTACAGGCAAATGAGAAGCATCAATAGCTATCAGAAAAGGATCAAAAAGACATTACCACATGTTGTAGTTCGCCCTCCTCAAATCCCCCGTGTCGGTACTGGCCCGCCGACGCGTTCCGTGGATCCCCACTTCACCTGGGCACCAAAATGGCCATACTGGATCCTCGCTCTCTTCCTCCCCATATAAGCGTGCGGCGCACTGACGAGCAGCCGCCGCCCACTCACGCCCCCTAAGCCAGCCAATGGAATGCTGTCATGAGTGCAGCACTATACCATGGCGGGACGCAGCCGCTCCAACCCGCGCAGCCGCACTGTGACAACCAGCGGCGGGCGCGCGCCCCCGCCGGCGCCGACCCGCACACCCTCCCCTGCAGTGGGAGGTGCCGGGTCAGCGTCAGCGGAGGCGCAGACTGCCCCCCTGACGACAGATAGGGACGCGCGCCCCCGCCGGCGCCCAGCCGCACACGCTCCCCTGCAGTAGGAGGTGTCGGCTCAGCGCCGGCGGGGGCGCGCGCCCGCCGCCCAGCAAGCCACAAAGCAAGTGTGAGACCACCTGGATGTTAATGAGCATTTCAAAGGGGAGGGAGGGAGCGGGGAAGACCACTTGAATTAACATATGTCACAGACACAATACACAACATGTTGGAAACTGCATCTCCCTGTTGGAGTCTCCCATCTCTGTAACCCTCTCTATCTGTGGTATCTACCTATCATAAGGATCATTGCAGTAAACTATATATAATCTTCTATTCATATCTATAATCAGCTGGACCTGATGGAAATAAAAAAATAGCCTTTGTTTAATAAAAGGATAAGAACTGATTCCTATTCTAGTATATTAGAATGATTAACTACAAGGTGCCCCTGCTAGGGCACCCATAGTTATAAGTATATGCATTAAATACTGTCATCTGTCTTTCCTATAATGCTTTCCATATACCACATTACATTTATATATTAAACCATCAGTTATGCTCTGTTTCTTCTTATGTCATGTCTACAGTAAGTTGGACCCAAGTCCCTGTTGGCTATTGGGACGAGGGCATGATAACAAGGACCTATTTGATGCCAAAAACTGAATGCAGTCAAAACTACACTTGTCTCTGCCAGGCTCTCCAGCAGGAACCACTGTGAACATCTAAAGTGTTTCTAAGGTAAAGTCTGTTAAAACTACAGATACTTCCACCACACATTCCAGCACAAACCAGCCCAATAGCCAACAGGGACTTGGGTCCAACTTACTGTAGACATGACATAAGAAGAAACAGAGCATAACTGATGGTTTAATATATAAATGTAATGTGGTATATGGAAAGCATTATAGGAAAGACAGATGACAGTATTTAATGCATATACTTATAACTATGGGTGCCCTAGCAGGGGCACCTTGTAGTTAATCATTCTAATATACTAGAATAGGAATCAGTTCTTATCCTTTTATTAAACAAAGGCTATTTTTTTATTTCCATCAGGTCCAGCTGATTATAGATATGAATAGAAGATTATATATAGTTTACTGCAATGATCCTTATGATAGGTAGATACCACAGATAGAGAGGGTTACAGAGATGGGAGACTCCAACAGGGAGATGCAGTTTCCAACATGTTGTGTATTGTGTCTGTGACATATGTTAATTCAAGTGGTCTTCCCCGCTCCCTCCCTCCCCTTTGAAATGCTCATTAACATCCAGGTGGTCTCACACTTGCTTTGTGGCTTGCTGGGCGGCGGGCGCGCGCCCCCGCCGGCGCTGAGCCGACACCTCCTACTGCAGGGGAGCGTGTGCGGCTGGGCGCCGGCGGGGGCGCGCGTCCCTATCTGTCGTCAGGGGGGCAGTCTGCGCCTCCGCTGACGCTGACCCGGCACCTCCCACTGCAGGGGAGGGTGTGCGGGTCGGCGCCGGCGGGGGCGCGCGCCCGCCGCTGGTTGTCACAGTGCGGCTGCGCGGGTTGGAGCGGCTGCGTCCCGCCATGGTATAGTGCTGCACTCATGACAGCATTCCATTGGCTGGCTTAGGGGGCGTGAGTGGGCGGCGGCTGCTCGTCAGTGCGCCGCACGCTTATATGGGGAGGAAGAGAGCGAGGATCCAGTATGGCCATTTTGGTGCCCAGGTGAAGTGGGGATCCACGGAACGCGTCGGCGGGCCAGTACCGACACGGGGGATTTGAGGAGGGCGAACTACAACATGTGGTAATGTCTTTTTGATCCTTTTCTGATAGCTATTGATGCTTCTCATTTGCCTGTACATTATTAGCGTGTTTATGTCTGCATAACAGACACTCTTTTACTATATTGTTACATGTGTTAACAGTCAGGGTATAATCATGTTACATTGTTAATAATATCTTGGATACATGAACTAGGCACATGAGGATATTTATTACATTCATACTGCGGGCTCCTGAGACAGAGCTCATTGACAGGAATAATAGCAGGTGTTTAACATAGATAAAGCCCAATTATCCTCTAATCTTCCCCCTGTGTTTGTTGTAATTGTGTTTATGTTTTTTAGCATTGTTATTGTGTATTTGTATGTGCGTGGGCTTCCCTAGGAGTCTTTTTTAACCATTAATAAATTGGATATTTTTCTAGAAACAGTTTTGTGGTTTATTGAGAATATTCATAAATCTTTGGGTGGAGTGCAGACCCTCTGGGGACCTGTTTGGGATCTCCAGAAATCCCCTTTTTTTTGTTCATTATTCCAGCACCAGTGAGTGCCACTTTGTACCACCATTTTTCCAGCGCTGCACAGCATTTTTATGAATTATTTCCTCTTTTGAAAAGTTTGGATCTGTATTTTTCGGGGGCTGAGAGGTGTTTCATCATTACAGTTAAAAGAAATCACTGCTGGGGACAAAGAGACAAACTTTACAGTGTGTTTAGGTTGCATTTTAGTTGTTGTTGTCCAAATTACACATTGCTATGCAAAAGAAGCCATAAAAAAGAATTTTAATAACCCCCCAAAAATGTGGTGACATCTAGGTCCTGTGTTTCCATTAGTGACAAGTACCAATGCAAGTTCTGTACAAATAAATGCGTTTAATATTATTTTCAAGCATACAACACTTCAATCCAGTTCTGCCCATTGTGCTGTATGGGATCTTGATCTACAGAGCCAGGTTTCGACTGGCGCTGCTTCAACTAGAGCACTCGGTGCTGCAACCTTTTGGACGCTAGTGTTAAATAAGACGATAGCTGGCAGCTGCATTGGCGCTGCTGTTATTTTCTTTCTTAAATCACATGCTGAGTGCTTCTGAGGCAAAATAAATGGTGCTGTGTGGTACTGACACTTCAAAAATAAGGCTCCCCATTTGCTGTTTATGGGTGTAGTGAGATAAAGCAGGCCTGCATTTTATTTTTGCAGATGTCATGACAGCTGTTGCAAGCAACACTGTATACAGGGACAATACCTCTTGGCAGCACCATTGTAGAACATGGAAACAGTGCTGCTGGGGCTTGTGAGTCACATAACCTAAAAGCTTGGCACAGTTACTAGTGAATAAGGCATTGACTAAGGTAACACGTACAAGAAAGAAATAGCAAGAGCTGCTCAGTTATTTTAAGACTGAATGTAATTACAGTATGTTTTGCTGAAATGCTTATTCTAAAGAAACCCTTAAAGAGCAACAACACACAGGAATTTAATGTTATCGCGTGTTGTTCCTCTCAGATGGGGCATCCCGAATTGGAATGCCCCGCTGTGTGTATCCCCCCAGTTTGCCCATTCCATGCACCTTCCTGACATTCCCACAGTGCAGACTCAGCCAAAACTGAGCATGCTGATTGGCTGAGCAGTCCACTCAGCCAATCAATGCGCTCAATTTCACTCAATTTCCCATTCTCCGGTCATGTCCCCCCTGGCTGGGGCGGGAGCACGCACGCACCACTGAGGATGCAGGGTATGCAGTAGTGCCATTCCCCATTGACAAATATGAGAGCCATTAGTCACATAGTCACGGCAGACCGCTCTTATTGAAGGAGGACCTGTGCATTTGCCGTTGGAAAGGTGAGTGTTTACGGCTGCCCCAGGGAGTTTCCCACAGTGGTGCATTTTAAGCAACAGAGACCCAGAGATTTCCATAGGCCATAATGGATTTTGCATCCTGGTGTCTGATTGATTTTTCTATACTGTGTAAATGTGTGTGTCTGGATCATATTTAAGAAATAGTGGCTGGTAAAAATGCACATATGCATATGTTGAAAAAAGTAAAGAAAAAAGAAGAATTGTGTATCAAAGTGAACATGCTGATAATATTTGTTTTGTCTGAAGTATACCTGGAAAAATAAGTGCTTAACCATAACGGTTTAGCAAAATAGTCCTAATGTATATCAGAAAGGTACCGCGGAGAGGTAGGGCTGTAATGTATAGCAATTGAACATGCCAAAATGTAATATAATTTGTTACCGATAATTCCCTGCTTATTTTGTTTATTTGAGTTTTAAAAGCGATGACCATTTTACAGAAATACAAATGCAAAATAAATGACAAACTCTCTGGTAAGGTTACAATTTTTTTTTCTTGGACAGAGACTGTTAATTCACTTCATAGTTTATCTCTCCCTCGGGTTTGTAGAACATGAAGTTTTACAATCATGGTTTTAATTTAATAATTTACCCTTTAGTTTAATGATCCAAGCTAAAATTGAAGCCAAAAGCTATTAACATGCCATTAACTAAAGCAAAAACTTCATTTCTGCAATGCAATAGAAAAAAATGATATAGGCCACAATATAAAGTACATGCAAACTTTTGTAGCTGATATCTATAGAGTCTATAAAGTTAGTAGCAAGACAAAAATGATTAAAAAATGTGTGTACTGAGTATTATATGTAGCCATTTCTCTTAGAAAATAATTAGTTGCTTATAAAGCAAGAAAAACGTTTTTACAATAGCCCTGATTTACTAAAAGAATTCTCACTTAAAGGACCATCCTGAATACTTAACTATAAAACTTTCTTGTGGGTGTTTATGGCTGTATTTTCTGAGCATAGTCTTTATACTAACCATATAAGGCACATTAACCTATGCATAGTAAGATCTGGCTGATTTAGGCAACCCGTCTGCAGATTAGTACACCTCTCAAAACTCAATGCAATGCAATGGTAAAGGCATCAATACCCTACTAGCTCAATCATTCAGGAGTTTATCTACCTACGAATTTTCCTGTAGCTAGACATTCAACATAAAAAAGCCCTTCAGAGGTCTAAGGGGGTTATTTAAGAACCAACAACGCCAGGCAGTGCCACGTAGTGGCACGTAGCGTCAGGTGAACACCGGGCGCTGTATGTGAAAACATTTAAGAAAGCCAATCTGGTGAGTGCCTCTATCAACATCATGTAGTGTCACATGTATTACTAGAAAGGGCTCAGTATATAGCACTGGCGCTCTAGATTCAGTAGTGCCATGTAGTATCTGTCGCTCAGTAGAGCTCTCCCATACATTTCATTGGTGTTTCATTTAGTTGTGTTTAAAGAGCGTGTTGCCAAAGTAAACTTTAAGATTTTTCTCTCAAATCAATGTGTGGGCTCTCCTGCCCTGCAAACAAACACTTTTATAGTTTTTTTTAATTTTTATGCAGAATTGTATGTGCATGTCTGGCATTGCAGTGTCAATGTCCCAGTGTTAAAACAATGCCATTCCATACGTTTTGGCTCTGGTGCTGCTGTGTTGAGAAACAGACTTGGATTACACAGCGTCTGGTGCTCTATGCTAGAGCGCCCAGTTTTAGAGTGCCTGCACTAGTTGTGTGTAGTTTTTTCTTGAATACGGGCTTCATCGCCGAGTACTGGACGCACTTAACTGGTGCAACCTATCGCTCGCTGCATCATTGCCCTGTTGTTAAATGTAGCGCTTTGACCTTGGGACACCACCTAGCGTTCGCGATTTGCTCTGCAGTTAATCAGGGAGAGCGCTCCTAAAGTGTCCTCCAGACATCACATTCATCAATGCTGGACAGGATATTACAGCGCCACGGCCGCTAAGATAGTTCACAGCACCACACACCCGCTTGCTGCGTCTACTAGCGGTCGCTCTAAGCGCCACTATGATCACATGGCAATATGTGGCGCTAGTCTTAAATCAGTCTCTAAAATTTCTTTTCTGTGTGTACAGGGAAAATTAACCACTTTCTGCATCCTAGCTTGCAAAGCTAGCTGTGGACTGAGATTACACAAGAGATCCCATGTTTCCGAAAGAAATAATTCATCTTCCTGAGCATTTTACTAGATTTGGGACACCCACATTTGAATTTAGGGGGGAAATTTGGAGGAACTGCATCTAATCCAAACTTAGCACTATTTGAGCAGGATTGGTCTAGAAAAGGTAGCTGGAAAAATGGTATAGCAAAAATCAATCTTCAAAATCACGCTTATGCTCCAAGCAACAATTTGTCTTTATCGTAGCCTGGATCAGTTCCTTCACTTCAGAAAATTCTGACAATGCTTCGTAATTTGGCCTAGACCCTTAAAGTGTGTGATTTGCAGGAGGGCAGTGATTATTTTGCTGATTTAAAAAAGTTCTTTTGCTTGATAAAGTCAAATTTTGTACTCATTTGGCGGCCACTAAAATATATAACTCGAGTCTACTTTTGTAGTTATACTGATGTCAATTCCAGCAAAAAATATTACTTTATTATATATAATATAACCTGTGTATTGATTGTAATGGGTTTACAAAGTGGAAATATTTGTGGTTACCCTCATCGAAACAATACTTCTCTCCTGAAAACAAATGAAACAATGATCATGCATACCTGTACACAGTTTGTATGCCAAGAGTAAAAAAGTTGGTATGAAAATAGCAATGTGATTATTCTCAAAAGGTAATCTAAAATGGCCTGTACATGGCATTACTTGGTAACTGAAACAACATTAAAAACATCTTAGAATGGATATTTTTTTTAGCGTTACACATATCTACAGTCAGCATAATTAAATAAACAAAGCAGTTCAGGAATTGAGAGTGGAAATATTGGCTTGTCATATAGTGGAGGGAACGCTGGTCACAAAAGAGATATAGCAAGAATATCAACTGAATACACAAGGGCTGTTCATCCTTATTCTGCAGAGAGACTCCATATAAAAGAGAGGCATTCAATTTGAAAAACACAAAGACCTATAATCCCAGGCATAAAATTATATGGAATTACATTAAAGCTGGATTCTAGCCCCCCCTAATCACTAATCTGACTAGTGAGGTAAATTAATGCAGAGGTCAATTGCACTCTACCTACTAGGGGCAGTTAAACCTGTATCAGAGGATATTGCATTGAAATGTCTGTTGCAATTATTATCTTTCTATAACAGGAACTGTAATTCGCAAAATTGGAAGCATTCTGCGACACCCTAAATGCAAGTCTAGAAGGAAACTGATAAAACAGAAACTACAACATATAAGAAAATATACACATCAACAAAAAATGTACTTGAGTCCGGGTTAAGTGGCTTCAATATACTGGATTGGCTTCTGAATCTGAGATTCTCCCCAACCCCCCTTTCCTCCCCTTATTCATAGAGATCTGCTTGTTCTCCAAGCCTAATAAAAGCTAAAATGTGAGGTATGAATGGGTGATATTTGGTACCTTATTTTATGCGTCTTTAAAACTCAATACATTGAAACCTTAGAAAAAATCTCCTTGCTGCAATCAACTTTATG
This sequence comes from Gastrophryne carolinensis, assembly GCA_027917425.1. Taxonomy (NCBI): domain Eukaryota; kingdom Metazoa; phylum Chordata; class Amphibia; order Anura; family Microhylidae; genus Gastrophryne; species Gastrophryne carolinensis. The sequence goes on from CM051236.1 coordinate 215,206,187, forward strand.
TCCCTGGGACTGCTGCAGCTGCAAGTTATATATACAGTATATAGCAGGTCTGCCGTTCATGGCATTGTAGCCAACTTCCCTGGACATAACTGCAAACAAAAAAATGAATCCAAAATTAAACAAAAGTATGGTGTGAATGGTAGAAAACCCCCAAGGTCAAGATAAAATTGTTTTTAATTACACCATCCACTCCTTTTAACAAGCAGTGTGCAGTGTAATGGTAGTTACTGGGGTTAAACAACAGTAATCAGAGTCAGCTTCTAACTGTAATCACAAGTATGTCACAATGTCAACTTATCGCAAGCAATGTCATAGCACACAGGTATGGTAGCCAAGGGTAAGGGTTAATGGGGAGCTGACAAGATGGTATCACAGCAGACAGACACATGTCAGTCAGGATAAGTGAAAGCATCAGCTTGTTTAACTATTGTAGGGTCGTGAAAAGAAAGTTTAATGCTTTAATCCACGTCATGGTCAAATACACAGTTCACAGGTTAATAAACCTTCATAGCTTTGTAGAAAAACAGAAACACTGGCTTGATGTTTCAGTGGAACGGTTAGTAAGGCTTGTGTCCATCAGCATAGAACATAGGTGTACTTGAACCTTACACCTGAGCGTTTCAGCATAGGGCCAGGCAGTATTGTATTTCCCAATTAAAGGTGTGCCTTTTTCCAGAGGGGGACTCAGGTGGCCACCACCCACTTTGAACTGAGCACCCCCTCATAGTGGAGACTGTCTATGGGGTATCCCAGACTGAGATGTGACATTGCCCAGCATCAGCAGATGCCAATGAGTGAAACATGGGGAACCTTTACTCCATAGCATCAGAGCTTGGACCATCCCCCAGCACAACACTTCTTCCTCACACAACAGTCACTGCAGGGCAGGGGTCTCAGACAGCAGCAGCCACACCTTACCGTGAGTCTCAGGCACAGAGGCTTCCTCCTCATGGCCTAATGGTCCCTTTGGATCCTCTCTAAACCTCTCTACACCTAAGGTGTGCCTCCTAAGTCACATCTACTCCAGGACCCTCCCTGCCAAGGTCTCCTCTCTGCGTGGACTCCCCGAACTATATCTCTGCAACTTAGGACAACTCTGCTTCACTACGGCCACATCTTCCTACTTGCTTCCAACTGCGCCCAGGCCTCTCTCTGTAGTAGCCCCACCAGATGTCTTACACAGGAGGCTACACTAGTCTTCCCCTTAGAATGGTTGTGGATGATCTCCCCTTCTATACCTATGGCCTCTTCTTATAATACCTCTCCTCAATACATTTTTGCCTGTAATTTTCCCTCTAAAAAGCTCCCAAGAAATCTCAGCAGTTTCCTGTCTCTTATGCCAACAGACTCATCCTAAGGCAACTCTGAGTTAGAGTTTGCGAGTCTGAATTAAATTCTCTTTTCATTTGGGGTCTTATACTCCAATGTAGCAACCAGAGTGGAAATTGTAATGCCATTTTCACATTAAGGGATAATTCCCCAGATAATACTTACCCACTGCTTTTAATCATTTTCTTTTGGAGAACACAAATGTGTGAGCATGGTTTTTGATACTACCACAACAGGAACTCACTAAAGTGCATATTGACAAGCCACAATACACATTGGTAAATGTCCTTAGGACTGATGTGACAAACAAAAAGTCACATCAACTCTATGTTTAGAGATGACGTTTTCAAGGAAATGCACTGTATTTATATAACATGAAGGGAATCCCTTATGTTGTATGGCTGCTTTGCTTGTGTGCGGCAAGGGGTTTAGGGTAGGGCACAACAAAATATTAAGACTTTCAAAGAGTTCTGTAATGGAAAAAATGTTCAGTATCAGAAAGCTCTTTTTTGGTTGCAAGTCATGGGTTCTCCAAAAGTTTTATTTCCCACAACACGCAGCTAAAAGGACCCAACAATGGTTAAACACAAAACATTGGCTTTATTTTATGCATATGACTTCATTCATATGACTTCACTCATAAGTGCTTTTGACATTATGTTTGGTGTCTACCCTTGTGATTTGTAAGCTTTGCAGCCCGAATGACAAATCGCATTATTGTTAATAGCCTGAATTATAATCCAGGCTGTCAATTTAAAAACAATGGCATGAAATAAATGATTGCCTATAATTTTTGAAACATATGTAACGTGTCTGGGGGAGGTGTTGAGGGCAGTGTAAGAAAGTCATGGACAAGCTCGCCCGGGATAATTATTGCAGTAAATAAAATGAGAAACTGAGCATGGCAACAGGTGGGACCCAAGCAGAAAAGTATTTAAACCACAAACAAAAGACACGTTTCTCTGGAGCAAGCATGATCAAGGATGCAGAAATGAGATACAGCTCAGTAAACAGCTCTGGCAGTTGCCATGATAACAAGCTTCCACTTTGTGTTTTACAATAAGTCATTGCACTCTGACTTATCAAGATTGGGATTCTACAAGCCATTGAAGGAGTTGTTTGCAATGTTTACAAAACAGGGTAATCTTTTAGACTGTTTGCAAAAAAAAAAAACAACACACTTTTACCATAGCCCATATGTTATTTCCAAATGTTTAAAAAATAACCTTACCTGGAAAAATGGTGTACCTCACCTGCAGAAATGCCCCATGGCAGGTGCAGGTAATTATTTTTGCCAGAAGATAGCTCAGTAGTCAAAAAGCGCACTTAAAGGTTTAAAGATCAAACCCAAAAGCAGTGAAACTTGCTTTACCAAATAATTAGTATAAATCACAATTGTAGTCAAAGAGACATGCATGGCACATGCACTTTGTGGGGCTGTCAGATTTTCAGGGCAAGTGTCGCCCAATAGCTGCTGTTCAACAAGTGAAAGCATTTGAGAGTGGAGTTTCTATCTCAGCATCCTTTAAAACCCTTCAAGCAAGGCTTCTTGGTGGTGATTGTGAACAGAATTGCCTCCATGAATGTGCCCATAGCCTAACTTGACCAGCATTTCCAAGGCAATTGTAGGATGAATGCCTTGAAGCATATTTGCCCTGTGATCATCTTGGTCTGAAAGGGGCCTTGCTGTTTGTTGTGGGCTGCTTATAGCAAAATGCCAAGCTGCTGCTGCTGCCAGTCTGCATTGAGTGGAGAAACAATATTACACAGAAACACTGCAGCCATGCTGATCTTTACATCAATACAGTCAGCTACAGAAGGATTTTTCACCTTCTAACATTCTGTGTGTAAAGCAACTGCAGTGTGACTGTGTACTAGCAAAGTCTCCCCCCATCCCACCACTCATGTTCATGTGTAAGCAGGGCTCCCAAGTGTAATCCAAGTTGGCTGCTCCATTGTAATCCTAGAAGTCCAGCTGTTCCACAACATGGGGTTAAGCTCTCACACAGCCACACAGCTTACGTCACTGATCGTCAAAGGGGGGGCTATAGGGTAGCAAATTACTAAACTTTATTTTCTTGACTGGAGACCCGCTTTAATGGGTGCCTCTGATGGACATCAGAGGCCCTGGAGTCTAAAAGACTGGAAAGGGGTTGAGTTATGACCCTTGGCAACTGAGGTACAGAAGCACTGAATATTGGCCTGAGAGGTTTATACCTCAAACTACACCATCTCTCCCTCCTGTTGTGAATGTAACAAAGAGAGATGAGCCATCATCTTACACAGCAGGGATGCTAGCTTATACACTTTGAAACATCCAGGCTAAGGCTGATTGTTACAATTGTAACAAGAGCTACACATGCTGTGATACATTATAATCTGCTATTAAAATGTAAAAAGTTCACAGATGACTGTGGGATATCTGAATGTTTTTTCGGGGATTTTTGGTTTACAATAAAGAAAGCCCACATGGTGGTGAGCTGTCACCACAGCATGCAGGACTAATACATTTGGGCCACTCATGTGGCCTGTCACATGCCAAGCCCTAAAATGAGAGCAAGCCAGCTGTGTAAATGCTTTTAAAGCAGGTAGCAACTGTGCTGCAGTTCGTCATAGAGACTGAAAGACTCTGAAAGACTCTAGGTCCAGCTTAATTCCCCCCAGGGGGCAACCCAAATTGTAATGCCCCCCCCCCCCCACCCCCCACAAACACAGGAAATTTTTATTCCAAGTATTTGCAATGAATGTCATTACAGAGGGGAAGCTTGATAAAACTTGCAAATGTAGCATTTCAAAGTGAAAACCATTGTAGATAAGGCCTAACCCTGCAGGGCATCCCAAATTGAGAGTGCCTTCCGAGAGTGAGGAAGGTTAGGCCAAAATTCATATTGGTTTTGGTTAACTTCACATGAATTAGCTGATTTTTATACTGCTCCCATGAGGGTTAAGGAAGAAAGAAAGAGTGGGTGACAGAACAGGGACTTTAACAAAACATTACCATAATTATACAGCACTATTATACTTGGTTTATAAACAGTCAGGGTGACTTTGTATATTTAGTTAACTTGAACATTAATCATCTAAAAAAGCGGTCACATGTGGCAACATTAAAAGCCATCTGAAAATTTATGACATGAACAACAATTCTCTAGAGGTAGTGAAATGTCTCAAGACAGTTTGACTATGTACGTTTTATGTATACAATTTATTTTTTATCTTCTGTTTAATCTAATAAATTTAAAAACTTGAAACAGTCTAATTGCATTACAAAGTTCTTCTCACCTCCCTGTCAATATACTTTTGCCAGTTTGAACTACGGTAGACTTTAACTTTGCATCTCAAAGGGATTTTGAGATGAAAAGGCAGAATCTAAAGTACTGAACTCCTGGGTGCCAGAGCTTATCCTCGAGTAATGGTAAGCTTAATATTAAAATTATAGTACTCAATTACTAGAATATTTGGACTATATACAATTTTGTTCAGTATTTTTCAGTGTTCTGAGAAAGGTAATGTACCTGTGTACCATTATACAGAAAAAAGAAGTGTATTATGTATTATTGTGTATTATTATCTCCTCTTTTAATAATCATTGTAGGATTTACATTTGAAATAAATTTTCAGATACAGCATGCCAGGTGTTATGCTGGATGAGTGCCCTTTTCAGCAATAGAATGGGTCAGAAATGCAAAGGGTGCACATTTACAACTTCATTATGACTCGTGATTGATTTTATATTCCTTGATTTCATTAAAATTATGAGCTTTTGGAGGCCACTTTAATAGCCTTCACCTTGAGGCCATACAGCAGATCTTCGGAGTTTCCTTCCCCCTCAACACACTTTGTAAATGTATAATGATGGTGTAAAATCCAACTTTACCAAGAATGTTATGTTAGCATTGCACAGCGTAGGGAGGGTTACAGATGCTTTATTGCTCTTAATGATGTCTTTGTGATCCCATTATGATGGTCACCAGTTTTCTGTTAAATGAAATCCGTATCCATGGTGATAAAATACAATGTAGGGCTAGATCTTTCCACCAGTGTTAGAACTACAATAAATCTGTAGTCGAACACTACCTCCAATACCAACATACCACCATATAAAACAAAATTGTGCTACTAAAAAACAATCTTAATGTAGCAATGTACAACCAGAAAATGCACATGTCTACAGTGGAGAGAAGTCGAATATGCTGGCTGGAAGCCTTGACATGCGTTTACTTCAGCATGTAAACTGGAAGTAAATTCTGAAAAGACTTTGCCTAAACTATTCAGTTGCTAATATTGGCAGCAATAGGACATCCCAAGAAGATTCCCTGAGGCAGTAGCAAGCCTTTTTACTGTAGTATTCCTATATGAGTATCCCATTTATAATCTTCATAATGCACTGATAAGCTTGTATTTTCAATCCTTGCATTGCCCTTTTCTATTTGATTATTTATTGTGTTTGTTTGCACAGTTATTGTTTTACGTTGCACTTTGTGACTTCATTATTAATGTGGAAGTTTCCATCTGTGCTCAGTTATTGTTTTACATTACAATAGTGAATAATACCGTGCTTGCACTTCCCCCCCCCCAAAAAAAAAAATTCTTATAGAATTAACAACACTACATAAAATTAGCTCCACATGCAGAACTGCTATCTCACTAGTAAGTCCAGATGATGAATGTAGATAAAAAGCACAGAGCTATATGATATCAAAATTAATTCTTCAATCAAACATGTTCAGCCAAACGTCAACATAGCAAGGGGCCTCAATATGAAAATCCATCCAGTGACAGTATGTGCCCACCACCAATTTTATGCTGCTGGGCATACTGGATGGATTTATTGAAGAATTGATTTTGAAGCTCTATGCTTTTTATCTATATATTGTTTTACAATGCACTTTGTGACTTTAGTATTAATGTGGATGTTTAGATCTGTGCTCAATTTCAGCTCAGGCAGGTTCATGCCCCAAACGTTTGATGTTTTTAGACTGATGATGACAATACAATGTATTTTATTTTTTGTATTATTTTTTTAATGTATTTTCTTTATTCATCATCAAGAAGATGACTATGCTGAACAGAGGAGCATCCTTTTTTGGGTGGTATATAGAGCACAACTCTAGTCAAAAGCTTTTATTTGTTTCATGTTTAGGGCTACTGTAGTTCAGTATTCATTTTGTTTTGGAGATCTGGCCTGTTCTATATATTCATCAAAGTCAAAAAGTTCATGCTGCAGCAAATAATGGAAAGCTCTGCATTGCATTGCAGCATCCCTCCTTCCTCCACTCTACATGACTCCACCGGCAGAGCAAGTGGAGGTGGGTATATGGCGAGCCAGGGGTGTTTACCCTAGTGGGCATCCCAAATCCAGGTAAACCAATGTGAAAAGGGTGTGAGGGTTCTCTTTAAATCCTATAGATCAGTTATAAAATTTTACAATAGAAAAAAGTCCTTTTTTTCAGGTTTTAGATTTTTTAGAAGTAAAAGGAAGCACACAGACATTCTCAACAAAGACAAAAGCTTACAGGGCAGCCCAGTTTATGCAAGCAGGCATATAGTATTATATTAATGAATGACTAATTGAGCGTCTTCTCTAGAGTTCAGTCATTTAGGTATCTATAGAGATGCCCATTGGTGTAATTGAACTCTTGTCTCCTGTGCAGGTCTCCTGCGCATGGCCATTATAAAAAGATAAAGGAGTTAAAGGAGTAATCACTCCGATTACTCAAAAAACAGGCTCTGTAACCAGGTATGTCTAAATTGCTCATCCCTGTTATGGGTGGAGGATGAGAAAAGTTGAGTAAATCTTTTCTTTTTTTTCTAGGCTTTATATTTTACAGTTTGATAAGCCTAAAATGCTGCCCTGATATAACAAAAATTGTGAATGTTTGGCTAGCATTTGGTAAGCAAAGTAACCTTGTCGAGCCTTACTTCTTGTGCTGCTTTGCCTATATTATAGTGTCCAGCCTGGTGTTACCCAGCAGAAAATAGGTTTCCTGTGCAAGTTACATTTGCCACTGGACTTAAGAGAATTGGGGAGCTGATATTCATCTCTTCTGGGTTCACAACCCTTTGCTGTAAGGTCCACCAACAGTTTTGTTTTGTGGGTCTCCCTGTAGCTGCCTCTATAGCTTTGCTGCTGCACTTATTACTTCACCTGTGCATCTGTGTGTAGATCTGTAAAACCTGTTGGTGGGCCTTGTAGGTGAGGGTTGGGGACTCTGGCTCGAAAAGTTTGTTATGTGTTACAACAGATGTCTATTTAACATAACACAGAGATAGGTGTCTTTAGTACTACATGTATAAGTTGATGTGGTAGACGTATGAAAAATGAAAAGTACAAAAAAAAAACAAGACAAAGATAACATAAATGGCTGCACACATTAAAGAAGTTTTACCCTACCTGTAGTTCAGGAACCGCATGTGGCTCACAGAACCTTGCTATGTGGCTTGCAGACTTCCTGGGGTCATTGAGTTGGGAACATTCTAAAACTGTTTCCCTTGTCCCCACTGTGGTGTCATGCAAAGCTTGTGTCACATTCCTGAGCCATGTAGTCCCCAACCCTCACCTCAAGACCCAAGAACAGGTGAAGTATTTAGTGCTCAGATAGAGCAATAGTGCCAGCAAAACTAGACCTGTTGGTGGGCTTTAAGGAAAGGGCTGGGGACCGCTGATGTAGGGGATATATAGTTAGAAAATGAGTGCAACGCTGAAACTACAGAGAAAGGTAAGCAGCACACTTAACCATGATGGTCCACTTGTGAGCTGCACAACCATTTCATGGGGTACACTCTGCATATTACGGAGCAGAGCCCGCTTCCCTACTGAATGTCAATCAAGAACACATATATATAAAGGATCATGATGACAGCAAAGAAGCTGACTTCCAAAAGTAGATGAAAATGTACAGGAAAATCTACCTAGACTTATTCCTCCCCAAGGAAGCTCATGCGAAATGCATTAGAGGTGTCAACACAATTTTGAAACATCCGCTATGTATGCATGATTTATATTTTTCTAGCAAAATATATCTATTTCTGACAAAAAATGAAAAAAATGTGGACATATTGATTCATTTTCTAGGTGGTGGTAGGTGGTTGGTACCAATCTAGTGAGGAGTAGGTGGGTTATCCCATATTTTAAGAGTGTTTACATATATACCCAAACAGTTGGGATCCATCCCCTCCCACAAGGGAAGGTTTATTTGAAGAAGGAACTGCAGGGTGGGTCCAGTAATAGAGGGAGAACCTTTTAATGAAACTTATATGCATGATGACTGTATATGGGCATTACAGTCTCCCATCACTGTGTCGCTTGTGACAATCTACTAGATTTGAATGTGAATCTCATTTATTGTGGTCATATTGTTAACATGGGAGGAGAGACCGCCTTCATAGCCTTGTTTATTTACTCTCAGTTTTCTCCTGTGGTCATACAGCAGGAATGTCATCCAACATAAATTCATTGTTTTCACAAGAACTGGCTCAAAAATTCTAAATCTGTTGTTGACCCCCCCCCCCAAAAAAAAAACAATTAACAAATATATTTTGAATATATATTATAGAAAACTAAGCCCACATAAACAAGCTTGGTATGCCTAGAAAGCTTGAGGCGTGTTCTTCCAGAGAACATTTAGTTTGTGGGGGGTATTTCAAATGTAAGGGGTTGTTTTTGTGGAAAACAGCAAGGTGTGCATAGCGCATAGCGCAGTTGTACCGTATTTTTCGCCATATAAGACGCACTTATTTTCCCCCAAAAGTGGTGGTGGGGGGGGGGGGAATGTCAGTGCGTCTTATTGGGCGAATGTGGAAAAAAAATAAATAAAAAGGAAAAGGTTAACTCACCTCTCCATCGCTCGCACTGTCCCGGAAGCGGCGGAGGCAGCAGCGCCAGCACACACAGGCACTGGCCTGTTACAGTGGTGGGCGTGGCTGTAACTTGGTTGTAAACTGCAGAAAGTGACTCCCTTCACTAAGCCTAAAAATGTATCCTCAAATACCACTTTAAAATTCAACTTAACCATTACAACATTTGTACTAAAACGATTCAAAATGTCAACAAACAAAAAAAAAAACAAGTGGGAGAAGAATCCAAGATCAGACATGCAAGGCATGATGGTGCTGTGGTACGACAGCCGTTAATCATATATGATTGTATGACTCCAAAGATTTCATACATTCATTAATGGCTGGCAAACCTCATAAAAAAGTATTAAACAGTAGGATGTTCCATTTACATAATGCAGCACATGCACAAAACTTTTCCACTATGCATCTCAGGTTTCTTTCCATTAATGAAACCATGTCCCCTGATAGATCATGTGATGGCATTGCTAGATGTTGCAGCTTATCTGAGTAATTGCTTGAATAGTTAATTAACTAATTATACAACAGCAAAACCCAGCTATTTCATCTGCACAGAATGCATAATCATATACTTATTTTTGAATGACCTTTCCTTTCATATTTCTCTTGACACAGATGTGTCTGGTGTATGATAATTTCAGGCAAGAACACTTATGTTAGATTTATAACAGACTGTCATGGTAGCTTCTCTGGTAGTTTCCAAATGAAAGTTATTTGTCAAAATAGCATTTTGCATCACTACAGTACAATCAGTTAAAAAAAACTATTAAAAACATGTTTATACATTTTGTTATAAATGCAAGTGTAGCGCATCCCAGTACAGTTTGGTATAGTGCTTGGTAACTCAGAACCAATGCCAATGTTTGAGTAGAACCATCTCACATGCAGATAGGAGCTGTAATCACTGTAATACTGTAATGCAGTATATACAGCCCCTTCATTGGTAGATCAGATTTCTAGTATGATCCATCAATGAAGAGTTTCTGTCGATTTCTTATCTTCGGTGTATCTTTCCTCTGTATCTCTCTGACACACAGGTAGAGATGGCTCCATAAAGGTCTGTGAAAGAGAGAATTGCCTCTTTCTCTGCTCGTCTGTGTATCTTTGTCTCTTTATCAACCCTCCACCAGCATAATAACAGATTTATTTTCTATTTTCTAAGAAGCGCAGATATTATATACACTGAGGGGAACACCTAGCCAGTTGCACCCCTTTGGTTGAGGCATGAAGGAGCCAAAGTTCCCCCACCTTAATCTATAGTTTAGATCATACGGAGGTTAAAAAAGAATTGAGAAAAGAGAACAGACTAGTGAAGCAAGAAGCAGAAATCCCCCTGCAGACACAGTAAATGGTTTGTCCCACAGTGTAATTCTAGGGTGGGCAGAGAGGAGTCTAACCACCATCAGATGAGAATGCAAAAAAAAGAGGCTTTGGCTACAGAGAGGGGGCTAGTTCTTAGCGTCAACAGCTTTATTCAGCAGCACAGCAGAATTAATTAACTGCGTGGGAGGTAAAGAATGGCTGCTTTAATGTCACACTTAGGCCCTTATTTATGAAGGAATAGCGACAGGTAGCGACTGGTGAGCGGCCGGTAATGACGGGCCCCACCACGAGAACGCCGGCTCCCCACCACAATCACACACTTATCAAGCCAATCCTGCTTAGCGACTGAGATAGCGCCAGACAGCCACTCATTCATCATTATTCCAGCCTCAGCCCACAGCGCCAGCGTCCGACCTTGAACAGCGACAGGTATGACCTCTCGCTACCTGGCGCTCTCCAATGCATTTCAATGGAACAATCTTTAAATATTCATAATTAATTGTTATTAATTGTTTTTTTCTTGTTTTAAATGTGAAAAATTCTGTGACCACTTCTGCCATTTTAGATAATTTTTTTAAGGTAAAAAAAAAATAAAAAAAATATGGTTGTTTGGGGGTTAAAAAACTACTTTTAACCCATCGCCGCCAGCGCTCTGGGGTTTAAACATGCATTTTACAGCGTGAGAATTTTTTGAGCGTGATTTTTTAATGAATATGGTGCGAGTCGGTCGCTAGGGCCAGTCGCTATCATGCGCTCCCGTACAGCGCGGGCCCTGTCAAATAGCGACTCCTCACCCAATATTCAACATTACGGCAAACCGACTGAGTCGCTATCAACTACAGAACAACGGCCAAGCACAGCGACTACTAGCGGGCGCTCTGAAAATGCCGCTACAGTCAAATTATTTAGAATACTGTATATTCTTTATTTGTAAAGTTTAGAGAAGATATACTTACTGAATAAAATAAATAAATGTTTTGAAAGAGGCAGTAAGTGGTAACTGTAATGTAATGTAATGTGCAAACGGCATCAGTAAAAATACTGTGTATGCTACAACCATGATACTACATTTTCTAGCAAATTCATAATTTTGATAAATTATTGTCTATACTATATACCCTTAAGAACCATCAGATAGCCTTTCAGAGCTAGAGGGGGTGATTTTAAAGAGGAATTGTTTTTAAAGCTATGACATGTTGGTTCTATCAGAACTGTAGGGGATTACACACTACTCGATTTCCCAACAGAGGATACCGCTCTGTTGGGTAATGTAATGGTATGTAATGTCAGTGTAGATTCACACATCTGATTCAGAACACATGTGACTTTGCATTATTTTTATTGTTCCTGTCATTAAGGTACATATACTGTGTTTAGTGGGCATACAGACGCCCCTAATCAAGTATAAACCACAAGTTTGATAGTCATATATGTATGTCTCTTTGTAGCTTGTGCTCTATAAACGGGGGCTGTGTAGTCCCAGCACAGCAGAGATGGGAGTGCAGAGTGAGAGCAGGGCAGAGATGGGGATGCAGCATGGGGGCAGGACAGATATGAGGATGCAGCAGGGACCTGAGCAGAGAAGGTGGTGCAGAAGTGGCACAGTGATGGGAGAGCCTCAGCCGAGATGGTGGTGCAGAGAACAGATAGGAGTGCGGTATGGGAGCAGGGCAGTGATGGGGGTGAAGCAAGGACCTGAACAGAAATGGGAGTATAGAGGTGGAGCAGGGCAGAGATGGGGGACAGCTTTAGAGCAGGACAGAGATGAGGGAGCAGCATTGGAGCAGGAGGGAAATGGGGTGCAGCATGAAAACAGGACAGAGATGGGGTGCAGTGTGGACCAGATATGTGGCGCAGTATGGCATCAGGGCAGAGATGGGGTGCAGCACACTAGCAGGACAGAAATGGGGGCTGAACATGGAAGCAGGAAGCAGGACAGAAGTGGCATGCAGCATGGGCGTGGTTGCTGATGGGGTAGAGGTGTTGGTGGAGCAGTGATGGGCAAAGAAGAGCAGAGGACCAGCTGCCAGCAGAGGAGACAGCAGCAGCTGAGTTCACTCAGTGAAAACAGTAGAGACCCGTAGCGAAAGTGGAAATAAATGTCACACTGCCATTTTGGAAGCCATAACTAGGCATTGAGCTGTAGGCGGGAAATAGGTGCAAACTTCCTACTGGGGGAAATGTTGTTGTTGCAAGTGTGTGCAAGTGAGTTTTCTGTCTCTATTGATTGGCAATCTGCTAGGAAATGGTGAACATCTCTCTAATTCAGGGTTCACTGATAGCATAGGGGGGATGTTAGGTTTGTTTAGTGCCCCCATTGAGCCTCACATTTAGCAGATCCTTTTCCATACCCGGCGGAGCTTTGCCAATTAGGAATTCAGCTACTGCTACACACACAGCAGTACTATGTACCTCCGGTAAAGGGGGGGGGGCAGCTGTTACAAGTGTGCCGCTCAGGTTAAATGCCACCCCCCATGTGTCATGCCTCTTTTGTGAGATGTCCTGCTTTGTCCCATGCCCACTTCTTCCAATGCCCCCTACCAGACCCCCCAGGCTTGATTTCTGGGTGTGCCACTGTCTTTACTATAAACATACAAACAATAAACAAAACTGATGCGTGCTAGTGAAATCTATAGTTGCAGTACAAACTATGGTGTTCAAACCTTCTTCTGTCTTCATAGTGTTTTACCAGAAACAGGGAAGGCGATTATAGGAGGCAAAATGGCATTAAGGCTTCCCTACTTTATCCAAAATGGGTATATATTTATATACCTTCTGATTCTTTAGGGAGCAAAATACTCAGGTTGTTGATTTAATTTATTTACATTATTTTTTATGGTTTGATTGTATTTCTCAAAGGTGAAGATAGGACAAAGTATGCATCATATTGTATTTGTGTTAAATCAGATAACTGTCACCCAACTTTATTAGCTGCAGATAATAGCAGTAGTGCTCAAAATGTAAATGCTGGTGAATTTAATTACCAGTTTAAAATATGCACACTGGGAAAGTCATGTGGCCCACTGTTTTCCAAGCTGTGCAAATGAAAAGCTTCAGCATCCATCTTTGTATGGCTGTATGTATGACTGACCTACATTTCATTTTGCTTATTAAACAGAATGGATTCAGCCTCTGTTGGAAACTTCTGGGTTATTACGTTCTTTTGATTTTATCCTCATTATAAAAAGTAAGGCAACAAAGGCCAAAAATAAAGACAAAAATAAGTCATGACTGTGTGATTTTAATGGGCAGACTTACCACCTTAGGAAAGTAAAGACCAAGGCTTACACAATATAGGATGCATTGATATTTATTATTTTAAACGTAAAGCCGATCTTCCGTCCCAGTAGCTCCACACCAGCACAAATAACATAGTACATATTATTTTTACCTTCCTCTTTTACTATAAAGGAGTTCATTCAAGGGAAGTAAAGGTTACTCAGGTAATATAGAGTGAAGGGACCCATCTTGTACCTCTGCGTTGGTACTGTCAAAAGACACAGAGGCAGCCCAGTTTGGCATGCCATTCTGTATAAGCCACCCCAAAATGTTTAAAATGTTTAAAAACTCCACATGGCATCCCATATGTGTGCAGCTGCTCCAAATGATCAATAGGGTTTACCAAGCAGGCATGTATAGCTCCCTGCATGGCGCAGCACATAGCTGTCTGGTAAACCCATATAGCTCATGTCATGTCAGGCCATATGGGTTTTAAATAAGAACTAAACCCAAGATTTTTTATGTTGCTCCCATGCGCATGCATAGGCTGCTCATTCAAAAGCTTATCTACAAAAAAGAATACAGACACTAGTGACTAAAAGTTCTTAGCTTACCTCAAGAAAGGCCCAGAGGGAATCTACTTTAAAGGTAAAGGGTTCATGTTTAACCAGAAGGAGCCCCTATTAATTCTCCTATTCTTCAGAGCACAACTTTTTTTGTAGCTGAACTACTGGAAATGTATCTGGAGTGGATTTTTTAAAGAGCCATAGTTATTTGCTCAGTTAAACGTAAAAGGATATGGATAAAATATTTCTAGTGTTTCCTCTTTCCTTCATTATTCTAGGACTATGTGAATCTATTCTGAAATCAGAACATCATTACAGTATTTATGTCACCGAGGCCTAACACAATGACATTTCTTCCTCCTCAATTAATGCATTTAGAGAAAATACAAAGATAGATTTCATGCCTGGCCCAGGGCTGCATTGAATTTTTAGAAAAAATAGAAAGTTATTTGCTCCATGCTACATATACTATGATAGCATTGGCATTTATTCTATAGTATCTTAAATATGATAACTTAATTTTTAGGTGACACATTACATGACACATTCTAACTGCTGACAAGCAGACCTAGAATTGCACTTAAATTTGCAAGCTTAACTTATGCCCTTATTCATCAAGCGATAGCGCCAGGTAGTGTCTGACGAGCGCCAGGTAGCGGCAGCTAACGGCGACTACCGACTCAAGTACGCCCGCGGCGGTCACAATGACGCATTTATCAAGCAAAATGAGGCTAGCGCCGGCGAGAGCGACGGCTAGCGCGGCATTCATCATGAAGCCGGCTGGACCGAACAGCGCCGCTGCAAATTCCCTCACAGCGCCAGGTATGAGCTGTCGCTCCCTGGCGATGTCCAATGCATTTCAATGGAGCAATCTATAATAATTCATGATTAATTGGTAATAATTTTTTTTTTATATTTTTTCAATGTCAAAAAATCGGAGAACACTTCTGCAATGTTAGGATTTATTTTTAAGTCAAAAAAAAAAAAAATAAAAAATATGTGCAGAATTGATCTAACAGGTCTGAGATTAATGTATTCATATAACAAAATGATTCTAAAAACATGTATAATGTTACATTCAAAAAATATGGTTGTTTAGGGGTTAAAAACTAGTTATTACACATCGCCGCCAGCGCTCTGGGGTTTAAACAAGGAATGGACAGCGACAGCACATTCGGAGCGTGATTTTTTGATGAATATGAAGCTAGCCGTTCGCTCTGGCCATTCGTTGTCAGGCGCTCACATACAACGCTGGACCTGTGAAACAGCGACCCCCCAGCCAGTATTCAACATTACCGCACACCGACTGAGTCGCTGTCATCAAGCTAACGCCGGCCAAGCACAGCGAATACTGGCTGGCGCTGAAAAAATCACGCTACAGTCGCTCATCTGTCGCTACCTGGCGCTATTGATGAATCGGCCTCCCCGATTTAGATGGGCAAGTAAAAAGTGATTATTGAGAAAAGCAGCAGCTACTTAAAATATAATAACTTCCTTGTCAGGTGACACATCACATGACATTCTATCTACTGCCAAGCAGACAGAAAATTGCATTTTAATGTGGAAGCTAAGCTTAGATTTAGATGTAGATAAGTAAAGGAAAATGACTATGTAGAAAATATGTAGCAGAACGTCACAGCAGCTTTTCAAACCCCACATTTAGGCAGATACTCTTTTAAGGAGCTTACTCTGCTTAATAACCTATACGACTCACCCAGGATTTGAAGGAAAAAAAATAGAAAAAAATACCAAAGGTGAGCTGAAATACCCCTTCTCAATCACCCTATTATAGACAGTATGTGGAATTCCCCCAATCATACCAGTACAGACCCCACATTACAGGCAGTATCCCACATTAAAGGCAGTGATGGACATCCCAAATGACAGGCAGTGAGAGGCATCCCAATTACAGGCAGTGTGCGGACATCTCAATTACAGGCAGTGTGTGGACATCCCTATTGCAGGCAGTGTGTGGGCATCCCTATTGCAGGCAGTGTGCGGACATCCCTATTGCAGGCAGTGTGTGGGCATCCCTATTGCAGGCAGTGTGCGGGCAACCCAATTACAGGCAGTGTGTGGGCATCCCTATTGCAGGCAGTGTGTGGGCATCCCTATTGCAGGCAGTGTGTGGGCATCCCAAATGTAGGCAGTGTGCGGGCATCCCAAATGCAGGCAGTGTGCGGACATCCCAAATGCAGGCAGTGTGCGGACATCCCAAATGCAGGCAGTGTGCTGGCATCCCAAATGCAGGCAGTGTGCAGGCATCCCAAATGCAGGCAGTGCGCGGGCATCCCAAATGCAGACAATGTGCTGGCATCCCCAATACAGGCAGTGTGCTGGCATTCCCAATACAGGCAGTGTGCGGGCATCCCAAATGCAGGCAGTGTGCAGGCATCCCAAATGCAGGCAGTGTACAGGCATCCCCAATACAGGCAGTGTACGGGCACCCCCAATACAGGCAGTGCGCTGGCATCCCAAATGCAGGCAGTGTGCAGGCATCCCAAATGCAGGCAGTGCGCGGGCATCCCAAATGCAGGCAATGTGCTGGCATCCCAAATGCAGGCAGTGCGCAGGCATCCCAAATGCAGGCAGTGTGTGGGCATCCCAAATGCAGGCAGTGTGTGGGCATTCCAATTACAAGCGGTGTACGGACATCCCCCAATTACAAGCAGTGTGCAGGCATCCCAATTACAGGCAGCTTACGAGCATCCCAAATACAGACAGTGACAGTATGCCCCCCCAAAAAACACATTCCCCAGCAGCCGTCTCTCTCACACACACACTCTCCTTACCTGCTTCCACTGCCTCCACAATCGCTGCCGCCACTTCCTGGTCGCCGTAGTCGCTGCTACCTGCCACCTCTCATTCCTGTCGGTTTCAACTTCCGAGTGGACGTGGTACGTGACTCATTCAGCGTTCAATTTCGGAGTCACAGGCCATGCCCCACCTATTTGCTAAGGCAGCGGCGGCCTGTGGAGGTAGCAGTGAGGGCAGCAGAAGACGGTAATGTATGTGTGTGTGCGTGTGTGTGTGTGTGTGTGTGTGTGTGTATGCGTGCGTGTGTTTTTATAATCAGACGCACTGACACCCCCCCACTTCTGGGGAAAAATAAGTACATCTTATAGGGTGAAAGATATGGTGCAAAGAAACATAGTAAAAATGCCAATGTCCAGTGTAAAGACCACATTATGCGTTTAGCTGCAGTTCACATAAATTCATATAAAGTGCCCTGAAGATGGAGGTAAATCTAAGCATGGTGGTCACATAACTTCTGACACTAAAACTCTGAATTGTAGAAGCCTGGCAGTAAATGGTTCCTATTTATAAGATATGTGCACAAGGCAAAGAAAATGTTGGTTGGGGGGCTTAATATAATGCACTCAAAGTGTAGTTTAATGTACTCAAAGTGTAGTTAAAGTGACTGCAAGAACAACTTGCAAATGCATTTGAAACAATGGGCTAGATAATGGAAATTGTGTTGCATGCATTCTAAGTTCCTTCTCTCACTCCTGTCAGGTTGCAAATCGATTTCTTAATGTCCCATATCTGTCTATTTCATGCCAAAGGGCAACCATCTGCTACAGACTGGATCCTGAGTTGTTGAGGTCTGTAGGGGCAGCTCTACATTCAAATATTTAACTTATTTTTTAAACTTAAACGCATTAATTCTCTATATTCTATGGTTCCTTATATTGCCAAATGACAAAGAGTGGACGAAACCTAGCTTGTGCCAGCACAGTATATGATATGAAAAGAAAATAAATTACATTGTTACACTATCACCTAAAATGTGTCACTGAGTAATTCTGAAAACCATCAGGAAACACAAAAAAAATGGAAAGAAAAAATGGCTGAATGTGTATTTGTGCTAAGACAGACTAGTAGAGAAAGAAAAATGAAAAAATATGCAGACTCAATTTTCAAGTCTATGTCACTTGTCAGAATAAGTTTGAACATGTAGACATAAAGGATTCTGTTGTTTAAATTCACTCTTGTCAAAATCAAGTAGCATAATATTTGTATATAAACTAAATCTTTAAAAATATATAGTTGCATGGATATACACTATTTATACTCTAAATTCTTAAAGGCTTATGACATTAACTAAGAATATATGTTTTATATGTTATCCTGTATTTTAAGCCCAACTAAATGTAAGATCTTTTTGTTCGTATTAACATTTCATTCCTTTATATATTTTGTTGAAAAAGAAAGTCCCTTCTAACATTGAACAGGCCTTACTCTGCGCTCTGTAATGCTGGGCATGGAAATGACTTGAGGAGGCTGGGCAGGGACAGATGTATGACAATCAGCAGGGTTGCTGAGCCACCCATTGTGAAATATGACATCATCTACAGATTTAAACTACTTCAAATGAAGTAAGATGAGGTAAGATATTTTCAAATTTCAGACTTTCATGCTGTACTCAGCACATCATAATGCCACCACTGTCCACATCAAAATGTTAAACAGCATCAGGGCAGAAAGAAAAGGATAGCATATTATGCTTAAAAATATAGATTCTGTTTGCAATGTATTAGCTATTATTGTAAATTGCAGTTATTTAGGTTTAAAAAAAAATCAGTCCAGGTGATAGTAAGCAATTATGCTCAAGAGCATTGCGCATTTTTATATATCCATGCAAGGTTTGGCTTGATATAAAGGGATAAACCCATTAGGGATAGACCAGTAAAACTTTAAACCTGACAGCTTACCTGATACAGTTTCAGTCCAATGCTGTCACTCTGGTCACAGGAATGAAGGGGATTTTTTTCTTTCTCCGTGCCTCTCCCTGATCCTGTCAACCAATACAATTCTGTGTCAGGTTGACACCCTCTCAGTGATAGGCTGATATGGAGCTCTTCACAGTGTCAGACACAGCTCAGCTCAATCTATGCAATGCACACAGTGAGCTTGTATGACCCAGCCCAGCCCAACACAGAGGACACAAAAATGTAACATTTTAATTTCAAAGTACTCTTGCAGTATTACTTTATTTAAGTCGGGCAAGCCACAGGGTTCCCCGCCAGGTTGATTCCTGAAAGTTTTAAAATGGTGGGGAGGACTTTATCCCAAAAGGTTTTGAGTTGAGGACATGACCATAAGATGTGTAGACGCGTGCCCTCCTCTTTCCCACACATCCAACACATAGGGCTCACATCAGGGATAAACTTATGAAGCATTTCTGGTACCTGGTAACATCTCAAGATCAGTTTGTAGCCCAATCCTTCAAAGGAGCACTATAGCGAAGCTTTACGGGTGAAGAAAAGGGTCCTTGAAACTTGGTCCATCGAAAAAAAGTTCCCAATTCGAATTCCTATTCGGTTATGAAAGGTGGCTTAAAGTCCTCTTTGGGTTAAATCAGTTGTGAGTAGGCGAAGGAGAGAACATGCAGTTGGGCCTTCCTCTGCACAAAGTTTCCTAAAGGAATGGTCTCTGAGGAGAGGTTGCATTTCAGGGATGAAAAAAAGTGCCTAATATGAAGGGTTCCCCAAACTGGAAGATACCCCCTATGGCCATGTCCTTATGCACCTTTACTCAGAAAGTAAATTTATTAAGAAAAAAAATCATTTAAAAAAGAGCCAGACAAATTGGGGTCCCCCACAACCCAAAATACCCAAATTAGTTGCACCACTAATATAATCTAAAGAATATGGCATTATTGAATCTCCACACTAACACAATAGACTCATTAAAAGCCATTAAAAACATATAAACAATAAATGCGGCCGCTCCTTGGCAAGGGCGATCCGCGAAAAAAGAGCAAACAATTTTGTCCCGCAGATCCTAGGAGCGGGAGGACAGGTATGCTCCAGCCAAGACGACATTGCCGAGACATTCAGGGAATTCTACCGCAAATTGTACAACCTCTGGCGAGGGAGGCAGATGAGCCAGTCTACTGCGAGATGCACGGGGTTACGTCGCAGCCTCGGGCCTCCCTGCACTAAGCCCAGAGATTGTAGAGACCTTGGAGGAACTGATCTCGGGAGTGGGCTCAAGCAATTAAACTCTCACAAACAGGCAAGTCCCGGGTCCGGACGGGTTCACCCTGCCCTACTACAAATTGCTGGGAGACAGTATGGTTATACTGAAACAAGGGAAGGACCCCCTTCTCTGCTCCAACTATAGGGCGATATCTCTACTAAACGTAGACTTGAAATTATTCGCTAAAATACTGGCAAATAGACTGGTATCAAACCTTAGTGAGCTGATACCTTTACCCCGAAGAGAGAAGCGAGGGACAACGTGACCCGAGTCCTCAATCTCATTCATCTGATCCATGAGGAGAAGATCCCAGCTATGTTGCTCTCCATGGACGCGGAGAAAGCATTTGATAGGGTCCACTGGGATTTTATCCGGGCCACGTTGGAACACCTGGGCTTGCAGGAAAAGATGAGGACCTGGATATTATCTCTATACTCCTCCCCTTCGGCATGTGTTAAGGTTAATGGTATGCTTTTGGAGTCATTCAAGATATCAAGTGGTACGAGATAGGGGTGTCCACTTTCCCCGATCATATTCATCGTAATGCTGGAATCCTTCCTCTGCCGGGTGAGGGCAAATCCAGATATAAAAGGGGTGATGGGCAGAGGATCAGAACACAAAGTAGCAGCTTTCGCTGATGATCTGCTTTTCTGTTTTACCCAGCCGGCCACAACTATTCCCAACCTGTTAATGGAGTTCAAAGAGTATGCTGAGCTCTCTAATTTTAAAATAAACTTACAAAAGTCAGAGGTACTAAATGTCTCCCTGCCACTGAGGCACTCGAGGAACATCGAGGCTAACTTTACCTTTCGCTGGTCAGCTGAATCTATCTCTTACCTGGGAGTACAAATTACCCCCTCATTGAAAGACATGTTTGCCAAAAACTTCCCACCACTGTTGACAGTAATCAAGAGGGACCTCAACACCTGGAAAGACAGAATAATGTCCTGGTTTGGCAGATGTAATGTTCTTAAAATGAAAGTCTTACCACAACTACTTTACCCTATTCAGGTGTTACCTATTCATCTGCTGACCTCCTTTCCTGAAAGCCGTTCGAACAGAATTTATAAAGTTTGTGTGGGGAGGTAAGAGCCCGCGAGTTTCACAAAGATTGCTCACTTTACCAAAGGCAAGGGGGGAGTGGGACTCCTGGATGTCAAAATGTACTACGCAGCAGCACACTTGGGCAGAATTGTTGACTGGAACCTCCATGGAAAACACAAGCGCTGGGTTCAATTAGAGCAGAGGTGGTGCCCGGTCCCACTGGCGGGCCTACCCTGGTCCCCCAGCATGCCTCCGAGTGCACTTAAGACACATCCAACAATAGGCCCAACCCTACGGGTGTGGACCAGACAAGCTATAAAAGAGAATATAGCCCCCTCACCGCTCAGGTCGGTCATGGGGGCTATAGATTTCACCCCAGGCCAGCTAGATGCGGGATTTAAGAGGTGGAAGGCGCCTAGCAGAGGCACTGCCTGTGACTTCCTGAGCAGCTCCAGATGGAAGACCCAACGAGAGCTCGCGTCGTGGGGGGACCTGCCCCACTTGTCACAGTGGAGAATGCTACAGATTTCTCGCTTTCTTGGTAATCTGCCCCCCCCCGAGGAGTTTGGGAGGACGCTAACACCCTTTGAATGGTTATGTCTGTCACCAGAGCCAGTTAGAGGGGCGCTATCTATGGTTTACCAGCTGCTGGTGGATCCGGGAGAGACCTTCGTGCCAAGCTTTATAGGGGCATGGGAAAGGTACCTCAAAGTCACCTTCTCTCCAAATCAAGTGAAAAAATCCTGTAGTTTGCGGAGCGAGCGTCAGTTAGCAACTCATACCAGTAAGCGGGATATAAAATCCTTTGCCGCCCGGTACAGAACTCCCCAGACGCTGCATCGGTTTTACCCATCGGTCTCGCCACTCTGCTGGAGGTGTGAGAAGGCCCAAGACACCATTCTATACATATTATAGGAATGTGAGAAAATACAGGGCTACTGGAGGAGTGTAGTGGAGTGGATTCACAAGATAACGGGCGACGACATCCCACTCTCTCTGGAGGCCCTCCTGCTCCACTCCATTAGTGGAGTGATTGGGAAATACAGAAAGTCGCTGACTATTCACCTGGTGAACGCAGCTAAGGGGTGCATACCGGCCCAGTGGAAGACCTCCGCCGTACCTCTCCTTGGTTCCTGGATCCGTAGGGTAGAAGACATCAAGCGCATGGAGGATCCGACGGCCCTCCTCAGGGGCTCGGAGGAAAAGCATAGATACCAGTGGTTGCCGTGGGACATGTTCACAGAGTCTGCTGAAGGCAAGAAACTGTGGATTACGGCGTGATCGCATGAAGTACTGGTTAGAGGCGGACGATGGGTGAGGTGCCCGGCTGGGCGACGGGGCACGGGGCGGCCCTGGAGGGGGGGGTCGGGGGGTGCCTCCCCCTCCCCTCGCTCTCTGTCTTTCTTCACTCCCTCCTTTCCCTTCCGCCCTTTCTTCTCCTATGTCCTAATTCTCATTGCCCTGACCCGTATCCACGTTTCTCCCTTCACTCATTAAATAAAAAAGCAGATGGATGGGAATGGCGAGGCTTAATCTGGGTGATAGTCTGGAGGGTGAAGGTCACAGAGGTACAGCTGGTTATGCATGTATTGTTCATTTTAAGGGTTGTATGTACAATGTATTCTGGACCTGCCTGCTACATGAAAATGTATTTTCTTTCTGGATTGCCTTGCTACCCTTTCTACCTCAATAAAGATTTATTGTTATAAAAAATATATAAACATACAAATAACAACCCCCACGAGGGGGGGGGGGTGTCTGCTAAAAAGCTGTAACAAACCCAGGTATTTTGATTATATTAGTGGTTCAACTAATTTCTCTGGGTATTTTGGGGTATAGGGGAGGATTGATGATACTAGGCAGCATTTATTTTTGCAGATATACCACAGTCACAGTGGGACACGGACTGGACGAGCAGTCATACGAATGACCAGAGTTATAACTGGCGGCATCAAACATAGGTTATCACAGGCCTTATGTTAAAGGTCTGGGTCTCCCTGCGAATTTTAGGGAACCTAAAGCAAGAGTAAGTGGAAAGAACTTCCTTTTTTTTCTTTCTGTCTAATAGATAAAATTACTGTAAATGATTATTGAGAAACTATGACCTAGAGGACGGTCTTCTCAGACTGCAATTAGAACAATGGCTTCTAGCAGGTTTTCTGGATTTATAGGTGGCCATTGCAGCACACTTACTGTTCCACCATACAAGGGATTATTTGGTGGAGTTGAATTAGTAGCCATAGGATATATGTGTGGATATCACTAGCGCAGATTTCATATCTGTAAGACCGTATACAGTTGACGAGTGTTATTGCATGTGAGCCTGCAGGACTGCAGGCTGTACTCTGCTGCTTTTACTTGAGGAACCTTTAGAGCACACACACTGTTGTGTATTTTACCTTAGTTGCTCCTGTCTTGCATGCCTCCATATTGATCTCTCAGATTAAAAATTTCTACTAAAAGTAACTGGGGCTGGATTGTGTACCATTTCTCAGGTGTTTGATTTAGAGCACAAATTATAGATCAAGAGGTTACTTTTTTTTTTAAACTGGGAATTTAATATACCGTATTTTTCGCCCTATAAGACGCACTTATTTTCCCCCAAAAGTGGGAGAAAAATGTCAGTGCGTCTTATCGGGCGAATGCTGGAAAAAAATGTAAAAAAAGGAAAAAGTTTACTCACCTCTCCATCGCTCGCGCTGTCCCGGAAGGAGGCACCTTCTCCGCGGCGCCAGCACACACACACACAGGCCTGTTACAGTGGTGGGCATGGCCGATGCTCAAGCATCGGCCACGCCCACCACTATACCAAGGCCGGGTGTGCTGGCGCCGCAGAGAGCGAGGCAGCGTTGGAGGCAGCTGTATCTGCCGCCTCCTCCTGTACATGCAGGCGCTGCAGAGGAGGCGGCAGATACAGCTGCCTCCAACGCTTCCTCTCTGACACACGGCCTTATGCAGCGGTGGGCGTGGCCGGCGCTCGAGCATCGCCCATGCCCACCGCAGTATAGTCCGGGTGTCCCTATCTGCTGGGGCAATGGAGGAGTGACAGGGACAATGCGAGCGGCGATACCTCTGTCACTCGCACTGTCCCTGTCACTTCTCCACGGTCCCAGCAGACAGAGACACCGGGACTATACAGCGGTGGGCGTGGCCGATGCTCGAGCGTCAGCAACGCCCACCGCTGTGTGTGTGTCTTTGTGTGAAGACGGCGGGGACAGCGGGGAGGTGAGTTCACTTTTTTTTTTTTTTTAACTATTGCCTATAAGGAAAATGAAAGGGGGGGATACCACACTACCTATACGGGGAATAAAAGGCGGGGATACCACACTACCTATACGGGAATGGAAGGGGGGGGATGCCACACTACCTATAGGGAAATGGAAGAGGGGGGATGCCACACTACCTATACGGGGAATGGAAGAGGGGGGATGCCACACTACCTATAGGGGAATAGAAGAGGGGGGGATGCCACACTACCTATAGGGGAATGGAAGAGGGGGGGATGCCACACTACCTATAGGGGAATGGAAGAGGGGGGGTTGCCACACTACCTAAATGGGGAATGGAAGGGGGGATGCCACACTATGTAAATGGGAGGGGGGATGCCACACTGCCTATATGGGAATAGGAGGGGGATGCCACACTGACTATATGAGGAATGGAATGGGGATATACCACACTGCCTATGAGGAGTAGGAAGGGGGGCATCCCACACTGCCTATGGGAGGGGGGAACACCACATTGCCTGTAATTGGGTGTTTTAGCACAACATTTGGCTTAGAATTTTTTTTTCTAGTTTACCTTCCCCAAATTCTAGGTGCGTCTTATTGGCAGGTGCGTCTTATGGGGCGAAAAATACGGGTAATCTGTCAAGCTGTCTATATTTTAAACATTGTAGGGACTAATTCTTAAGCTTCTCCCCTTCCCTCTCTTTGTACGATTTCCCATCATATAACCAGCTAATATATTGTTTAGATCCCAAAATACTTATATTTTTCCCTGCATCACATTGTAGGGTATAAAGAGCTGCTGTGGCTATGAAAGCCTAAAATGTTGCCTTTTTTTGCTGTGAATGTGAGCAGGCCAAAAATAAATATCACTTTTTTCTTATTTTAATCCCAGCTTTCTGTTTTAATCCTACTTGCATGATCACAACAACCTAATCTTTGTAAAAAACTGATTAAAGCCAAAGGCACAACACTGAAGCTAGGCCACATATAAGGCAAAGCGAAAAGGGCTTCTTTCTGTGCTTTTGTCTTCTACATGTATAAAAGAACTGTTCTGTGACTGAAATAGTAACAAGCAATTTGGAATTCCTTCTCTGCATATGTGTCTGTTTTGTAGGAGTCTTCTGAGCTTACATGAAGCAATTACAATAAATATATATTTTACAAATAAATGCAAATGAAATAAGGAACCTATTAATGAAAAAACATATGCAAAGATATGTGCATTTACACATTTTTGTACATAAAGTTAATACAGTGGAATACAATTTTCCCCGTCTTACTAACTCCATAGTATAGAATACATTTGCAAAATGAGGAAAAAATGCTTTAGTGGACTTAATGTTAATATGTATTTAGGAGAACAAATGTAAGAATACTGAGAAAAGAGAAGAGTCAGATATTGTTTCATTTTGACAATTTACCTTGCACGCAAGTTCATAAAGGTTTTTTGAAAAGCTCTTAAGATGGACATCATAAAGTTATTATCAGATGGTTATATCTGATATCTTCACTTGAATAGCTACCAACAAATCCAGCTACTGTATGGCAAATGTCATTGCAAAGTTTAGCCTTGAAAGATGTTGTTCAGTGTTACAGAATGATCATTACAGTGTGCCAAATAGCATTAGCACAACAGCTCCATATTAATACAATAAGAAAGTTTGAACACCTTTATCTACATCAAGGAATCCAGTTCAGGACCCAAGTAAAAGCAAGTACCTTCAAATAAACTGTAGCCCACCGCAGTGGAATAGGTCCCCCTACCTTGAACCTCCAACCTTGGTAAAGAGGGGGTATAGATAAGGGCGGTTGCTGATATATTTTTACTGCTGTTTATTACTTTGAGGCTGATTCACTACTAACGCCAGGTATTGCCAGATGAGCGTCTGTATAGCGGCGCTTAGAGCGACTGCTAGTAGACATTGTAAGCGGGTATCGGGCGCTGTAACAGAGAGTCTTGGTCGCTCTAGTAACTTGGCCGGCATTGATAAATGTGATGTGTGTTGGGTGCTATACGCTGAGCCGCCTGGATTAATACAGCGGATGTTACATGGTGCTGTTAGAGGCGCTCACCAGATTCACTTTCTTAAATGTGGTTTTGTCTACAGTGCCCGGCGTTCACCAGAAGCTGCCTGTCGCTACGAGGCACTACCTGGTGCTATTCGTTCTTAAACTGGACAGCATGATTTAATGAAAAGCCCAAACCCTTGAAAAACTATTCCCCAGCATCTAAAATTAATATATTTTAAGTTTTTAATCACTTACTTTTTATTCTTTTCCCGACTGGGTTGCAAAACTGTTCAGGACTCTAGGATACTCAGGAGAGGAGAGCGGGATTAAGTACATGGGGTGGGGTTATAGATGTGCTTTGCACAGACAGAGCAAAGTTGGGGTCAGGAAAAGGACAGCAATCCCAGAATTCAGAGCGACACAGTGAGAAGACCTGTTTTCAGGCTGCCTGATGCTCCATGAGCCGCCATCTTGGATGTTTAAAGGCTCATAACATGCAGTAGATGCAGGTAGGATGATTTTTAATGTGAGCAATCTGTATGTACAGGGTGGGGGAAACATACTGTATAAGATATATGCTCCTATTCAGGGTGAAGGTCCGCTTTAAATATCCCCCTTTATGTCCAAAGAGATTATGCATTGCCCTTGGAAATAGAAAACAAAAAATAACATTGCTGCTTTTGATCAACAACCACCCTCTCTTACTAGTCGCCAGTTGCAGATGCTAATTCAATATTCTGCAAGGTTTCACATAGGATACCCTCAAACTTCCTATGGAAGATTTTATTCAATCGTGTCTTTTAGGTAAGAAAAGACATCCAAGTTTGCACCAGCTAAAGGGCTCACTGGCATATAAAATATGGTCCAAATAGTGATATGATAATGCCCCCACCCTTTGTATGTATGCATGACATTTTTCAAGTTCAGCACTGCAAGGGTTAATAAAGCCAATTATTTTTCTTTTGCTTACATTTCAAAAAATATAGACTGGAATCCCCTTGGTTTATAAGCTGCGAAAGTGGTCCTCATACCACATTGATGCCAGCCTGTTTACACTTTATCATAGGTCTTTGGCAGGCCCACCAGGACTGGCATCACTGTGTTTGCCAAGTCTGCTCTTGGTGATATACCTATGACAAAAACAGCTCCTGATTTATATTTAACCAAACCCCAGCACAGAATTATCTCTGGGAGCAAGGGTGAGATAAGGGGGTGCTGTGTTTCCCTGATCCTTCAACGCCAGAGGCAGACTGCTGCACAAGACGACATACAGAGGAGGCAAACGTCACAGAGACCAATTGGTGCAATGGACACCTCACATGACTGCTTTACAATGTATAACAGCTGATTACAATAGAATAGAAATCAGCTGCTTCTTGGCTGTAACAGTGTAAGCCATTGTAACTCACCATGGGGTGCAGGAAGGCTTTTCAGAATGATTAATCTTTTTTTGTTATAGTCTCAGTAGGAGGGAGAGATAGTCCACCCCACTATCTTAACCTCCCATTCTGATAAATGACTCTCTGTGCTCTGTCACCTCTGTAGCAGTAGCCTTTACTTCTGCAAGAAGGCATCACAGGGCTCTTCATTAAACAAGAAGACACCAAAAAGCCTTCAATTAGGCAAAAATACACCATAGAAATCTTGAATCAAGTACAAAGGCATTTCAGAGGCCTGTAAGTAAGTAACCAAAAAGACACAATTGATTCAATTTAATTTTCTATTCCCTCTTAGAGTGTTGGGGTTCTGGGCTTTTGTTTTTAACTTGGGGGACTTGTGTGGTGGGAAGGTCACAAAATACCTGGCCACCTTGAAGGTTCAGCATTGGTCTAAATGCAGGCATCTATTTCTATTTTTAATGCAATTGAATCCAAGGACTAGTGTCAAATATTTATAACAGAAAACTGAGATTTCATTGCAACTGACTCTGACTGGATACAGACTACCCTCTTTATGAAGGATCTAAATGCTCTCAAGATCATGACAGTTCCAACAAGATATGGATATCTCTGCACAGAAGAAAGAAATATGAGATGGGGTTTGTATAGGCTCCAGTGGAAATTTTAAAGCGCACATAGTTATTATCAAAACTGGCAGTATATGTATTTTGATGGAATCACTACAATGTTCAGAATTTTTGCAAACCTGATTACTTTTGTTGACTAAAATTAAAACTATGAGCTTTGATTGTTGTAGGTTAGAAACACAGAGAGTCACCACAAACCAACACCCATCATACCAGGGGCGGACTGGGGCTAAAAAGAGGCCCGGGACTTTTTAGGGCACACCGGCCCTGCTGCACTGTTCTTAATGTCACTATATACACACCTTATTTTTGTTCCATAAGATGCACCCAGGGTTTAAAGGACTAAAATAAGAAAGAAAATATTCTGAACCAAATGGTGTGCTTAAATTCCCCCATTCAGTGCGCAGAATCACCCCATTACAATAAAGGCAGCGGGGGCATCCCTCAGTACAGCCAGTGGGGCATCCCTCAGTACAGCCAGTGGGGGCATCCCTCAGTACAGCCAGTGGGGGCATCCCTCAGTACAGGCAGTGGGGGCATCCCTCAGTACAGCCAGTAGGGGCATCCCTCAGTACAGCCAGTAGGGGCATCCCTCAGTACAGCCAGTGGGGCATCCCTCAGTACAGCCAGTGGGGCATCCCTCAGTACAGCCAGTGGGGCATCCCTCAGTACAGCCAGTAGGGGCATCCCTCAGTACAGCCAGTAGGGGCATCCCTCAGTACAGCCAGTAGGGGCATCCCTCAGTACAGCCAGTAGGGGCATCCCTCAGTACAGCCAGTAGGGACATCCCTCAGTACAGCCAGTGGGGCATCCCTCAGTACAGCCAGTAGGGGCATCCCTCAGTACAGCCAGTAGGGGCATCCCTCCGTACAGCCAGTGGGGCATCCCTCAGTACAGCCAGTGGGGCATCCCTCAGTACAGCCAGTGGGGCATCCCTCAGTACAGCCAGTAGGGGCATCCCTCAGTACAGCCAGTAGGGGCATCCCTCAGTACAGCCAGTAGGGGCATCCCTCAGTACAGCCAGTGGGGCATCCCTCAGTACAGCCAGTGGGGCATCCCTCAGTACAGCCAGTAGGGGCATCCCTCAGTACAGCCAGTAGGGGCATCCCTCAGTACAGCCAGTAGGGGCATCCCTCAGTACAGCCAGTAGGGGCATCCCTCAGTACAGCCAGTAGGGGCATCCCTCAGTACAGCCAGTAGGGGCATCCCTCAGTACAGCCAGTAGGGACATCCCTCAGTACAGCCAGTGGGGCATCCCTCAGTACAGCCAGTAGGGGCATCCCTCAGTACAGCCAGTAGGGGCATCCCTCAGTACAGCCAGTGGGGCATCCCTCAGTACAGCCAGTGGGGCATCCCTCAGTACAGCCAGTGGGGCATCCCTCAGCACAGCCAGTAGGGGCATCCCTCAGTACAGCCAGTAGGGGCATCCCTCAGTACAGCCAGTGGGGCATCCCTCAGTACAGCCAGTAGGGGCATCCCTCAGTACAGCCAGTAGGGGCATCCCTCGGTACAGCCAGTAGGGGCATCCCTCGCTACAGCCAGTGGGGCATCCCTCGGTACAGCCAGTAGGGGCATCCCTCGCTACAGCCAGTGGGGCATCCCTCGGTACAGCCAGTAGGGGCATCCCTCAGTACAGCCAATGGGGCATCCCTCAGTACAGCCAGTAGGGGCATCCTTCAGTACAGCCAGTGGGGCATCCCTCAGTACAGCCAGTAGGGGCATCCCTCAGTACAGCCAGTGGGGCATCCCTCAGTACAGCCAGTGGGGCATCCCTCAGTACAGCCAGTAGGGGCATTCCTCTTTACAGCCAGTAGGGCATCCCTCAGTACAGCCATTAGGGGCATCCCTCTGTACAGCCAGTGGGGCATCCCTCAGTACAGCCAATGAGTGGCATACTGGGGCTATCGTGATCATCCTGCAATAGCGCTAGTGTGAAACCAACCTCACCCTCCATTTTACTGTGACTTGTGATTTGATGCGGTGCATTTCCTGTCCCCCAGCGGCGTGGGCACCTGGAGTGGAAGGCGATGGCAGCAGGACTGGCAGAGGATGAGGCAGCAGCAGCGAACCGGCAACGCCGCCGCCGCTCACACACACACACACACACACACACACACACACAATAACACACATACATGCTTACCGGCACTTCCCGGCTGTTGCGCACCGGTCGGTGGGCGTGCCCGATATGGCCGGCGTCCATTGTTTTCATTGGACGCTGGCCATATGGGGCACGCCCACTGACCAGCGCGCAACAGCCGGGAAGTGTCGGTAAGCATGTATGTGTGTTATTGTGTGTGTGTGTGAGAGCTGCAGCGCCGGCAGGAACCGCAGGGCTGGGCAGGCCAGCCAGGCAGCCGACTGCTCCCCCAGCCTCCAGCATCTTATCCATGGGGCCCTCCCTGGCACCGGCCTACCGGGATTTTGCCCGGTATGCCCTATGACCAGCCCGCCTCTGCATCATACCAATGGCTTCTTAATTGATCATAATAATCCTATTGCAAAATGTTGTTTTGTAATAAATACTCTACTTTTGACTTTCAGGTAAAATCTGGATTGTTGTGCTGATTCACACTTAAGCTTGGCATATAACCAGTAGTGCTGAAATAAAAGTCCTCTGAATGTCCGATCCTTGCTGTCATTTCCATAAATTATTGGGCAAAAATGTTAAAATATATGACAAGCTTTAATTTAATGCATTACAGTATTTACTACGCCCCAGAATCTGCTACTTCTAAAATGGAAGGCATTAGTCCGAAAAGTACTGAATATTAAGCCTTTGAGTCAGCAAATACATGAATACATTACCTTGAAAATCCTTACGTTAGTAAAATGAGCAATAGGTATGAATTACATTTTTATCCCTTGAGATATCAAAAAGGCTAATTAAGTATCAATGCCTAACCAGCTAAAACATGCTGGATGGCAAAATACAGTCCGTTTAGAATGATCATCAATAGAAATGAATCTAGAAATGTATTGTACAGACTATATATTGGAACTTTATACGTTTCTTAGTCAGATTTGTAGAATTTTTTTGAATGCGGTAGAATGCTTTTTATACATTTGTAGTTAACAGCCAGAGAGGCCTTCTGCCTTAAAGTGGACCAACACCCACGGGTAATCTATAAGATTCCCGGGCCGATCACCTCCCTCCCCGCGGGACATCCGAGATCGGGATGTCCCACGGGGTGAAACCCCCCCAAACACCCCAAACCCCCTTACCTTATCTTCCCTCGCGCCCCTCTAGGCGTGCGTGTGCCCGCGCCGGCCGTCTGTGAATGGCCGGCGCGGGCGCACGCGCGTCACCAGGGACGCGCGGGAGGCGGCGGCGGAGGAGCCGCTTGTCCGGGACTGTCAGATCGCTTGTCCGCGGCCACGTGGGAGTGGGGAGAGGTGAGTTTTCCGGGTGATCGGGGGGGTTTCACACAGCGGGGCACCCCGATCGGGGGTGCCCCACCGAAGTGGACCAAGACCCAGGATAGTCAAAATCCTGGGTGTTGGTCCACTTTAAAGTGGGCTAAAACCAAAACTAGTGTCTATAAAGTGCTAGGTCCAGTTTGCATACCACCCCTGGGGCATCCTGAATTGGATGCTCTCTTGCTGTGTGAACCCCCTCCCCATCGGTGGATAAGCTTACCTCTCCAACGAGGCCACGATGCATGAGTGGATGATGGCGGCATGACTCACACCCTTCTTGGGCTTTGTGCGTCCACACTATCCATAACTGAATGGCTGCTGTGGCCGCCACAGCCTAAGAAAGCAGGGAGGTGTCATGCACTGATTATGTGTACAGCTAGGAAACCATTCAGTTTCTTCAGCTGTACATTAGTATGCGCGTCCGGAGATGCGTATAGGAAGAGAGCCATGCTTAGGGCAACAGCTAGCGGAAAGGTAAGGGAAATGGGTCAATGGTGGGGTTTCATGAAGCAGGGCATCATAAATTGGGATGCCCCAGCGGGCCGGACCAAAACCCTGAATAGTGAAAATCCAGGGTTTTGGTTCACTTTAAGATGGCAAGCTGTACATTGTAATGAGGCTTTGGCTTTAAAAACTTTTCAGGTTTTCATTCAAAAGCCTACCAACAATGTGGAGTACCTCTCCAAAACTTAAAGTATTCTGTGTAATAGACCAACAAACAATCTCATTCACCCAGCGAAGCGGCACGGGCGGCCGCGAACGTAGGTGTCCCCTCTGCCAGTCCCCTCTGCCAGTCCCCGCTCCTCATTTCACGTGATTTACCCATTGTCATAATATGCTTTGCTGATGCAACTGTTTTATGCTTCTGTATCATAGCTTTTGTCGGTTGGGTTTGATTGATATGCTTTATTTGCTGATCCACAGGTGTCCATGACCATTGTTTTCAGGTTATATATCCCTATTTGCACTTAGTCACTTTTTTCATCCTTGCACCGTTAAGTGTTAGGTTCACTAGATATCCATTGTTGTTATTTTACATATGGTTCTTAATGCATTGTCACTTTATATGTACATATTGATTAGATGATTAGATATTGGTATTTTGTGCCGGCACAAAAGATTGTTTGTTTTAAGGGTGCTTTATACGTGTTGATATTTAGGAGTTATCCCAGGAATTAATATGCTGTGTCTCACAGCACTGGATGAATTTTGGGGTGTCGCAGTGTTTTTAAGGTGTTAGTCTTGTATTGTATGTTATATTCTGTGTCTTGATTCTCAATAAATGATATATTGTTTGATTTTGATTACTGTTTGGTGCTCCTGTTTTTTAGGCCTATGGGCTATGTCCCATGAGCCTAATTTTGGTCTGGTACTTTATTTGATACAGTGTAGCACAGTCTAATTACAATACGTGGTGCACCACTTTGGTCTACAATTATTCTGTGTAATAGAGTACCTTTCTTCATAAAAACTCCTATCCCAAATTTGGTCTAAAAGCTGTGCTGCTTGACTGTAAACCCAGTTTATCAGAACACAACCCAGCATCCAGAATAAAAAAAAAGAAAATCCTCAGGATGGTCTATGTCATACAATACCCTTACGGATTCACATTGGGCTGCACTGCTTCAGGACTGTCTGAGCTGGGGATAGCAGAAAGCTTGCAGTCCACCTCACCTCCCCCGCCATAACTGCATACCCCAACCCTTGTTTAGCCACTGTAGCACTATAGCCTCAGCATCATGGCCATGGGGGCTAACTCACCCATGCCAAAGCATCGACCTCTAACACATAAGTACGATCACTTAGAAGTGACTCTATCCACCAAGCCCATAACCTGTGCCTGCAATTCTATATCCTCAGCACATGAACTCATTGGGGCTAATTCCGAGCCTCCACATAAATGCTCCGTTTTGTGGGTATGAGCTGTGTGTTCTGTCACTGAGCGCATCATCGCTGGGGTCAGGGCTGCTCAGCCTGGAAGCAATATGGCAGATTGCATTGGGCAAAGGATTTAGTAAAAATAGAAACACAGGCTATTTTGAGGCACTGGACTATGATGGAAGGTGACTCTGAGTATAGGTGCACATTAAAGCGTGTTTTTTCATTTTAAATTCGTTCCTGCTGCAGGTAACTGCCAGCATTTTTTTTTTGGGGGGGGAGACTTTTTTGTCATTTGCGTTCTGTTTTTCGCTAGTTACCTGACTTTTTTTATAATTGCATTTTTTCAGTTTTCATTTTTTTTCATGGAAACTGACAGCGCATTTTTAAAAATATTCTTTAAAATTATTTTTGCATTTTCCGTTAGATACAACTTGTATCTGACAAAAAAAAGGTTTCCAAATCTATTTTTGCGGTCACTTTCCCTTGTTTAAATGAATAACGTTTAGGCTGAAGTCACAGAAGGGGCGGGGCATAGAGGGGATTTTCCCATGCACCACCTCTATGCCCCTCCCCTTTTGTGAGTGATGTCAGGGAGATTTCCAAGAGGCCCCGCCTCATAATATAAAAGCTGTTCCCCTGCTTATCATGGAGTCCCTGGCCAAGAGATGGGTGGAACAAGTTCCCCTCCTTTCTAAATCCCACTGTAGCATCCTTAGATGCCCTTGCGGCATATATTTAAAGGGGCTTGTGCAGGAGCCTGAAGGATGTAGGTAAGTATAGGTAAGGTAAGTATAATATAGATAAGTTAGTTTAGAATAATAAAGTTTTTTTGTGACAGTGTGTGTGTTTTTAAATACACTTTCACTTTGAACTGGTGGTGCGGGTAATGGAATATGAACTGATATAGGGGTCCATTACCCACACCACCAATAGGCATGGTGGGGCTGATAAGCCTGGTGGCCTATAGCATGGGTTGTTGCTGGGCACTGGACCTGTGCTATAGGGAATAAGAGATTGTAATGGTCAGGGCCGGGGGCTGGCTGGGCGTCCCTTGAGCCCTAGTATTACAAGTCCCTATGCTTGGTTTGAAAGTTGTGGTTGGGAATCCAGCCAAAGTTAAAACATAGCTTTTACTTGTAAAATTAAAAGTCCAAACTGCAAAAAATCCAAACATGTGCTGTGCACACCCCCTCAGCACCTCTCACTCTGTGACGCGTTTCAGGCTTCAAACGAGCCCTTAGTCATACAAATTGTGTTTCTGAGGACTCGGTATATATAGCAGCAACATAAGACGAAATGTGAGACACCTGGGAACACCAGGCGATTAAATCAAAGGCAATCACATAATATCATACACACGCTGTTAGATAGTGATATAGCCACTTACCCCCATGTTCCAACGCTGCCTCGTTCGTATCATGCCAGCGGCGTGTAGGGAAATGTATGACTACTTCCGCCCTTGCTGAAACTGGAGCGCATACTATGCGTCTGCCAGGAGAGAAAGCAACTTCCTGTGAGTACAGCCGCCGAAGAGTGACTGACGTCACTTGCCAGTACTGAAGCCTAAATGCGTCTCCACGTACGTGTGGGAAAGCCTCTTGTCTCCCAATCTGATAGGCGTAAACAGACTCCACCTATTATGATTGTAAATACACCAAAAAGAGGACCTGTCAGAGTGTTAAAAGTTTATTTATATTGAAGAACCAGTATTACGATCGCGCATTTCTATTTCTATTGAGGCGCATACTATACATCTGACAGAAATGGATACACCTTCCTCTGAATGCGGCCGCCAACGAACAACTGGCGTCACTTGCCAGTAGTGGAGCCTGAAAACCTATCGGGATATTTAATTGTTAATAAAAGTTTATTTATATTAATAAGCCAGTATTAAAGTCGCGCACTCCCATTGCTGGAACACGACAATACCTAAAGATACTAATCAAAGGAAAACTAAGCACAGTTGACCTATAAATTGATTATGTGGAACATACATTAAGAGTTGCTAAAACTATAATTTATAAGGCAAGCTGTCCTTAAACCAACACTTATAAAGGGGAAGCTACAATTATACATTATACATAAGATGGACCCTCTAGGGGCTACCCAGCCCCATAGAACAGGAGTCTTATCAACTAACATATTGTAAAGCAAACTGGTTAATGGATAGAGGAAGCAAAAGGGGGAGGGAAAGGAGGAAGGGAGGCTAAGAGCTTGTTGCTGCTAATAAAACCAATCCTCAGAGACGCAATATAGCATGATTTAAAAATAAGTAGAAGTTCAACATGGACCTCTAACCTCAATTTTTTAAAACCAAATTGAATGTAAGGTGCAATGAATAACAAAACATTTGTGTCTCTTCAGGCTGAAAAAATTCCAAAATCAATCATTAAAAGTCTGTAAACAACGAGATGTCCAATCTATCATTCAGACCATTTGGTGTACGAGTCCCCAATTTCATAATCCATTTGGCTTCTGCTTTTAATAATTTTCGCCATAAATCACCTCCTCTTTTATCTTCCACAATACGTTCAATGATGGTAACCTGAATACTGTCCACTCTGCCACCATGGTCTGAGCATACATGTCTCGCAACATTCGATTTCGGGAAGGGCATCCCAATCTGATAAACATGTTCTCTAACTCTCGTCTTGACCGCACGTGTAGTACACCCCACGTACTGTAAACCACATAGGGTGCATGTAATAAGATACACAACGTGTCTGGTGTTGCAGTTCATAAAGCCGCTAATGGAGAAACCTCTATTATTAACTGTGGACCTAAATTTGTTCGTTTTTTGTATCATGTTACAACATGAACAGCGTGAACCTCCACATGGGTAACAACCCTTTGGGGTGAGCCATGTGTTACATTTTCCATCCTTTTGTGTTCTAAGCATAGACGGTGACAGTCTCGAGCCTAGGGTGGGTGCCTTAGAGGCAACAACATTGACTCCCTCTTTGATGAAAGGTATTAGATCCTGATCCATTGCCAATATAGATATGTTAGATCGAATAATATTTTTGATCTTTGTAAATTGGTTACTGTATTTCGTAACCATGGTCATAGACCCAAATTCTTTCCGATTTTTCTTTTTCTGTGCCTCTATAGAAGGCTCCGGGAATAAAATATCCTGCCTGTTGCGTTTCAGTGCTTTTTCCCTGGCTTTCAGTAATAGACTCCTTTTGTAACCTCTATCCATTAGACGTGCCT
The DNA here is from genome assembly GCA_027917425.1 of Gastrophryne carolinensis. Lineage (NCBI taxonomy): Eukaryota > Metazoa > Chordata > Amphibia > Anura > Microhylidae > Gastrophryne > Gastrophryne carolinensis. The sequence goes on from CM051236.1 coordinate 215,243,290, forward strand.
GAACTTGGTCCAATTCTCCATTCAAGATGTTTGGTTTATTGCAATTTCTGATGGTTCGTAGGAACTCTCCATACGGAACACCCTCTATTGTATGTTTCGGGTGGCAACTGGTTGCAAAAAGTGTGGAATTCCCTGAGCTCGGTTTGCGGTATGTATGGGTGGCTATTTGTTTCCCCTCTGTAGGACGCTCTAAAACAAGATCCAGAAATGGGATACTCTCTCTTTGATATTCTGCCGTAAACTTGAGGTTTAAGGAATTATTGTTGATGTAAGTCACGAATGCCATGGCTTGTTCCTGTGTTCCTGTCCACACACATATGATATCATCGATATATCTTGAATACCAAAAAATGTGTTGTGCATATGGATTCATTTCTCCAAAGATGGTTTGTTCCTCCCACCATCCCATATACAGGTTGGCCAGGGAGGGGGAGAACGGTGCGCCCATCGGGGCCCCCTGGATTTGTAAATAATATTCATCATTAAACATAAAGAAGTTGTGACTTAGTAAATACTCCAATGCTGTAATTATGAAATATTCCTCTTGTGCTGATATCCTTGTAAATTTTCTCAACATGTGTGTGACAGCCTGGAGGCCTAGATGGTGTGGGATAGACGAATAAAGGGCTGCCACATCAAGTGCAAGCCATGTCCCCCTATCTGGCCATTCCAAATGCTGGAATGTTCTCAAAATTTCCGAAGTATCTTTGATGTACCCAGGGAGTAGTTTAATAATGGGATTCAGTTGGGTGTCCACCCATTGGCCCAATCTTTCGTTTAATGACCCTATGCCGGCAATTATTGGGCGGCCTTTGGGCGGTCTGTCCTCCTTATGTACTTTAGGTAAATGATGGAAAATTGGAGTTATGGGATGGTCATTGATGAGTTGTTTCGCCATGCTATCCTTTACAACTCCTAATGATACTCCCTCTTTTATAATACTGTCCAGCTGTTTCCGGAATAACTCAGTAGGATTCCCCCTCAGTTTCCTGTAGGTATTGGTATCCGATAGTTGGCGGACAGCTTCCTCTACATAGGTGGTCCTATCCAATATAACTATCATACCCCCTTTATCAGAGTTTTTTATTACAATGTCTTGATTGGTTTCCAATTCCCGGATAGCTATGGTCTCCCTCTTAGTTAAATTCCTCCGTCGTTTGTTACTATTCTCTTGTGAGGCCAAGTCCAATAGCTGTTTCTCCACAGTATCCTGGAACAGTTGTATTGCTTGTGATCTTGCTTGTATCGGATAAAACTCCGTATTTTTAAACCTCGGTGCTGACAGGGTAATATCTCTGCCAATCCCATTCTCCAATTCCAGATCCCTCAAATTTTTACATGCACAGAGTTCCTTAAATGGATAGTTAACCCAATCTGGTCCTACATGTGGTTCCTTCCCTTTGGGTGACTTCATCTCATTTTCATCTTTGGAGAAGTGTTTTTTTAATGTCAGAGTACGGACAAATCTGTTCAAGTCCACAATAGTGTCAAATACATTCATATCATATGAAGGAGAAAAGGATAACCCTTTTTCTAGGATTTTAAGATGAGCAGGTTCCAAAACGGCTGAGGACAGATTAAGGACTGTACTTTCTATTGCTTTAGATGTTTGCCCCGTAGTTGATACGCCTTTCCCTTGTCTATGTTTCCTGCCTGCCCTATGCTTTTTTGGTCGGTTTTCCTCTTTGTACTTTTTCTCTGTTGATTCTGAGCCCCTAAAAAACTGCTATCTGTATCCATATCAGAGGCTTCCATGGAGTGTATAGACTCATTGTTAGACTCATAGGAACTTTGGGTATCACTATCCCAAAAGGTGACAGACTTATTATTCCTGCGTTTGGAGTTACTCCTTAAGATGGACCTAGGTCTTCTTTGATGTCTCTCCACATGCCAGGTATACACCTGATTGTTCTGGTAATCTCGGACATCCCTCTGAAACTTGTTTTTTTTGGTCTCTATTATTTGTCTCTGTAATTTTTGTAAGTTACCATCCATCTGTTGTTTGAGTTTTATATAAGTGTCCTTGTCCTTGTGCACCTCTATATTTTTCCTTAGTTCTGTATGAAGTCTTTTCACTTCCTCCAGGGTTTTCTCCTCCTGATCAATTAATAATTTGATCAGTTTTATGGATGTTTCATTCAAGATGGCATACCAAGCCTGTTTAAACTCCTCATCAAACACTGAAGAAGGTATTTTTTTAATTCGTAGTCCCCTGGGAATCATGTTGTTATCCAGGTATTTTTGGAGTGAGGAGCGGTCCCACCATAATTTGGACTCCTTGCGGCGGAGTTTTTCATATTCCTTAAAAAGATTCTGTAATTCCATTGAGGCTGGTGTTTGTTGTGTTACAGAAAAGATTTCATCCAAAGTTTCCATCCATACAGCCTCTGAGTCTGATAGGGGGGTGGCTTCCATATTTACTGATGCTGCTTTATACAGGTATCAATAGCACATGTAATATTTAATATACAGTCCCAGCAAGTAAAATTTCCTGTGTATCCCAATTCTTATAACCAGGGCAAGCACGGTACTTTGGGAAAAAATGCACTAAAACCAAGTTATGTGTAACCAGCTCACCCCTGTAATATAGCACTCCGGCACGGACTCCAATGAAGCTCCCAAAAACTTCTCCTGATACTGAAAGTTGTGGTTGGGAATCCAGCCAAAGTTAAAACATAGCTTTTACTTGTAAAATTAAAAGTCCAAACTGCAAAAAATCCAAACATGTGCTGTGCACACCCCCTCAGCACCTCTCACTCTGTGACGCGTTTCAGGCTTCAAACGAGCCCTTAGTCATACAAATTGTGTTTCTGAGGACTCGGTATATATAGCAGCAACATAAGACGAAATGTGAGACACCTGGGAACACCAGGCGATTAAATCAAAGGCAATCACATAATATCATACACACGCTGTTAGATAGTGATATAGCCACTTACCCCCATGTTCCAACGCTGCCTCGTTCGTATCATGCCAGCGGCGTGTAGGGAAATGTATGACTACTTCCGCCCTTGCTGAAACTGGAGCGCATACTATGCGTCTGCCAGGAGAGAAAGCAACTTCCTGTGAGTACAGCCGCCGAAGAGTGACTGACGTCACTTGCCAGTACTGAAGCCTAAATGCGTCTCCACGTACGTGTGGGAAAGCCTCTTGTCTCCCAATCTGATAGGCGTAAACAGACTCCACCTATTATGATTGTAAATACACCAAAAAGAGGACCTGTCAGAGTGTTAAAAGTTTATTTATATTAAAGAACCAGTATTACGATCGCGCATTTCTATTTCTATTGAGGCGCATACTATACATCTGACAGAAATGGATACACCTTCCTCTGAATGCGGCCGCCAACGAACAACTGGCGTCACTTGCCAGTAGTGGAGCCTGAAAACCTATCGGGATATTTAATTGTTAATAAAAGTTTATTTATATTAATAAGCCAGTATTAAAGTCGCGCACTCCCATTGCTGGAACACGACAATACCTAAAGATACTAATCAAAGGAAAACTAAGCACAGTTGACCTATAAATTGATTATGTGGAACATACATTAAGAGTTGCTAAAACTATAATTTATAAGGCAAGCTGTCCTTAAACCAACACTTATAAAGGGGAAGCTACAATTATACATTATACATAAGATGGACCCTCTAGGGGCTACCCAGCCCCATAGAACAGGAGTCTTATCAACTAACATATTGTAAAGCAAACTGGTTAATGGATAGAGGAAGCAAAAGGGGGAGGGAAAGGAGGAAGGGAGGCTACGAATTAGGGGACTACGAATTAAAAAAATACCTTCTTCAGTGTTTGATGAGGAGTTTAAACAGGCTTGGTATGCCATCTTGAATGAAACATCCATAAAACTGATCAAATTATTAATTGATCAGGAGGAGAAAACCCTGGAGGAAGTGAAAAGACTTCATACAGAACTAAGGAAAAATATAGAGGTGCACAAGGACAAGGACACTTATATAAAACTCAAACAACAGATGGATGGTAACTTACAAAAATTACAGAGACAAATAATAGAGACCAAAAAAAACAAGTTTCAGAGGGATGTCCGAGATTACCAGAACAATCAGGTGTATACCTGGCATGTGGAGAGACATCAAAGAAGACCTAGGTCCATCTTAAGGAGTAACTCCAAACGCAGGAATAATAAGTCTGTCACCTTTTGGGATAGTGATACCCAAAGTTCCTATGAGTCTAACAATGAGTCTATACACTCCATGGAAGCCTCTGATATGGATACAGATAGCAGTTTTTTAGGGGCTCAGAATCAACAGAGAAAAAGTACAAAGAGGAAAACCGACCAAAAAAGCATAGGGCAGGCAGGAAACATAGACAAGGGAAAGGCGTATCAACTACGGGGCAAACATCTAAAGCAATAGAAAGTACAGTCCTTAATCTGTCCTCAGCCGTTTTGGAACCTGCTCATCTTAAAATCCTAGAAAAAGGGTTATCCTTTTCTCCTTCATATGATATGAATGTATTTGACACTATTGTGGACTTGAACAGATTTGTCCGTACTCTGACATTAAAAAAACACTTCTCCAAAGATGAAAATGAGATGAAGTCACCCAAAGGGAAGGAACCACATGTAGGACCAGATTGGGTTAACTATCCATTTAAGGAACTCTGTGCATGTAAAAATTTGAGGGATCTGGAATTGGAGAATGGGATTGGCAGAGATATTACCCTGTCAGCACCGAGGTTTAAAAATACGGAGTTTTATCCGATACAAGCAAGATCACAAGCAATACAACTGTTCCAGGATACTGTGGAGAAACAGCTATTGGACTTGGCCTCACAAGAGAATAGTAACAAACGACGGAGGAATTTAACTAAGAGGGAGACCATAGCTATCCGGGAATTGGAAACCAATCAAGACATTGTAATAAAAAACTCTGATAAAGGGGGTATGATAGTTATATTGGATAGGACCACCTATGTAGAGGAAGCTGTCCGCCAACTATCGGATACCAATACCTACAGGAAACTGAGGGGGAATCCTACTGAGTTATTCCGGAAACAGCTGGACAGTATTATAAAAGAGGGAGTATCATTAGGAGTTGTAAAGGATAGCATGGCGAAACAACTCATCAATGACCATCCCATAACTCCAATTTTCCATCATTTACCTAAAGTACATAAGGAGGACAGACCGCCCAAAGGCCGCCCAATAATTGCCGGCATAGGGTCATTAAACGAAAGATTGGGCCAATGGGTGGACACCCAACTGAATCCCATTATTAAACTACTCCCTGGGTACATCAAAGATACTTCGGAAATTTTGAGAACATTCCAGCATTTGGAATGGCCAGATAGGGGGACATGGCTTGCACTTGATGTGGCAGCCCTTTATTCGTCTATCCCACACCATCTAGGCCTCCAGGCTGTCACACACATGTTGAGAAAATTTACAAGGATATCAGCACAAGAGGAATATTTCATAATTACAGCATTGGAGTATTTACTAAGTCACAACTTCTTTATGTTTAATGATGAATATTATTTACAAATCCAGGGGGCCCCGATGGGCGCACCGTTCTCCCCCTCCCTGGCCAACCTGTATATGGGATGGTGGGAGGAACAAACCATCTTTGGAGAAATGAATCCATATGCACAACACATTTTTTGGTATTCAAGATATATCGATGATATCATATGTGTGTGGACAGGAACACAGGAACAAGCCATGGCATTCGTGACTTACATCAACAATAATTCCTTAAACCTCAAGTTTACGGCAGAATATCAAAGAGAGAGTATCCCATTTCTGGATCTTGTTTTAGAGCGTCCTACAGAGGGGAAACAAATAGCCACCCATACATACCGCAAACCGAGCTCAGGGAATTCCACACTTTTTGCAACCAGTTGCCACCCGAAACATACAATAGAGGGTGTTCCGTATGGAGAGTTCCTACGAACCATCAGAAATTGCAATAAACCAAACATCTTGAATGGAGAATTGGACCAAGTTCAGGCACGTCTAATGGATAGAGGTTACAAAAGGAGTCTATTACTGAAAGCCAGGGAAAAAGCACTGAAACGCAACAGGCAGGATATTTTATTCCCGGAGCCTTCTATAGAGGCACAGAAAAAGAAAAATCGGAAAGAATTTGGGTCTATGACCATGGTTACGAAATACAGTAACCAATTTACAAAGATCAAAAATATTATTCGATCTAACATATCTATATTGGCAATGGATCAGGATCTAATACCTTTCATCAAAGAGGGAGTCAATGTTGTTGCCTCTAAGGCACCCACCCTAGGCTCGAGACTGTCACCGTCTATGCTTAGAACACAAAAGGATGGAAAATGTAACACATGGCTCACCCCAAAGGGTTGTTACCCATGTGGAGGTTCACGCTGTTCATGTTGTAACATGATACAAAAAACGAACAAATTTAGGTCCACAGTTAATAATAGAGGTTTCTCCATTAGCGGCTTTATGAACTGCAACACCAGACACGTTGTGTATCTTATTACATGCACCCTATGTGGTTTACAGTACGTGGGGTGTACTACACGTGCGGTCAAGACGAGAGTTAGAGAACATGTTTATCAGATTGGGATGCCCTTCCCGAAATCGAATGTTGCGAGACATGTATGCTCAGACCATGGTGGCAGAGTGGACAGTATTCAGGTTACCATCATTGAACGTATTGTGGAAGATAAAAGAGGAGGTGATTTATGGTGAAAATTATTAAAAGCAGAAGCCAAATGGATTATGAAATTGGGGACTCGTACACCAAATGGTCTGAATGATAGATTGGACATCTCGTTGTTTACAGACTTTTAATGATTGATTTTGGAATTTTTTCAGCCTGAAGAGACACAAATGTTTTGTTATTCATTGCACCTTACATTCAATTTGGTTTTAAAAAATTGAGGTTAGAGGTCCATGTTGAACTTCTACTTATTTTTAAATCACGCTATATTGCGTCTCTGAGGATTGGTTTTATTAGCAGCAACAAGCTCTTAGCCTCCCTTCCTCCTTTCCCTCCCCCTTTTGCTTCCTCTATCCATTAACCAGTTTGCTTTACAATATGTTAGTTGATAAGACTCCTGTTCTATGGGGCTGGGTAGCCCCTAGAGGGTCCATCTTATGTATAATGTATAATTGTAGCTTCCCCTTTATAAGTGTTGGTTTAAGGACAGCTTGCCTTATAAATTATAGTTTTAGCAACTCTTAATGTATGTTCCACATAATCAATTTATAGGTCAACTGTGCTTAGTTTTCCTTTGATTAGTATCTTTAGGTATTGTCGTGTTCCAGCAATGGGAGTGCGCGACTTTAATACTGGCTTATTAATATAAATAAACTTTTATTAACAATTAAATATCCCGATAGGTTTTCAGGCTCCACTACTGGCAAGTGACGCCAGTTGTTCGTTGGCGGCCGCATTCAGAGGAAGGTGTATCCATTTCTGTCAGATGTATAGTATGCGCCTCAATAGAAATAGAAATGCGCGATCGTAATACTGGTTCTTTAATATAAATAAACTTTTAACACTCTGACAGGTCCTCTTTTTGGTGTATTTACAATCATAATAGGTGGAGTCTGTTTACGCCTATCAGATTGGGAGACAAGAGGCTTTCCCACACGTACGTGGAGACGCATTTAGGCTTCAGTACTGGCAAGTGACGTCAGTCACTCTTCGGCGGCTGTACTCACAGGAAGTTGCTTTCTCTCCTGGCAGACGCATAGTATGCGCTCCAGTTTCAGCAAGGGCGGAAGTAGTCATACATTTCCCTACACGCCGCTGGCATGATACGAACGAGGCAGCGTTGGAACATGGGGGTAAGTGGCTATATCACTATCTAACAGCGTGTGTATGATATTATGTGATTGCCTTTGATTTAATCGCCTGGTGTTCCCAGGTGTCTCACATTTCGTCTTATGTTGCTGCTATATATACCGAGTCCTCAGAAACACAATTTGTATGACTAAGGGCTCGTTTGAAGCCTGAAACGCGTCACAGAGTGAGAGGTGCTGAGGGGGTGTGCACAGCACATGTTTGGATTTTTTGCAGTTTGGACTTTTAATTTTACAAGTAAAAGCTATGTTTTAACTTTGGCTGGATTCCCAACCACAACTTTCAGTATCAGGAGAAGTTTTTGGGAGCTTCTTTGGAGTCCGTGCCGGAGTGCTATATTACAGGGGTGAGCTGGTTACACATAACTTGGTTTTAGTGCATTTTTTCCCAAAGTACCGTGCTTGCCCTGGTTATAAGAATTGGGATACACAGGAAATTTTACTTGCTGGGACTGTATATTAAATATTACATGTGCTATTGATACCTGTATAAAGCAGCATCAGTAAATATGGAAGCCACCCCCCTATCAGACTCAGAGGCTGTATGGATGGAAACTTTGGATGAAATCTTTTCTGTAACACAACAAACACCAGCCTCAATGGAATTACAGAATCTTTTTAAGGAATATGAAAAACTCCGCCGCAAGGAGTCCAAATTATGGTGGGACCGCTCCTCACTCCAAAAATACCTGGATAACAACATGATTCCCAGGGGACTACGAATTAAAAAAATACCTTCTTCAGTGTTTGATGAGGAGTTTAAACAGGCTTGGTATGCCATCTTGAATGAAACATCCATAAAACTGATCAAATTATTAATTGATCAGGAGGAGAAAACCCTGGAGGAAGTGAAAAGACTTCATACAGAACTAAGGAAAAATATAGAGGTGCACAAGGACAAGGACACTTATATAAAACTCAAACAACAGATGGATGGTAACTTACAAAAATTACAGAGACAAATAATAGAGACCAAAAAAAACAAGTTTCAGAGGGATGTCCGAGATTACCAGAACAATCAGGTGTATACCTGGCATGTGGAGAGACATCAAAGAAGACCTAGGTCCATCTTAAGGAGTAACTCCAAACGCAGGAATAATAAGTCTGTCACCTTTTGGGATAGTGATACCCAAAGTTCCTATGAGTCTAACAATGAGTCTATACACTCCATGGAAGCCTCTGATATGGATACAGATAGCAGTTTTTTAGGGGCTCAGAATCAACAGAGAAAAAGTACAAAGAGGAAAACCGACCAAAAAAGCATAGGGCAGGCAGGAAACATAGACAAGGGAAAGGCGTATCAACTACGGGGCAAACATCTAAAGCAATAGAAAGTACAGTCCTTAATCTGTCCTCAGCCGTTTTGGAACCTGCTCATCTTAAAATCCTAGAAAAAGGGTTATCCTTTTCTCCTTCATATGATATGAATGTATTTGACACTATTGTGGACTTGAACAGATTTGTCCGTACTCTGACATTAAAAAAACACTTCTCCAAAGATGAAAATGAGATGAAGTCACCCAAAGGGAAGGAACCACATGTAGGACCAGATTGGGTTAACTATCCATTTAAGGAACTCTGTGCATGTAAAAATTTGAGGGATCTGGAATTGGAGAATGGGATTGGCAGAGATATTACCCTGTCAGCACCGAGGTTTAAAAATACGGAGTTTTATCCGATACAAGCAAGATCACAAGCAATACAACTGTTCCAGGATACTGTGGAGAAACAGCTATTGGACTTGGCCTCACAAGAGAATAGTAACAAACGACGGAGGAATTTAACTAAGAGGGAGACCATAGCTATCCGGGAATTGGAAACCAATCAAGACATTGTAATAAAAAACTCTGATAAAGGGGGTATGATAGTTATATTGGATAGGACCACCTATGTAGAGGAAGCTGTCCGCCAACTATCGGATACCAATACCTACAGGAAACTGAGGGGGAATCCTACTGAGTTATTCCGGAAACAGCTGGACAGTATTATAAAAGAGGGAGTATCATTAGGAGTTGTAAAGGATAGCATGGCGAAACAACTCATCAATGACCATCCCATAACTCCAATTTTCCATCATTTACCTAAAGTACATAAGGAGGACAGACCGCCCAAAGGCCGCCCAATAATTGCCGGCATAGGGTCATTAAACGAAAGATTGGGCCAATGGGTGGACACCCAACTGAATCCCATTATTAAACTACTCCCTGGGTACATCAAAGATACTTCGGAAATTTTGAGAACATTCCAGCATTTGGAATGGCCAGATAGGGGGACATGGCTTGCACTTGATGTGGCAGCCCTTTATTCGTCTATCCCACACCATCTAGGCCTCCAGGCTGTCACACACATGTTGAGAAAATTTACAAGGATATCAGCACAAGAGGAATATTTCATAATTACAGCATTGGAGTATTTACTAAGTCACAACTTCTTTATGTTTAATGATGAATATTATTTACAAATCCAGGGGGCCCCGATGGGCGCACCGTTCTCCCCCTCCCTGGCCAACCTGTATATGGGATGGTGGGAGGAACAAACCATCTTTGGAGAAATGAATCCATATGCACAACACATTTTTTGGTATTCAAGATATATCGATGATATCATATGTGTGTGGACAGGAACACAGGAACAAGCCATGGCATTCGTGACTTACATCAACAATAATTCCTTAAACCTCAAGTTTACGGCAGAATATCAAAGAGAGAGTATCCCATTTCTGGATCTTGTTTTAGAGCGTCCTACAGAGGGGAAACAAATAGCCACCCATACATACTGCAAACCGAGCTCAGGGAATTCCACACTTTTTGCAACCAGTTGCCACCCGAAACATACAATAGAGGGTGTTCCGTATGGAGAGTTCCTACGAACCATCAGAAATTGCAATAAACCAAACATCTTGAATGGAGAATTGGACCAAGTTCAGGCACGTCTAATGGATAGAGGTTACAAAAGGAGTCTATTACTGAAAGCCAGGGAAAAAGCACTGAAACGCAACAGGCAGGATATTTTATTCCCGGAGCCTTCTATAGAGGCACAGAAAAAGAAAAATCGGAAAGAATTTGGGTCTATGACCATGGTTACGAAATACAGTAACCAATTTACAAAGATCAAAAATATTATTCGATCTAACATATCTATATTGGCAATGGATCAGGATCTAATACCTTTCATCAAAGAGGGAGTCAATGTTGTTGCCTCTAAGGCACCCACCCTAGGCTCGAGACTGTCACCGTCTATGCTTAGAACACAAAAGGATGGAAAATGTAACACATGGCTCACCCCAAAGGGTTGTTACCCATGTGGAGGTTCACGCTGTTCATGTTGTAACATGATACAAAAAACGAACAAATTTAGGTCCACAGTTAATAATAGAGGTTTCTCCATTAGCGGCTTTATGAACTGCAACACCAGACACGTTGTGTATCTTATTACATGCACCCTATGTGGTTTACAGTACGTGGGGTGTACTACACGTGCGGTCAAGACGAGAGTTAGAGAACATGTTTATCAGATTGGGATGCCCTTCCCGAAATCGAATGTTGCGAGACATGTATGCTCAGACCATGGTGGCAGAGTGGACAGTATTCAGGTTACCATCATTGAACGTATTGTGGAAGATAAAAGAGGAGGTGATTTATGGCGAAAATTATTAAAAGCAGAAGCCAAATGGATTATGAAATTGGGGACTCGTACACCAAATGGTCTGAATGATAGATTGGACATCTCGTTGTTTACAGACTTTTAATGATTGATTTTGGAATTTTTTCAGCCTGAAGAGACACAAATGTTTTGTTATTCATTGCACCTTACATTCAATTTGGTTTTAAAAAATTGAGGTTAGAGGTCCATGTTGAACTTCTACTTATTTTTAAATCACGCTATATTGCGTCTCTGAGGATTGGTTTTATTAGCAGCAACAAGCTCTTAGCCTCCCTTCCTCCTTTCCCTCCCCCTTTTGCTTCCTCTATCCATTAACCAGTTTGCTTTACAATATGTTAGTTGATAAGACTCCTGTTCTATGGGGCTGGGTAGCCCCTAGAGGGTCCATCTTATGTATAATGTATAATTGTAGCTTCCCCTTTATAAGTGTTGGTTTAAGGACAGCTTGCCTTATAAATTATAGTTTTAGCAACTCTTAATGTATGTTCCACATAATCAATTTATAGGTCAACTGTGCTTAGTTTTCCTTTGATTAGTATCTTTAGGTATTGTCGTGTTCCAGCAATGGGAGTGCGCGACTTTAATACTGGCTTATTAATATAAATAAACTTTTATTAACAATTAAATATCCCGATAGGTTTTCAGGCTCCACTACTGGCAAGTGACGCCAGTTGTTCGTTGGCGGCCGCATTCAGAGGAAGGTGTATCCATTTCTGTCAGATGTATAGTATGCGCCTCAATAGAAATAGAAATGCGCGATCGTAATACTGGTTCTTTAATATAAATAAACTTTTAACACTCTGACAGGTCCTCTTTTTGGTGTATTTACAATCATAATAGGTGGAGTCTGTTTACGCCTATCAGATTGGGAGACAAGAGGCTTTCCCACACGTACGTGGAGACGCATTTAGGCTTCAGTACTGGCAAGTGACGTCAGTCACTCTTCGGCGGCTGTACTCACAGGAAGTTGCTTTCTCTCCTGGCAGACGCATAGTATGCGCTCCAGTTTCAGCAAGGGCGGAAGTAGTCATACATTTCCCTACACGCCGCTGGCATGATACGAACGAGGCAGCGTTGGAACATGGGGGTAAGTGGCTATATCACTATCTAACAGCGTGTGTATGATATTATGTGATTGCCTTTGATTTAATCGCCTGGTGTTCCCAGGTGTCTCACATTTCGTCTTATGTTGCTGCTATATATACCGAGTCCTCAGAAACACAATTTGTATGACTAAGGGCTCGTTTGAAGCCTGAAACGCGTCACAGAGTGAGAGGTGCTGAGGGGGTGTGCACAGCACATGTTTGGATTTTTTGCAGTTTGGACTTTTAATTTTACAAGTAAAAGCTATGTTTTAACTTTGGCTGGATTCCCAACCACAACTTTCAGTATCAGGAGAAGTTTTTGGGAGCTTCATTGGAGTCCGTGCCGGAGTGCTATATTACAGGGGTGAGCTGGTTACACATAACTTGGTTTTAGTGCATTTTTTCCCAAAGTACCGTGCTTGCCCTGGTTATAAGAATTGGGATACACAGGAAATTTTACTTGCTGGGACTGTATATTAAATATTACATGTGCTATTGATACCTGTATAAAGCAGCATCAGTAAATATGGAAGCCACCCCCCTATCAGACTCAGAGGCTGTATGGATGGAAACTTTGGATGAAATCTTTTCTGTAACACAACAAACACCAGCCTCAATGGAATTACAGAATCTTTTTAAGGAATATGAAAAACTCCGCCGCAAGGAGTCCAAATTATGGTGGGACCGCTCCTCACTCCAAAAATACCTGGATAACAACATGATTCCCAGGGGACTACGAATTAAAAAAATACCTTCTTCAGTGTTTGATGAGGAGTTTAAACAGGCTTGGTATGCCATCTTGAATGAAACATCCATAAAACTGATCAAATTATTAATTGATCAGGAGGAGAAAACCCTGGAGGAAGTGAAAAGACTTCATACAGAACTAAGGAAAAATATAGAGGTGCACAAGGACAAGGACACTTATATAAAACTCAAACAACAGATGGATGGTAACTTACAAAAATTACAGAGACAAATAATAGAGACCAAAAAAAACAAGTTTCAGAGGGATGTCCGAGATTACCAGAACAATCAGGTGTATACCTGGCATGTGGAGAGACATCAAAGAAGACCTAGGTCCATCTTAAGGAGTAACTCCAAACGCAGGAATAATAAGTCTGTCACCTTTTGGGATAGTGATACCCAAAGTTCCTATGAGTCTAACAATGAGTCTATACACTCCATGGAAGCCTCTGATATGGATACAGATAGCAGTTTTTTAGGGGCTCAGAATCAACAGAGAAAAAGTACAAAGAGGAAAACCGACCAAAAAAGCATAGGGCAGGCAGGAAACATAGACAAGGGAAAGGCGTATCAACTACGGGGCAAACATCTAAAGCAATAGAAAGTACAGTCCTTAATCTGTCCTCAGCCGTTTTGGAACCTGCTCATCTTAAAATCCTAGAAAAAGGGTTATCCTTTTCTCCTTCATATGATATGAATGTATTTGACACTATTGTGGACTTGAACAGATTTGTCCGTACTCTGACATTAAAAAAACACTTCTCCAAAGATGAAAATGAGATGAAGTCACCCAAAGGGAAGGAACCACATGTAGGACCAGATTGGGTTAACTATCCATTTAAGGAACTCTGTGCATGTAAAAATTTGAGGGATCTGGAATTGGAGAATGGGATTGGCAGAGATATTACCCTGTCAGCACCGAGGTTTAAAAATACGGAGTTTTATCCGATACAAGCAAGATCACAAGCAATACAACTGTTCCAGGATACTGTGGAGAAACAGCTATTGGACTTGGCCTCACAAGAGAATAGTAACAAACGATGGAGGAATTTAACTAAGAGGGAGACCATAGCTATCCGGGAATTGGAAACCAATCAAGACATTGTAATAAAAAACTCTGATAAAGGGGGTATGATAGTTATATTGGATAGGACCACCTATGTAGAGGAAGCTGTCCGCCAACTATCGGATACCAATACCTACAGGAAACTGAGGGGGAATCCTACTGAGTTATTCCGGAAACAGCTGGACAGTATTATAAAAGAGGGAGTATCATTAGGAGTTGTAAAGGATAGCATTGCGAAACAACTCATCAATGACCATCCCATAACTCCAATTTTCCATCATTTACCTAAAGTACATAAGGAGGACAGACCGCCCAAAGGCCGCCCAATAATTGCCGGCATAGGGTCATTAAACGAAAGATTGGGCCAATGGGTGGACACCCAACTGAATCCCATTATTAAACTACTCCCTGGGTACATCAAAGATACTTCGGAAATTTTGAGAACATTCCAGCATTTGGAATGGCCAGATAGGGGGACATGGCTTGCACTTGATGTGGCAGCCCTTTATTCGTCTATCCCACACCATCTAGGCCTCCAGGCTGTCACACACATGTTGAGAAAATTTACAAGGATATCAGCACAAGAGGAATATTTCATAATTACAGCATTGGAGTATTTACTAAGTCACAACTTCTTTATGTTTAATGATGAATATTATTTACAAATCCAGGGGGCCCCGATGGGTGCACCGTTCTCCCCCTCCCTGGCCAACCTGTATATGGGATGGTGGGAGGAACAAACCATCTTTGGAGAAATGAATCCATATGCACAACACATTTTTTGGTATTCAAGATATATCGATGATATCATATGTGTGTGGACAGGAACACAGGAACAAGCCATGGCATTCGTGACTTACATCAACAATAATTCCTTAAACCTCAAGTTTACGGCAGAATATCAAAGAGAGAGTATCCCATTTCTGGATCTTGTTTTAGAGCGTCCTACAGAGGGGAAACAAATAGCCACCCATACATACCGCAAACCGAGCTCAGGGAATTCCACACTTTTTGCAACCAGTTGCCACCCGAAACATACAATAGAGGGTGTTCCGTATGGAGAGTTCCTACGAACCATCAGAAATTGCAATAAACCAAACATCTTGAATGGAGAATTGGACCAAGTTCAGGCACGTCTAATGGATAGAGGTTACAAAAGGAGTCTATTACTGAAAGCCAGGGAAAAAGCACTGAAACGCAACAGGCAGGATATTTTATTCCCGGAGCCTTCTATAGAGGCACAGAAAAAGAAAAATCGGAAAGAATTTGGGTCTATGACCATGGTTACGAAATACAGTAACCAATTTACAAAGATCAAAAATATTATTCGATCTAACATATCTATATTGGCAATGGATCAGGATCTAATACCTTTCATCAAAGAGGGAGTCAATGTTGTTGCCTCTAAGGCACCCACCCTAGGCTCGAGACTGTCACCGTCTATGCTTAGAACACAAAAGGATGGAAAATGTAACACATGGCTCACCCCAAAGGGTTGTTACCCATGTGGAGGTTCACGCTGTTCATGTTGTAACATGATACAAAAAACGAACAAATTTAGGTCCACAGTTAATAATAGAGGTTTCTCCATTAGCGGCTTTATGAACTGCAACACCAGACACGTTGTGTATCTTATTACATGCACCCTATGTGGTTTACAGTACGTGGGGTGTACTACACATGCGGTCAAGACGAGAGTTAGAGAACATGTTTATCAGATTGGGATGCCCTTCCCGAAATCGAATGTTGCGAGACATGTATGCTCAGACCATGGTGGCAGAGTGGACAGTATTCAGGTTACCATCATTGAACGTATTGTGGAAGATAAAAGAGGAGGTGATTTATGGCGAAAATTATTAAAAGCAGAAGCCAAATGGATTATGAAATTGGGGACTCGTACACCAAATGGTCTGAATGATAGATTGGACATCTCGTTGTTTACAGACTTTTAATGATTGATTTTGGAATTTTTTCAGCCTGAAGAGACACAAATGTTTTGTTATTCATTGCACCTTACATTCAATTTGGTTTTAAAAAATTGAGGTTAGAGGTCCATGTTGAACTTCTACTTATTTTTAAATCACGCTATATTGCGTCTCTGAGGATTGGTTTTATTAGCAGCAACAAGCTCTTAGCCTCCCTTCCTCCTTTCCCTCCCCCTTTTGCTTCCTCTATCCATTAACCAGTTTGCTTTACAATATGTTAGTTGATAAGACTCCTGTTCTATGGGGCTGGGTAGCCCCTAGAGGGTCCATCTTATGTATAATGTATAATTGTAGCTTCCCCTTTATAAGTGTTGGTTTAAGGACAGCTTGCCTTATAAATTATAGTTTTAGCAACTCTTAATGTATGTTCCACATAATCAATTTATAGGTCAACTGTGCTTAGTTTTCCTTTGATTAGTATCTTTAGGTATTGTCGTGTTCCAGCAATGGGAGTGCGCGACTTTAATACTGGCTTATTAATATAAATACACTTTTATTAACAATTAAATATCCCGATAGGTTTTCAGGCTCCACTACTGGCAAGTGACGCCAGTTGTTCGTTGGCGGCCGCATTCAGAGGAAGGTGTATCCATTTCTGTCAGATGTATAGTATGCGCCTCAATAGAAATAGAAATGCGCGATCGTAATACTGGTTCTTTAATATAAATAAACTTTTAACACTCTGACAGGTCCTCTTTTTGGTGTATTTACAATCATAATAGGTGGAGTCTGTTTACGCCTATCAGATTGGGAGACAAGAGGCTTTCCCACACGTACGTGGAGACGCATTTAGGCTTCAGTACTGGCAAGTGACGTCAGTCACTCTTCGGCGGCTGTACTCACAGGAAGTTGCTTTCTCTCCTGGCAGACGCATAGTATGCGCTCCAGTTTCAGCAAGGGCGGAAGTAGTCATACATTTCCCTACACGCCGCTGGCATGATACGAACGAGGCAGCGTTGGAACATGGGGGTAAGTGGCTATATCACTATCTAACAGCGTGTGTATGATATTATGTGATTGCCTTTGATTTAATCGCCTGGTGTTCCCAGGTGTCTCACATTTCGTCTTATGTTGCTGCTATATATACCGAGTCCTCAGAAACACAATTTGTATGACTAAGGGCTCGTTTGAAGCCTGAAACGCGTCACAGAGTGAGAGGTGCTGAGGGGGTGTGCACAGCACATGTTTGGATTTTTTGCAGTTTGGACTTTTAATTTTACAAGTAAAAGCTATGTTTTAACTTTGGCTGGATTCCCAACCACAACTTTCAGTATCAGGAGAAGTTTTTGGGAGCTTCATTGGAGTCCGTGCCGGAGTGCTATATTACAGGGGTGAGCTGGTTACACATAACTTGGTCCTATGCTTGGTTTGTCGGGTTGGTAACACACATTTTCTTTTAAATTGTTGGAAAAAAAATTTAATTTAACCCCACCCTAACACATGTATTTATTTTTTCTTCAAATGCGTGGGTTCACCATCTGATAAACAAAAGTTTGAATCTGTTGTACCATCAGATGTGTTACTGTAAAGACTGGAAGTCAACTTTTAAAAAAGTGGTAAAATACCCTTAATAATATATTCACAAACGGGATATTGCACTTAAAATAGCAGCAAAATCTCAGCTGCTGTAAAAACAATACTGATTTCCGACTCTGGAAAAATATGAACGCATTCATCTCTACATGGCAATGTTGTTTCTTTCAGCAATGTAAAGCTCTGTAGTAATTATTTTCTGTGTCTCAAACTGTCAGCTTGTTTCACTGGTAAGTGTTTTCTGTAAAACAGTTGAAACAGCATTAAGTGATCTTGGATTTATTTTTCTTTGAAAACTGGCTGTCTACAGTGGGTAATTTGTGGCTAAATTGAAACAGCTGTTTCATTTTGTTCTTTGTGGAAATTGCTGCCAATAAAGTTTTACTAGTTCTGAAATACTGACAAGTTGATCAGGTGTAAGAAGTATTTATATTGACGGTGCTTGCTATACGTCATATTTAAGTCAAGTTCTCAAAATAATTCCAATGCTTTGCAGTGATAAGAAGCAATGTAAACATATTTAGTGAGGCTTTCAAATGTTGACGCTCTGTATAATGATTCCATTACTGTAATATATTACTGAACATAAGATATAGTGATGCCTTTTATGAAACAGTTAAAAGAATATCTAGCACTAAAGATGTAACAAGACGACCATTAGAGCCAATGTCTAGACAGGTCTTTTCCAGTAAGTGCCACCCTCAGCCACACTGGCAGTATATAACGTTTTTTGAAATTTCCCCCAGGCTGCATCAACTAAAATTATTGTTGATGGCATGCTGGGGGGGCGGAATTAAACCATTAATGTCACCATACATGGTGCCAAACAAAACTGTGATACAGTAACCTGGCTCTTGACCCCCCTACATACAAAGAAACACACTTACACAATACACAGCATCTTGTTGCCAATACTATTGGTTGGTATGCTTAAAGCGGACCTTCACTCTGAATAAGAGTCTATCTTATATGTTTCCCACACCCTGTACATACAGATTGCTCACATTAAAAATCATCCTACCTGCATCTACTGCATGTTATGAGCCTTTAAACATCCAAGATGGCGGCTTATGGAAGCCGCCATCTTATCAGGCAGCCTGTAAATAGGAAGTGCCTCCTGACTGTGCTGCTCTGCATTCTGGGACTGCTGACCTTTACCTGATCCCAGCTCTGCTCTGTCTGAGCAAAGCACAGCTATAACCCGCCCCCCTGTATCTTATCCCACTCTCCTCTCCTCAGTAAGTGTGATGCTTCTGAGTCAAGATGGCGGCGCCCGTATCCTAAATTCCTGAACAGAGTTGCAGCCCAGTGGGGGAAAGAATAATAAGTTAGTGACTAAAAACATAAAATATATTAATTTTAGATGCTGGGGAACCGTTTTTTAAGAGTTTGGGCTTTTCATTAAATCACGCTGAAGGTCCGGTTTAAGAGGCACCAAAACCTGTACAAAAACTATTATCCCCACTTATATTTTTAACAACACTATCCAATGTTCCATTAACCCTTCATAAGGACAGGTTTGTGAATAGAGTTACTGCATTGACAGAGACTTCAATAACAATAATGGAAAGAACAACATTAACTTCAGGTATAAACAAAGACTGAACCGAACTGGAATAAGCCAAACAGAATCTTGAGCCAGGGTTTTTCAGGTGCAGATGAAATTCCCGAAGGGTAGACCAGGACAGGTGGGAATATTAGAAGGTGGGCTCCAGGATCAGGCAGCACAGATGGAATTTCCCAACACAGTTTAAATGCAGGGTGAACAAAGCTTCATTGAATTGGACACAATCTTGTTGCACTTGCCAGTGGGAGAGGCCCTCTTATTAATGGCTCAGTCAGGTGCAATTGACAAGCTACAAGGAGCGGAAATTAAGGGCTCTGCTGCCATCTACCTTTGGCAGTACAGAATTGCCAAACATTATACCTTTATTGCAACCCCTACCATAGCCATATTTTCCATAATGTTCTGTTCATCTGTTTGCAACCTGATTTATACCTAAAATATCTGTACCACAAAAACACATTGGTGTGTACTGCATACAGAATCAAATCCAGAACCTCAGCACACCTGGTTTGTGTACGTGGTCCCAAAAACACTGCACAGTTTAGTAAAGGGCCATAATTATGTTTTTTACTGTAGTACCAGTAACCTGTGCATAAAATGTTTAATGCCTCTCTTGAAATGTAATGTTTTTATGTAAAAACTCATAGGTTATAGATTATGTGTTATAGTCCACAAATTACTGCTGACAACTATATGTGATATGTTTTTTCAAATGTGCAGTGTTAAGTACTGCATTTGTCCATCCAACATAGAACACAGTTCTCATATGATCACAGCAGTTTATGGGTTCCACTGCCGCACTTTGATGTGAACACTAGCTATTAGTAAATCAGGCAGGAAATTATGCAGGGTGAGGTGTGCTAGGGAAAACTTCTCCACTATGTCGGTTCAGGATTCCCAGTGGTCCCACTGGGTGTAAGCTTAGAATCAGGTCAATGTCCAGGGGCAAAACTTCCAGCTGGCTTCAAGTCTTCCAACAGCAGCAGCCGCTCATTACTGGAGTCTAGGTGTGTCTCTCTGCCTATTACACTCACACGACAGATGTCTCTTTACAGTTACTTCCACTCCAAAGGCACCCCCATGGGTTCTTTCTCTCCCAACAGGCTCCTCTCTAGGCATCCCGAAACCCTTTCACACCGGAGCAGTATATCCTCCTGCGTTCTGTTCCTGCCACTTCTCTGATTCCAGCCCTAGCCATCTTATATGGGGCTATGGGCTATGGATCAATCTTCCTATCTATCTCTCTGGCTTACCCTTATGAAGCCTCTGTTTGAGGTTTTCCCTCCAAAAGGCTCCCAACCAATCTCAGCAGTTTTCTGTTATTCCCCCATCTTATGCCCCATGACTCATCCTAAAGGGGAACTCTGAGCTATCACTCTGAACAAAATTCAGCTTCTCATATTTGTGGTCTTATAGTCATCTAGTGACCAACATGGGAATAGCGACACATTTTATATTTTTTCATTTCTACTACACCTTCCTTTAACCTTCCTTTAAAATGCATTTATGGTCGGAAAATATCCTTAGCAAAGACTTTTTGAAGTGGTCCTTGTGAAACTTTCATTGAAGGCTTTGATGTGGTCTTAGGACCAGAATCTAGTCCTTTGGCTGCTATGGAGTCTAAATTTTGCCGGTGTGATAATGTTCTTGATTGCCTCTACCACAATGAGAAGCATCTAAGTACTGCAGTACTTCCTACTTACTCCTTTATAGCATTTTACATGGACAACTAAGTGACATGCTTGCCTCTGCAGTTCTTGCGTTATCATTTTCCAATAAGACGAAGCCATTTTCTACAAATTAGTATCCTATAGGCTAATTCATGAGTGTTAAAAAATGTATTCAAGGTACGACAAACACTTTCACTTGGGGCCTACCATGTTTTGGTGAATCCCTCAATTGAGTGAATTATGCCATAAATCTAGTACTTTGCTGAAAAATTAAACATTAAAATTTAACAAACAGGATTACATTTTTGACTTACTTAACTTTCTGACTGGAATAAATGTATTGACAGATATATTTGGCTATCTAGCAAAAATATAAACATGACCAATCCTTATAACTGCTTTGTCTGGACTCTTTTCCATGTGCGATTACAAACTCAAGGAAAGTAAGTGGAGGTTTTTGTCTAGATCTGTCCCTAACAGCCAAGTAACACAGTAACACAGCCAAGTCTGTTGTCTGTTGCACTGTGTATATGCCAAAAAGAATTCCTTGTTCATCTCACGATGTACTTGGCGAACAATAAATTGAATTGAATTGAATTGAAGTCATTAAAGAAACTTTGTAAGAACAACTTTGTTCCTAATTCTTGCTTAAACCAGATACTGTAGTTTAACTATTATAAAGAACAATAAAACTAGGAGAAAAGCTTTAAATCCTTCCCATTTTGCAAACAGGTTAATGAAATCAGTTCAGGACATGTACATTTCACCATAACTGAATATAATCGCAGACTTCATCTAAACGTATTGGCAAATGGCATTTGATATTAAGTTGCACACCACAGACTCTGAAGAGCGCCAGCTTTTCTCCCATTCTGTTTGTTGTAGAACACAATCCCACATGCCATTCTTGATACCAGTACTGATTTCCTGGCAGAAAAGAAAGTAGCTGACAGTAAATGCAATCAACTCTTATTATAAACTACCCTGTGCTCAAGAGAGCCCCAAACAAGGACGTTTCTGATGACAATTCAGAGTGAAAGAAAAGGGCTGCCAGATACTGACTTTAAAAATATTTACACAGATACAATGATTCCACTGGAAGGAGTATGGCAGCCTTTCAAAAATGAGCATTTTTTCACTGTCTGGTATGCACTTATTAGGATGCATGCCGTGTCTTTCAGATAAGACAGGATGACACTGATTGCTTATGCACATATGCATGCATACATTTAGAATACTATTTTACATGACAGCATAATGTTAGCAAAATAGTTCTGATGCAGCTAATATTCAGCAAAAACAAAACATTAAACGCTATCTTTGTAACTGAGGTCATACAGGCGCTTATTAATAAAGCAGCACAAACAACAGTAATGCTGTTTCAAGGACATAACGCAACAGGAAACCTTTTCATTCTACCTCTTCTCAGTTTATAGCAATACAAATACTTAAAGATAACCAATTGCTTACTGTAGATTACAGAATTATGCAGATTGCTCTTTGCTTTAGTAAAGAATTATTATCTTTTACAAAATCAATTCCCTGGTTCCTAGGCACAATCTCTCTCTTTACTTTGGAGTGCCAAAAGCTAGCTATGCTGGGCTGTACTTAAACTATTCCTGAAACACATCTTGGGATGCAGCCCACCGAACAATGTAACCCAAGCAATTGAAAAATAAAGGTTACAGCTTTGCCTGTTTTTGGAAGTTATTAGTAAAAGTATATTTTACTAGGACTGTTGACTGGGGGTTAATACCCCTCCTACTCATACCCCTGCTTTGAACCTGACTGCATTAGATTTGACCACTGGGTACGTCTGATCTCATCATCTACAAGAAATAGTCTCTATTGCTTTTTATTTTAACTTTATAAACTATCACTCTCTGCTGCTGGTCTGCACTGTTCATTTTTGTGGATTCAAGGGATTGCCTATATTCCTAATAGACCTAGATCCATGATAACCTTGTTCGGGGTGGAAACGAACTCTGTGATCCATGATAACCTTGTTCGGGTGGAAACAAACTCTATAATATTAAAGCGGACATCCAGTCAAAAATGATTGCTAAATATATATATATATATATATATATATATATATATATATATATATATATTATCGAGGGTCGTGGGAAGTTGCCCTGGTAAAGTCTGCAGGATGGCAACCCCAGAACAACCCAGAATATGTACCCCTCCAATGGACCCCTTCTCTCGAATGACACCACCTTGCCTTGCCTTTAGGTAACAGCTAAGATAAGCTTCCATTGATTCTCAAGTGGCAAAGAAAATTACATTTGCTTTTGGCCAAATACAATTTTTTTCTGGCTAATGAATCTTAATTATACTTTGGTACGGGTCAGTACAATAACATTGATTCTGTTCCAGCAAACTCATCATCATTTTAGTTACTTGACATAATCAAATAGAAATAAAATATTAGTTGTACAGCTTTCAAACTTGCTTATAATTTTAAATTGCTGTGATAACCAAATCGTTACATATTTAAAATATTATTTTGATTAAATGCAGCTGAAGGATCATACCACTATAGAGTATTATTGAAAATTATAATAAATTATAGCATTGCTATAGCAAGGTGCCCACTGTGGCTGCATTAGGCATACATTATCTAATTATGTGCATTACAGATGACTCTGAAATGTACCTATAATTACCTTATAATACAGTTTGCCCCTATTAATAGGTCCTGATTTTATGTGGATTATATACTTCTGGAAAGCACTTTCACAACAGCAGCAACCAATCATGAAGTGAGGAAATGACATGCTTGTTTCAGGTCAGATAATTGGTGTATAAACCTTGGTAAACATGTCCTTCAAAAGCTATGCAGAAACATAAGCCAGAGCTGTATTGTTCTGCTTTCTGTCCTTCTTTCTACCATGTAAAAATCTCATCATTTAATAAAAGATTGCAGCTGCTCTATCTACAGTTTTAAGTGTTTACTAATTTGTATCAAAACTTCTGAAGCCGAAAGAGCCCGGGGCGATCAAGGGCCCAACAGGTCGATCGCGGACTCAGGTGAGTTTTTGACTTTTATACTTTTTTATTTAATGAAAGGGAAATGTCAGCTATGACTCCTAGCTCCGTAGCTGGCACGAGTTGCGGGTTAAAATCACTTACTTTTCCAACCTTTTGTTATCCCTGCTCCAACTTTTTTAGGTGCTTTTGGTATTGTTTTTCAAAAAGAGTTAATTATTTCTAATGAAATTGAAAACAATATCTAGCTTTCAACTTTTGATGTGTCCTATGTTCTTTTGTAAAAAATCTGGTTATATAAGATTTCCAAATCATTTTTTGGCAAACAATTAGCATTGTACTCTGAAACCCAGTTAAAAAAGTGCTTCATCACAGAGCTCTTAGGGTTTTAAAGATTTTTGTTAGCATTATTCTGTTTACCTTTTATTGCACTTATATACTTTAATTCAATTTCTTTTAATGTATACTAAATTTATTTGTGTAGATCCTAATGTCCTAATTCCCTTCTCCCATCCCCCTCCGATTCCTAGCATGGGCTAGTTTAGTTTGGTTACGTAAACCATCAGTTATTTTACAAACTGCTCCAATTAAGACATCATATGGACAATCGCTTGTAAAGCAGAAGCTTTTTATTCATCTTGTGTTACTGCTATTTCAACCAATATGGCTTGTTTAAATGTGTTTTTCCTTATTCCACATGCAGAGGTTGGTTGTTTTTCAATGGCACAGAATTATCAGGCATACAGTGAATAATGCAATTTTGGAAATAGTAACTTCTAGCTTTGAAAGTACTGGACTGTTATATACTAGTATATAAAGTTCCTGGTTTAATAAGGCTTATACTTCTGACCACAGCTTCTTATTTTTGGGACATGCCAACCATATATGGCTAATTTATTCGCCCACCACCAGCAGAAAATTCCTCTAATGTTTTTATTATGGTC
Source organism: Gastrophryne carolinensis (assembly GCA_027917425.1). Taxonomy (NCBI): domain Eukaryota; kingdom Metazoa; phylum Chordata; class Amphibia; order Anura; family Microhylidae; genus Gastrophryne; species Gastrophryne carolinensis. Next base: position 215,268,366 of record CM051236.1, read on the forward strand.
CACTTAAAGATAGTATCTAGTTTTAATATTTAACAAATGCAGTTGCAATTTGTTAACTGAATATAAAGTTTTGAATATGTTGTCCCAGTCTCTTGGTGTGAGCATGATGCCCAGGTATTTTCCCATTTGTTTAAGAATGAGCTTGATTTGTGGTGCAGCTCAAGGGCTATTATTTTATAATAAGTTGAAAGTTATTTCTAAGAACAACTTCTGGAATGCAGAGGGGACGAACGCTGACATTTGTGGTATATTAAAAAAAGCAAGTAATCTTTTAAGTTGGTGGGCTAAGAGACAGTTCTTAGGGTTTACCATATTATAGTTTGCAGTATTTTTGCTAAAATGCCAGATTATGGATCTCCTGACATCTAGGCCGTCCTTTAATAATGCATGTCTAAGATTTGCAGGGATGTATTGTTTTTTTCACTAAGCTAATTAGAATATCCGGATGGGGGCAGAGATTACTGTTCTTAGGAATTCTAAGCATGCATTTTAATATAGCACTGATAAGATGCAGTTCCCAGGATGTCAGATCATTTCTTTCTTTGGTCATTTCTACATTAACCCATTCCTCTTCCGAGCTGACCCAATCAGTGAGTCTTTGAGTAAGTGTTACATAAAAGTAGGCCTTGAGGTTTGGGACAGCCAGGCCCCCTCTATTTAGTCCCTTTGTCAACTGGGAATACGAAATTCTTCTTTTTTTTCCAAACCAAAAATATTATTTTTGAGTTCTCTAAAAGCAGAATTTGGAAGAATGAACAGCAGATTTTGAAACAGAAAGATGATCTGAGGAAGTATAAACATTTTGACAAAGTTTATTTTACCTATCAGGTTTAGGTAGCCTGGGTTGTACTGACACAGAAGAGGTTTTCATTTTACCCAATAATGGATGTAATCCACTAAGTATAACTCCTTAGTATTGCGTGTCAGTATAATGCCCAAGTATTTTATTCTTCCAGCTTATTTGACTTCATGTTCTAACGAAAAAATGCAGTTTCAGCTGATGTATAGAATGGATGATTTAAGTTGACTATCTTTGAGCTTAGAGACCATCTTGTAGTCTTCCAATATTCCTAGTAATTTTGGAAAAGCATTGATAACGCCCTTGATCATAATAAGTAGATCATCAGCCTATACTAACTCTTTGATTTCGATTGTACTGATTAGAATTCCCTTAATACCATATGACTCTTGTATTGTGCATAGAAGTGGTTCTATACAGATGTTAAATAAAATGGATGATAATGGGCAGCCCTGCCTTACCTGTTGGTGTTAAAGGGATTTGTAAAGGTGGTGTAATTTGTAATCGTGGTGCTTTGATTATTATAAAGAGACAGTATTTTCAAAATGAATGTTGGGCCAAAGTCAAACTGCTGTAATGTGTCTTTGATAAATAGTTTAACCTGTAAGAAGCTTTCTCAGCGTCCAAAGCTATTAACAGTACTTCACTTTTTGTTTTGTGCAGATGATGAATTACGTTTACTGCTAGTGTATTATTATGTGCAGTACTTTTCCCCTTTCTGAACCCTGAACCCTTGGCTCTGAGGCAAAACTGACTTCATCCGTTGAGATAGTAGACTTGTATATTTTGATATCTACATTTATTAATGCATTTGGGCGATAATTGGTTCAGTCAGTATTATCTTTCCCTTTTTTAGAAATGAGTGTGATTAGGGATTGATTCATCTGCATAGACGGAAAGGTCAGGTTGTCCAGGGAGTTGTTATAGTGAAGGAAATAGCTTTTGAGCGGGTCTTTGAAGAGTTTATAATACTCACCATGGTGGCGATCTGGGCCAGGACTTTTATGTTATTAATAGCTCATTCCAGTTCTTCCATGGATATCAGACATTCTAAGTCAAAAGCTAAATCAGCTATAATTTTGGGTAGGGTAATTTTACTTAGGAATCGTATTGACTCTGAACCCTCTCTTCTTTAAAGAGGAACAACACACAGGCAGACCTGGGCGAGAGCAAGTGCGCTGATTGGCTGAGGGGTGCGCAACCAATCAGCGAGCTTGCTTTCACTTGGTTCCCTTTGGCGCTGCTGATGGCTAAGCCACTCAGAAAGCTGATGGCTAAGCCACTCAGAAAGCTGATGGCTAAGCCATTCAAAAAGGCCGATTGCAGGTGCACGCATGGCTAGAAATGGAAGGATGCGCCCAGAGCACACAGACGCGACGAGGGCTCAAGGAGAATGTGAGTGAAACTGGCAATCAGGGGGGTTTCACACAGTGGGGCATCTTGCTGAACTTGCTGATGTTCCTTTTAAAGTTATAGATGTGTGAATTAAATGCTCTGAATTCTTACTTGATATCATCTAGTTCCCTTAAACTGCGCCCCCCTCGGTTTTGTTTAACAATTTCAATAAAGTTACTGATGCGTTAATTGCTCATCTGCGATTCCATTATTTCCCTTGGTTTGTTTATTTCTGACCTAAATTTAAAAGTTTTTATTTTTGTCACTCATATAGGGCTTATCGTAAATCTGTCTGTGGACTTCGCCTTGCTACTGAACCAGAATCTGATAATCAGATTTAGAGCTGGTAATTTTATGTTGCCTCTGGGCTTGTTCCATTCTGTCTAGGAATGCAAACATCTTGCTATTCTTCTCGCCATATTTTTTAACCACAGTCATCTTTTTTTTTTCAAAGATTGCTTGGGTATCATTGATTTATAGAATTCTGAAAGCTTTAGAACTGTAACAATGAACTTCAGTACCAAGGGACCATCTTTCCTTTAGGTGTTTTTTTTGTAAACTCTTAAGTGTCCATCTTAGGAGTGCATGGTTAGTAGTTGTGTTACCAGTTTTACAGTGGCTAGTATCTGGTAGGGTAACCTGTGGCATATAGCGGTGAATACGAGTTACTAAGGCAGTTGTAACATGTATAATTTTTTTCTGTGAGGTTTTTCATTTGCCATTCTCTTTAAACGACATAAAATTCATTCCCAGACTGTGCCTTGATAATTAAGGCCACCTACATCCCTAGGTATCCTATTGACCTCTCAACAGGGTTGATGTCATTACCTCTTTTTTTCACCCTGCTATTGAGGTCTGGCCTAACCCCTACCCCATTTAGCTTTAGTCCAGGCATCAGAGAGAGCCTTACTAGGCTGTTTTTCTTTCCTCTAGGTTTAGTTTCCCCAGTACTGGTATGGTGAAGGGGCCCTCATCCCAATCTCTTATTTCTAGTGGGGGCGGCCCAAAGCTTTGGTAAATGGGAGGATCTCATCCCCTTCCTATAACGAAAAAGTGTAACTTTAATCTGAAAGGAAAGGTCTACTTATATCTGACTTTCTCAAAGTAGATTAGTCAAAGGTTTCAGTGTGTATCTTTTCCCAAGAGTATTTGCAGACAGGTCATTATACATTTCAATGTTCATGTTTTGGAATCCGTGAATTTTCAATTTCTTTGCACGGGTCATGAGTGTTTCTTTTTCTTCATAGTCTGAGTTGCAACATATAACATCTTGACTTTTTGGTTATCTTATACCTTAATTCTGCCCATTCACTGTATTAGTCAACTACTCGTTCCCTGTAAGTTGCCTAAATAGTCTTTGTGCAAACCCTTTTAATTCTTCATGGGGGATTTCTGCTGCTACCCCTTTAATCTTGATGTTGTTTCTGACTTCGGTAGCAAGATCTATTAGGGCAACATGTCATATTTTTTCCATATTGTCAGTGGATTTCTACCGTTGTGAGATCTGCCTCCAAGGATGCCACCCTAGTTGTTATGTCGTGGATTGAACCTTGGATTTCACCAAATTAATGTGTTATGGCCTCTTTAACTGTTGAACTGAATCTGCTAAAGTTTTCTTCATGTCAGTCGCTAACTTGTTATATGGTGCAGTGATAGTTTCATTTAAGGTACTTTTCCGTTCATTTTCTCTAATCGGCCAAAATTCGCTAGGTGTAGCCTCTGCATTAGTTGTTACATGTCCCAAAACTGGGTCCCGGATTTCAGGATTTCAGATGTTTGATTCGAAAGCCCAGGCCTTTCAGCATACTGTCTGTCATCTTGTTTTCTTGCATGTATAAGTAGTATGCGCCTGAGAAATAAATTTGTAGGATGAGGTTATATTGTCTGGGGACATTGTACTAATGGAGGGTTCGCTAACCCTTTTTAACCCTTCATGAGGTTAATAAGGAGTTTTCCTGACTACAACTTGAAAAATATCCAGAGCCAACTCAGTTTTGGGCCCGATTCAACCAAGGTAAAGTTTGTGAGCTGCGGCTGTCCTCCTTTCTTCTGGGGGATGTTTGTTATAGGTATTGTGAAAGAAAACTTCTTTTTGCTTTATGGAAGCGGTTACAGCATGCCTGCCACCTGGTTACCCTTCTGGGCTTTGAACTTTTACTTAACATGCATGTTTAAAGCAAAAGTTTTAAATTGTTTTAAATTGAATTTCACTTGAGCCTGAGTGAGCATAGTCCCGGTTTACACTTTACATAAAAGTTTGCAAATATGACCCATAAGGTAATGGACCATGCAGTACCCCCTGTTTTGTATAGCATCTGGCAGATTTCAGCAGCGTATATTATCCTGCTTGCATGAATCTTAACTTGCTATGCGGCAAGTTTCCCTCCCCTGCACCCTTGCCGCAGAGCACAAGATTATTAGCCTTAATCTCAAAAGTTACCCTTCTAGGGTTATGATGAACAATGCAGTCATGCCTCAAGTGATGTCTCCGGGATGTGCAGGCTGGAGCCCAGCAGGCCCAACAGGCAAGGATCTGAGCATCCACAGCTTCAATGTTCATGCTTGCAGTGTGTCGGAGTAGCTGACAGGGCAGTGCAAATGAACTAGGGATGTGATGGAGAGTCTTCTTGGCCAAAGTGTCAAACTCAGCTTGCTGTCAGTCAACAGAAACAACGGGTGCCCGGTCACCAGGGCTGACAGGCAGCTCATGCAGGAGGAGACCCGCAGAAGGGCACGCTTTGGGCCCTGGAGTGTTGAAGGTCTGTAAACATCAGCAGCAGCCTGGTCCTTTTTTTATCTGCATCTACAATGCTCTAATACTTTTACTAACAACTTAGGAAATCCCGGGTCTTTTTGAAAACAGACTAGTTTAGGACATTGTAATGTGTAGCTCGAGACAATAGGACAACAGTCGGGCTTACCTTTAGTTTAGGTGGACCTAAATCCCAAAACTGTCTGCATGGTCCCTCCATACCCCATCCCACAGCAGCCAGAACTGATTTTTATGTAATTCTACGTGGAGACAGCTGGTGATTAAATGTGGCATGTGTGGAGGTAGTGAGTACTTTTGCTAGATTTTAAGCATTACTCGGGAAGTAATAGCAGAATATCAGGATGCCCTAGGGGGAAGGAATAGGCCCAGGGGTACACCTTCTGTTTTAACTCCACAAATTTGCCAAATCTAGCAGCTTGCAATAAACGAAATATTTATGAGACATCAATAAATCAATCAATAAATCCATGTTTGTACTACTTCTCACAAAATTGCCCAAACATTTCTGTTACATGTTTATTTCTTCAGAAAAGTATCTACCATGTTCTCCCCAATTTCATTGATTTCAGAATTTAATTTGTATGTCCTAAGTTAAATAATGTACATTAGGGTTGATTCAGCACCATGAATATTTTTTTACTCACTTTTTCCTCGGTGTAATTCAGCACCATATTTAGCATTTTTGTGCATTGATGCTGAATTGCAAGAAGGGAAAAACCTACAAAAAAATATTTATTCATTTATTTTTATATATTATTATATATTATTTCCAAAAAAGAGATCATGATTAATGAAAATGTAAGTATTGACACTGAAGAATTGAAATTTAAAAGCTTGACACTGTCATTAACAATTATTTGAATTAAAGCATTTTACTTCGGGAGCTACTTCCAGTGTCACTGTAATACTCTGTATCCTGACTGTAAGTTTATAACTTGCAAGCATTCAGTTGCAATAACAATGCTATAAAAGGTTCAAACTGCAATTGTAGAAAAGCCATTCCTCACTGTTATTTTAAACAACCATGATGTTACTTTGTTCTGTAAGTAATCCATTTTATACACAAAATACAGAACCAGAAAGTTTACAAAAGGTCATGCAGATGGCACAGCTCAAAAATAAATGATCATTATTTGAGTTCCTTGAATTGATTTCTGTAAGCATAGCAATTGCAGAAAGGTAAATGGACAAAAAAAACACAAGTTCTTATTTGAACATGACAAAATAACTACCTAAAACAAAACAAAAATAGGTAGGAAATATGTAATTTAGATAAATATGTATACCCTGTGTGCCATGGTTATAGCTATTAAAGCAACTCACAAAGAATTCAGCAAAACAGATTTAGTGCAAAGGAGTAAACTACTGTTTTTGATTAGAGCATTAGGTCTATAGGCTAATATAGTATTTGTTCTAAAGAAGTAAGGTAATTAAGGGAAGTTATTGGGATCAAACATATAAAAATGCAGGATCCAGCACACAAACAAGCCAAAAAAAACAATAAAGTAAGTTCAAAACGGATCAACACCCGTTTGGCAGCTAATGGGTGTTAAAACAGGCTCGAGAGGGCATGCAGAATGCTGGAGCTCCCCCCCCCCCCACACACACACATATCACCCTCAGAATGCCTGCAATTCTTACCTGTTCCTAGATCCTTGACCGGAAATGGAGCCCCATGATTGGCCTAGTGAACTTACGCGGGTGGGGCTTTCCAGCTGAACAGAGGTTGTGACCCCAACCCACGTGACTGCACAGTGGTCAATTGCCGGACTCCACTTCTGGCTGAGGATTCAGGAAGTGGGAAGAATTTGGGGCATTTTGGGGGGTTATGTGTGGGGGGCTCCAGCATTCTGGATGCCCCCCCAAGCCTGTTTTAATTAGCCAGGTCCTGGTCCAACACCCATTAGCCACCAAATGGGCGTTGGTCCTTTTTATAGTTAAGGAAAGTTAAACTAAATTACATTAAAGACATGGACCACTATACTACAGCATCTACAGTTACCAAAATGTGTCAAGCTTTTCCACTTCACTGCAGAACAGTCCCACATGGCTGATATTAACCAAAAGAGACAGCCCAAGCAATTAAAAAAATAAACATCCTCCACTTTTTACAAATAACCCACTACATAGCCACCAAACTCAGGACGGGAGCTGTGCCAGGACCATCCTCACCATTTGAGTTCGCATATGGGGCATATCCCCTTCGGAAGGGGATGATAGCCACGGTTTATAAGATGCTATGCGAAGACGTGGAGGCACCCCTCCCAGCCTACACGAACAGATGGGAAAATGATCTTGGTATAAGCTTATCGCCAAGCGATTGGAAAATTGCATGGCAGAACTCATTCTCATGGTTCCTGAACACCGGTGCCCAAGAGGTCAATACTAAAGTCCTACTCCGATGGTATCTTGTCCCAGATACGATCCACAGATTTTGTCCTTCTTACCCACCGGAGTGCTTTAGAGAATGCCGGCTCCAGGGATCATACATCCATAACTGGTGGGACTGTAGGGTGGTTCGCCACTCCTGGGCTAAGATCTATTATCTCTTAAGGAAAGCAACAGGGTTACACCTGACCCCCTCGCCCCAACTCGCCCTGCTCAATCTGAAACCCCACGACTGTACAAGGTCACAATTTGAGCTTATAAGACACATCCTGACAGTTGCCAAACTCATTATAGCACACTCATGGAAGAAAAGAATGATCCCTAGTGGGAGCCTGGTCTCTCGCATCAACAAAGTAATGCTTTTCGAGAAGATGGCAACTTCGATGCAAGGTGACCTCACCCTCTTCATGACTACATGGGAGGGCTGGATCGCTCACTTCCATCCCAAAAACTTTGACTGGTCCCTCCTCACTTCTCAATGATGCACTGCACTCATCTCAAGTCAAGTGGTGGCTGGACACTCACCCCCACTCCTTCCCCCCTCCCTTTTCCTGTCCTCCTGCCTTTTTCACTCTAGCCTCCCACCTCTCACCTTCCGTCCTCTATCCCCTGGTACGTGGCCTTTTACTACGTGTACCTCGTATCTTGTCTTAAATGACATTGTTACCTATTTGTGTAAAAGTTTACATTTTTTCAAATGTCTTAACATGCTTTACAAAATGTACTGTATGTTGTATGGCAATGTAGCTCTCTTATAACCTCAATAAAAAATAGTGATTAAAAAAAAATAAACATCACCGGTTATGCCAGAAACTCAGTCCCTCATAATTCAGTGGGCTTAGCCTGTCTGGTTTCACCACACTCAGCGTTAAAATTAAGAGCATGCTCCCAACAAGCACCCGATGTGCAAATGGGTATCCACCAGTGATTCTAACTTTGACAGACAAGACAACCCAATTGCTCATTGCACCATACGTATAATATCGGAAAGTTCCTGCTCCATTGCATTTATGAAATTCAGAGCATAATAGCATTAGGAGGGGGGGCGTGGCCGGGCATGGAGGAGTGAGTTTGTGTTTGGCGTGAGCTCCCTCCAGCCGACCGTTTAACCCTACTATTTTCGGGCATTCACCCACCCAAATTTGCTGGATCCAGCATGGCCAAGAAGCGGAGAGGGCAGAGGGTCATCTCGCCCCTTCAAGCGCGCAAGATCAGCGCCTACCTTGGTGCTGGCAGGCGAGGAGAAGAGGACGCGGGCAGCAGCAAGATGGTGGTGGCGCTTCCGGAGGCAGAAGAGCCGCATGTCATGGCGCCGGATGAGGAGGTTAGAGCGGCCCGGGATCGGAGGGTCCCCTTCACTGCTGACACCGCGGGCAGTCCGGGCGAAGAGGCACCTGCGGGAGGTGGTGCTGCAGCGTCCGGGGGAGGAGGTGAGGAGAGCGGAGGAGGACGGCGGGTGTCGGGCTCCGCACTTGACACGGAGCCCCTCATGACAGCTGTTGGCAGTGCAGGAGCAGTGCGCGCCAGTGAAGAGCGGGCAGCCGGAGCCGCATGAAGGGGAGAGGTCCCTGCCGAGAGGAGGGGGGAAGGCGGGGGAGACGCATACCGACGCCGGGGCTGGGAGCCTCTGGAGGTCGCTGTCAGAAGCTGCGGAGCCTGCGACCTGGCTCCCCGGCCCAGGCACTTTGTCTTCCCAAGGACACCTATAGCCCTGGAGGGGGCACATACACAGAATAGATTGAGGGGGCCCCCACACTCCACATTGCTGACCCCATCGTGGGTGACCCCGACCCTTGGATGCCCCTGCACAAGAAACCCCTCCCAAGGGCAGGAGACTGTGGGGAACAGCTCAGGGTCTACTGCCTTATGCGCCCGGACGAGACCCCAGCAGCTACTGAGTTGGAGGGGCCGCCCCTACTGTACAGCGACGGCGCAGGCGAACTGAGTCCGGCCCCTACGCCATCGCCACTGGGGGAGGGGGTAGGGGCGAGAGGGGTGTCCCCGCCAAGCCCGAATTCGGGGGCACTTCACGACACCTCCTGAAACCCAGCTGGGATGTGGTTCTCCCCTGGGGCTCCTGTGCGCACCTCTCCCTCCCCTGCATGGTGTTCCAGAGGAGGTCAGGATGGAGAGACTTGGGGTGGCAGTCATAGCGGAGACGCCCGTGCCCATGGTCTGGTCCCGCACTGGCGCACCCCCCGCACCTGAACGACCCATCTCGGCGCCATTCATCCCTCTCCCAGCTCCTGGGCCCCTTGTGCCATGGGGGGGCACCACCTCCTGCTCAACAAGGGTCTGCGTTGGCGCAACCCAAGATGCCGACAGATGGGGCGGCTCAGGGTGCCTCCCAAAGCTACTGAGATGGACACCTGGGCGTCCCTGCTGCCCCCCCCCTCTCTCAAGATTGCCACGATGGAGTCCTCGCGGATATCAGGGCTGAACTTAAAGCCCTACCGACTAAGGCGGACCTGGAATCCTTTATATTAAGGGTTGAAAGCACCTTTAAGAAAGATATCTCTGATCTACAAGGTGCCGTGGGTAACCTGGACTCCAGGGTATCGGGCATGGAACAGTCCCACATCTCGACCATTCAAAGAATAGAAGCTCTAGAAAGAAGCATAACTTCCCAACGTTCCATATCTCAAGTGGCGGTCCTACATTTGGATGACCTAGGAAACAGGAGCCGCCGTAACAATATAAGGCTGAGGGGCTTACCTGAGGCCACGGGTCCGGATCAACTGCTGCAAACGGTCACGGGTGTCTTCAACGAGATCTTGAGACGTTCTCCCACTGCAGAAATAGTGATCGACCACCTTCACCGAGCCCTGGGACCCAAACCTGACGACCCGGGTCGCCCTCGAGACGTCATCTGCCACCTGCATTACTTCTCCGTAAAGGAGGAAATCCTCAGGAAAGCACGAGAGAGGGACCGGATAAACTTTGACGGTGCCACATTGCATGTGTTCCAGGAGGTATCCAGGCGGTCCCTGTACATGAGGCGCCTCCTGAGACCTCTACTGGGGAGGATCCTGGGGACAGTGGGGCCTCCTACCGTTAGGGATATCCGTTTCACCTGCTGGTGCGAAGACACCAGCGTGTTTTTGCCTTAAGAACCCCGGCGGACCTCCCTGAGCTTTTTGCTTTCTTGGACTCGCCGCCAATTGAGGTCCCGGACTGGCGGGATCCGTCTTCGCTCATTCCCTCCCCGCCTGCAAGACTGGGCCCCCCCTCGCGGGGCTCGAAGGGAGGGGGGCGCGAGCACCTTGCGCAAAATAAATGCCAGAGGCCCACCGCCTGCACCACGGGCCTGCGACAGTGAGACCTAACTCAAAAAGGGTCTTCTTTATGCAATTCTTCTGCCAATGTTACCTCATCTTCGTACTGATGCCATGTTATCGGTTTGCTGTTGTTGGAATAATGTTGCCTCACTGGCCACTCCGTTATATGTTCAGCTGGGCTCTGAGTAGCCCTTTACCTGCACGGGCGGGTTTAGCGGATCATTGATGGGGATGCCAGGGGGCACCAGAGAATGTTATTTGATTTGTTGGGTGGGTGTCTCCATCATCTGCATGCTCCGCAGCCGTCAGTGTTGCCGAGCAGGAGCCCGTTTAGCGAGTGGGGGGGTTGGCTGGGGGGACGCCGCGGTGGCCTTCAGCCCGTTGCGATCCCACAGTAGGTTGGGGTCCTTTCTCATTCGGCATCTGGCGGACGAGCGGAGGTCCTCTTTTTGGGGAGCAGTAACTTTATTCCCCGTTTAAGTCCACGCTTAGCTGCGGGGATTTTCTTTGACACATCCCTGTAGTTATCGCTTTGGAAAAGTTTGTTTGTGTGGTGCTTAACTACGTGTGGTTGCTCTTCTTGTGTCTTGTCCTGTGCTTTGTTATTCTCCTATAGCTTCTTCTCTTTTTTTCTTTTTTTTTTCTTTTCTCCACTTCTGTGGAATTTGACCCCGGGTTCTTTCTCTTCATACCAGTATGTCCAAGGTAAAGGGCACATCCCTTAATGTGAAGGGTTTGAATTCTCCCTATAAGAGATCATCCATCCTCAGGGAACTGAAGCGCATGCACACTCAGATTGCGTTTCTACAAGAAACTCACCTCAAAATAGGCAGGTCCCATAATATCACTGACCGTCACTTTAAATCTTAATATCTTTGCCCCTCACTGGACTCCAAATCTAGGGGAGTCGCCATTCTCCTGGCGGGGCCTCTACCCTGGACATATCTCGAGGCGCTCTTGGATCCAGGGGTGAGGTTTCTCTTTGTCAAGGAAACACTTTACTCCTTAAAGTGGACGAACACCCAGGATTTTGACTATCCTGGGTTTTGGTCCACTTCGGCGGGGCACCCCGATCGGGGGTGTCCCGCTCTCTGAAACCCCCCAGAAACACCAAAAAACTCACCTCTCCCCGCTCCCACGTGACCGCGCCGTCCAATCCCCGACGACGTCCAAGCGGGTGACAGCGGCGTCCAAGATAGCGCGTCCGCCGCCGCCTCCCGCACGTTACTCTCGGCGGGCGCGCACGTCTAGAGGGGCGAGCGGGAAGCGGCGGCGGCGGATCAGGTAAGGAGTTTGGGTTTTTTTGGGGGGTTTCACCCAAAAAGTGAGGTGAGTGAGTGAGGTGAGTGAGGCCGATCACCCCTGGGTGTTGGCGCACTTTAAAAATTACTCTAGCAACATGCTACTGCCCCAACTCTAATCAACACAAGTTCCTCCACTCCACTCTAGAGAAACTAGCAGCTTTTACAGAGGGGGTTCTTCTACTGGGAGGGGACTTTAACATAGTCCTAGATCCGGGGTTGGATTCTTCTAGGGGGGTCTCACACATCCCCTTTTCTATGCTTAAAAAAATTAGGGCCCTACTCCACAGGAACCAGCTGATGGACGCGTGGCGGACCCTCAACCCAAGGGAGAGAGACTATACGTTTTTCTCCGCACCGCATAACTCCTACTCATAGACTTCTTCCTGGTTCCACACAGGTTCTTACACTTGGTGGTCAGCATGGACATCGGCCAGATAGCTATCTCAGACCACGCGCCTGTCTCGGTCACCCTCTCCATTCCGTATACCCCCCCCCTCAGAGGTCATTGGAGACTGAATAATTCACTCCTGCAGGACCCTGAGGTCAGGGCCGATATTCATAAGGCCATTGTGGATTTCTTTTCTGTTAACGTCACGGAGGGGGTCTCACGGATGTCTGTATGGGAGGCCCACAAGTGCGTGGTCAGGGGCCTGTTAATTAAACATGGCTCGCGCCTTAAAAAAACAAAGAAACAACCAAATTGCCCGGCTGACCCAGGAGATACTGATTATTGAATCTAGGCACAAACAGACCTTGGACAGGGAACTGGGCGCCAGAGTGGTGAACCTTCGGGAGTCCCTTAGAGACATCTGCCTCACTGAGGCTAAAAAATGTGCGGCTGGGAGTCGTAGATTCTTCTACGAATATGGCAATAAGTCGGGTAAAGCCCTAGCGAGGGCGTTGAAAGCTCAACGTGGGAGGAACTTTATCTCAGTTATTCAGGATTCCAAGGGGGGCAGGAAACACCTGACGTCTGACATAGCGCAGGCCTTCAGGGAGTTTTATGAAAGCCTCTACAATTTACCCCAGGAGCGTTCGCCTACTCACCTGAATCGTATTGCTTCCTATATTCGGGAATCAGGGCTCGCTAGACTCAAAAGAGAGGCAATTAGCGCCCTCGAAGGGGAGATTGAGATGGAGGAATACCTGAAGGCCATTAAAGGCACTAAGCCAGGAAGGGCACCGGGCCCAGATGGTTTCAACCTGGGATATTACAAGGAATTTACGGAGCTACTCGGCCCTCAGTTTATTGCCTTCGGCTCCCTCAAAGACGGCTGCCCCCCGCCCAGAGACACACTTCGAGCGCACATCACGATCATCCCGAAGCGGGCAAGGACCCGATGCAGTGTGGCATCTATAGGCCCATTTCTTTGCTGAATTGTGACCTTAAGCTATTCAACAAGGTTATTACAGACAGATTGGCACCCCTCATTCCCCATCTCGTCCACTGGGACCAAGTTGGCTTTGTTCCTTCAAGAGAGGGTAGGGACAACACCACGAGGGTCATCAATTTTATTCATCAGGCACGTACGGGGGGGCGGGTACTTTGCTCCTCTCAACGGACTCAGAGAAAACGATTGACAGGGTCAGCTGGGAGTTTCTGTTTGCGACCCTCAGTCATATTGGCCTTGGAGAAAATATGACCCACTGGATTAAGGCCTCTTATTCATGCCCCTCTGCATCTGTTATAGTAAACGGGCTCCCCTCCAAGCCATTTAGTCAATCAAATGGGACGTGCCAGGGATGCCCGCTTTTACCGTTAATTTTCATCCTAACATTAGAACCATTCTTGCGCACTGTCAGGAAGAACTCGGATGTTGCCGGAGTACATGTTGGTCGTGTGGAGCACAAGGTAGCAGCGTATGCTGACGACCTAATTTTTTTTTATCACTAAGCCAGAAATCACTTTACCCGCCTTGCTGGCGGGGCTCCGGGACTTCCAGGCAGTGTCGAACTATAAAATAAACTATCAGAAATCCTCAGCCCTTAACATTAACATTCCTCCCAAAAAAATAGAGCAACTCTCGAAGACCTTCTGATTCAAATGGGAGGGGGAGGCGGTGACCTACCTGGGGACGCAAATACCGGCTCAGCCTCAAAAGATTTATGGTCTCAACTTTCCCCCGTTGTTGAGGAGGGTGGAAGTGGATCTTTGGAGGTGGAACAAGAGTGCATTCACCTGGTTCGGCCGGGTGAATATTATTAAGATGAACATACTACCCAGAGTGTTATATCTCTTCCAGGCTCTTCCAATAGAGGCCCCCCACACATTCTTTAAGAGACTAGCGGGGTTGTGCTCGAGGTTTGTTTGGGCTGGGAAAGCATATCGATTGGCAGCATCCCTCCTGACCCTTCCCAAGGATCGGGGAGGCCTGGGCCTCCCGGATTGGAGGCTGTATCACACTGCGACTCACCTGGTCAAGGTGATCGACTGGTGCAGGCATTCCACGCTGAAACAATGGACACACATTGAACATGAAGCCTCGCTTGCCTTCCTTCTGGGACTCCCTTGGATCCCACTGGGTCAGCTCCAAAATCTCAACAAGCACCCACGAGGAAGGTGGTGGCAAGGGTCTTCCCAAAGCCGGATATCTCCCCCTCCCTGTCACCTTTAACTCCAGTGATAGGGCACCCAGATTTCCCGGTGAGCCAGTCAGACGGTGTCTTCCATTCGTGGGCGCAACGGAACTGTTATAGGCTCATGCATATGCGTGAGGGGGGCAGGTGGTGCAGGGCGGAGGATTTGGCTGCTAGGCACTTGCTTCAGCCACTTAATTTTTGGCGGGCCTTCCAGCTGTCACATTATCAGAGATCTGCGGAACAGCCGGGTGAGGCTGATAGACCATTGACCCCTTTTGAACGACTCTGTATTGGGGTAGGCCATTTCAGAGGGGCTCTGTCGTATGCTTATTCCCTGCTTATTACCCCCCCCCCCGGAGTCGTTTGTGCCCCCTTGCGTAGAGGGGTGGGAGAGGGAATTTAACAGAAACTTCTCAGCGGAACAGAGGCTGGCTATGTTTCAGCTGGCTCATAACTCTTCTATCTCTAGCAGATACCAAGAAGCCTCATATAAAATTCTGACCCGCTGGTATTACGTGCCATCTAGATTGGCTAAGATGTTTCCCTCTTCCAGCCCCCTATGCTGGAGATGCTCGCGTGAAGGGGGCACAATGCTTCATATGTTCTGGAACTGTACTGGCCTTACTAAGTTTTGGGGCAATGTCCGGAAAATAGTACTACACCTGACTGGGATTGATCTGGGGGAGGAGCCGGCCAGCTACCTCCTTAACTTGGCCCCCACCTCTATTCGCCAGAGGGGCAAATCCCTCCTAGCCCCGTTGCTGAACGCAGCGAAGTCATGTATACCTGCGTGTTGGAAATCACCTGATCCTCCAACAACAGCAATGTGGCCGTCTAGAGTGCGAGACGTGAGTAGGATGGAGGAACTTACGGCCTCAATGAAGGGTGCCCTTGACAAGTATACGGAGATTTGGTGTGCCTGGGATCAGTTTACCCTAATGGCCGACTACCTTGGATATTCTTCAGGAGTGAAGCCGAAGTGCTTCAGGGCGAGTTCCCTCTCCCCACCCCACTATCCCGACCCCCCCCTCTTCTTTATGTCCCTCCCCTCCCTGTTTTTTCTTTTTCTCTATTTTTCGTTTATTCTTC
Organism: Gastrophryne carolinensis; assembly: GCA_027917425.1. Classification (NCBI taxonomy): domain Eukaryota; kingdom Metazoa; phylum Chordata; class Amphibia; order Anura; family Microhylidae; genus Gastrophryne; species Gastrophryne carolinensis. The sequence goes on from CM051236.1 coordinate 215,283,972, forward strand.
TTTGTCGTGTGTCTTGTTCAAGTTGTTTTGTTATGTTCATGCATAAAAGAAATGTGGGGGCTTGGATTGCAGACAGATACTTATAAGGTTTCGCTAGGCGGTAGACGGGTCAGTGGAAGTTAATAGCAGCAGTCTGGGGAGGGACCGGGTGCTCGGTCGGCTTCCTAGGGCGCCAGATGATCCAGGAGTGTCCCGCTAGATGTGTAATACCCACCTGATTGTTTATACCATGGACGTGGTTGCTCAATTGAGAAGTACCATTTCGTTGTGTATGTATGATATGCTGTAATGTTTTGCATTATCTATTTTGCTGAAGCATATCTGCTATGCCTGTCTCCTCAATAAAAAATATAATTATAAAAAAAATAGCATTAGGAGGGAGGACAAGGTGCCCAGGAACCAGGACTCCTTGGCACAGTGATTCCAGGTAATGTTTACGCCGCTCATCATTCTCATTACATAGATTCCTGTATCTATCCTGTATTATATCCTGTACAATTGCTTTTATACCGGGTGCAGTAATTGTTTTGCTCATTATCCATTTAATTAGAATTCTGGTTAATTTCTCAGTGTGAGGGTCCCAATGTGGCGATGCCCCCATCATCAGTCACTGTGAGCTGCCTTGCCCCCTCCATTGCAGTGAATGGAGGGGTGGGGCAGCACATAATGACTGATGGCGGGGGCTTTTGCACATCAGAGCGAGACAGGAAGATAAGCCCGATGAGAGAGCAAAGCTGCCAGGGTGCCAATGCAGCACGTAACCTGGATGAAGCCTTTCAGGTAAGCACTGCAGCCCTGGACTAGAAGCGGTGGTCTGTGTGGGAGAAAAGTTGAGTATAGCTTTTTTTTTATTTTTTGGCTGAAAATGTACTTTAACATAGGCTCTATCCTAGAAAGAAGTACTTCTACATTTAATACCAAACTTACTCTTCCATTTAGAACAGGCTCCAGTTCCCCTAGCTATCAAAGCCATGACCTGCTTTGGCCCGGGGTGGGCCGTCCAAACCAAGGCTACACTATTAATCATAATCAAACCTTCCTAGTTAGAAATTAAAGTAAGCCTTGTGGTACTAAATATAGCATTCATGTGTAATCTAAAGCAGAAGTGCCCATTCTTTTGAAACTGGAAACAGGCTGCAGGCCGCAATGAAGGTTCAGATTTTTTTTCATTTTAAATAGCATAATGAAGATTTTCTACAACAATCAAAATACTCACTCTGTCCACAAACTCCATTAGAGAGAATTTTTATATTCCACCACCCCATTACCATATTTATAGTCCCCTCCCATTAGTCCCACATTTTAACAGTGTTCCCAATACTAACCCATTACTACCACTAATGCTAAGCATACAGTTAACATAGAAACATCAATGTCACTGTGCCCTCCAAGACACTGCTGCCATTTGCCAATGCGCCCCTACTATATCACTTTACATGCAACTTCCTATCCTTTCTGTGCCCATGAGTTTTATTCACCCCTCCCACTTTCCCCACAGCAGGTCAGGGGGCACATCAGATGGCTTTGAGGGCAACAAATTACCCATAGGCCACAAATTGAGAAAGGAGAAGAAACAGAAAAGATTTTAAAATCAAAACATGCCTTACCTTTGCAAACTGGGCATTTAGCCATTTTGTGAATGTTTTTCTTTGAACATCTTCTCTTTCATCTGAAAATAAAAATACAGTTAGACATTGTTTACACAAAATGAAAAAAAAAGAAATGTAGAAACTGAGAGATGCTGAAGAAACACTGATTTTGGCAGCACTTAAATGAAATTGCAACGAACACAGTGGATGAGGCTTAGAAAATAAGGTTCTGCCTTTTTTAGCTTTTATTGTTTTAGTTTTTTTTAAACAATAATTTCAGCTATGAGCTGACACTGTTTATTGCATGAGTTTTATAAAACGAAAATGCATACAACTTCTGCATGACAAATAGATGCCTTTTGGTTTTAAAGAATGCACGTTAAGATGTGGTCCTGGTACATTTGCAGCTGTGATCAAGAAATCTGCTGTTTAAAGTTTCTGTTCAAACAATACTTACCTGCCAGCCTGCAGACTCAATGTGATTTTAATGTTTCCCAAAATATCACTTTTTTTTATTTGGAAACAATAGCACCTTATGGGCTATTCAGATAAAAAAAAACATTCTTTTCTGCTTAGTCCATAGAGTGCTGTTGTTTTCAAACTAAAGATAATAGCTAGCGTGTATTGATTGTTGCATTAGGTATTGGACAGCCTTTGTCAGTGCCCATTGGACCCAACTGCCAATTATTCCTGCGTCAGCGAGTGCCACTTTGTATCTTTTTGGCACTGGTGCTGGTCAGCGTTTCGTTACTACAGTTACAAGAAATCACTACTGGGGACAAAAGGGGCAAACATTACAGTGTGTTTAGCCTGTTTTTTTGTTGTTTTTATCCAGTTTACACATTCGTAACCAAAAGAAGCCACGAAAAATGATTTCTCTATGAAAAAAAAATGTCATTTGACGACATCTAGGACCTGCGTTTTCATTATTGATAAGTTACATTCCAAGTTCTGTACAAATCAATGTGTGTTATATATATTAATTATATAAACATAAAACACTTCAATCCAGTTCTTAACCTGTAGCACCGCATTCGCGCTGACAATTTTGTATCTTAAATTGCGCGCTGAGTGCCACTGTGGCCAAAAAAGGGATGCTGATGCTTCACAAATAAAGCATAATAGTCCATATCTCATTCTGGACCTATGACCCTTATTTAACAAGGGATAGCGCCAGGTAGCGACTGGTGAGCGAACGGTAATGACGGTCACCACCACGAGAACGCCGGCTCCCCACCACAATCACGCATTTATCAAGCCGATCCTGCTTAGCGACTGAGATAGCGCCAGATAGCGAATCATTCATCATTATTCCAGCCTCACCCCACAGCGCCAGCGAGCGACCTTGAACAGCGACAGGTATGACCTCTCACTACCTGGCGCTCTCCAATGCATTTCAATGGAACAAACTTTAAATATTAATAATTAATTGTTAATAATTTATTTTTTTTTTTTTAATGTGAAAATTTCTGTTACCACTTCTGCCATGTTAGATATTTTTTTTTAAGGTAAGAAAAAAATAAAAAAAAAATTTGTGCAGAATTGATATTACAGGTCTGATATTAATGTATTCATATTACAAAATGTTTTTATAAAACTTGTTTTTTTTGGTTTCCCAAAATATGGTTGTTTGGGGGTTAAAAAACTACTTTTAACCCATCGCCGACAGCGCTCTGGGGTTTAAACATGCATTTTACAGCGCAAGAATTTTTGGAGCGTGATTTGTTAATGAATGTGGTGGGAGCCGGTCGCTATGGCCATTCGCTATCATGCGCTATCATACAGCGCGGAACCTGTCAAATAGCGACTCATCACCTTGTATTCAACATTACTGCACACCGACTGAGTCGCTATCAACAACCGAACAATGGCCAAGCACAGCGACTACTAGCGGGCGCTGTGAAAATACCGCTACAGTCGCTCAACTGTCGCTACCTGGCGCTATTAATAAATCAGCCTCCCCATTTTTTTTTTATATGAAAATCATCATGTGCATACTATTCTATAATAAGACAGATTAGAGAACTGTAATCCTGCTATCAACACTGGATGAACTTATTTTTCAGCATTTGCTTTTATGGCAACGGGGTGTAAGAACTATACTTTTAGGGAGCTTTACCTTTTGTTTCTATCCATTCCGTTCACTTTCTGAATATATTTACAAAGCAAGAACATATACATTTAAATTTATGTTCTAGTTAAAATGATGGGTAAAGCTTTCAAATATTTCATCTAAAAAAGGCATGTTAGATCTTTTTTATACAGTGATTCCTATTTTTTTAGACCATCAAAAAGGCTAAAACACATGCTACAGAGTAAGCATACATATGGAACTTCAAAGCGAACTGGCTGATTGATACATTTTGGCAGTTGTCATTCTGAAACATTATGCAGATATGAGCTTAACACTAGATCCAGATTCATCAATGTTAATTACGAATGAAATAAAGATGGCATTTCAAGACTCAGAAAAGAATACTAAAGTTTATATAAGAAAGATACTTGCAAAACCTTAAGGCTAAAAAAATAGGTGCCATTGTAGATCTCAAGTAATCATTTTAAGACTAACTTGGCTACAGAACATTAAAAACTATCATCTTGGGAATCCTTCAGAAAGAAATTATAATATAATATGATATAATAAAATATAATTATACCCTGAATAATAATAATGATAATTTTGTATAAATAATAGTGATGGAGTTACCCCCACCCCTTAACTCCCCCTTAACCCCTGAATTGCCATGAACACACACAGGGAGGGATTCAGTCAATATGGATCTCTCCCTGTGGAGTGTTCTAAAGGGAGGCTGGCAGCTTCCCAGGTGAGTAGCTCTGGCTGCATTGCATGTCCCAACTTTGGGGACTCAAAAATAAGAGTAGGGACCACACTAAACACAGAGTGCCTTGCCGGGGCAGTGTGGCTTCCGCATGTATCTGCAGATATGCGCAACTAAATCTCTGTCTTTCCACATAGCTAAACATGTTTGGTGCTTAATACTTAGATGATGAGGGGGTTAAACTGGGTGGTAAATTGGATCCCAGGCCTTGAATAATAATGATGATAATTTTATATAAATAATAGTGATGGAGCTACTCCCACCCCCTTTACTTTGTTTAAAGTGGACCAAAACAAACAGCCATGATTCCTTCCCAGGGCATCCAGAATCAGTATGCCCCACTGTGTGAAACCCCCCAGTTTGCCTGGTATACTCACCTTTTCCCCTGGTCCAACGGCACATGAGCGAGCAGTGGCCACATCCCCGCTATCCCTTTAGCAGGGTGCACGCACCGGGCATTTGTGAATGTCGAGCACGGGGACACTCCCTGTTAGAGGGTAGTGGGGATGCGGCCACCGGCATGCTCGGTGCAGCTTGGCTAGACTCAGCTCAACTCGGCTCTTTAGACGAGCCTAGTCGAGCTCACATCAGCGCAATTAAGCGTTTTGATTGGACAGGAGGCCACGCATGTGCCATAGAACCAGGAAAAGGTGAGTTAGAGTGGGCAACTTGGGGGGTTTCACACAATGGGGCATCCTGCATCGGATTGGCCCGGGGGCAAGGACCAAACCCAGGATAGTCCATTAGGTTTTGGTTCACTTTAAAGTGATTAAAACTTTTAAAAAAGGAGAATGTTTCAGGTTCATAACGCTTTGGAAATGTTTCATCTTGCAAATATAATCTCATGTGGAGACTGCACCAGACAAAATCTAAACAGAAAGGTCTCTGTGTACCTGTCTCCCACTGTTAGATTTGTGCCTGTTCTATGCAAATACAAACAACAAAACTCTAACACTTCTTTCTGAAATGGAACTTGTGTAATGCAGCACCAGAGACGAGTAAACAACCATTGTCTGTGAATCACAATTTTCCTCCTAAACATGTGGGTGCAAATCTACAGAGAAACACACTAATAGACTATATTCTTAGCTTTAGTCTTGTATTTTGTATTCAATCTTGTATTTAGTAACTGCCTGTCAAACATGTTCAGAGGAATTAGAGTTCAATAAGTTATCTACTATTTTCTGTCAGTTTTAGAGAGCAGAGCTTGTCTGTGCATATCGAGCCACGTCTGGACATATACTACACAGGGTAGCACCGATAAAATCATAAGAAAGGATAGAATGGCAAGTGCAGTACAGTGAGGGTCTAGAAAGAAAGTGAGGGATTTGGAGCTTCATTTTGCAATTACATTTCTTATAATGGAAGAAATTAAGCCTAAAGAAACCCATGATTTTGTATATGGTGATAATAAATCTTCCAAATACAAAGTAATGTTTTGGTGCAAGCATTATGGGGTAGGTAATCAACTGAAGATGGCCCTATTCAGTGCAAACCCTTTTAGCATCTTTAGAGGAAATGTGCTATAAAATGAAGGCCTTGATTTTGAAAGCTTGTCAAAGTCAGTGTTATAGCTCATTTCCTGTATTAGGTATTTCAGTTGGAACTGTTTCCTAAATCATTCAAGAGGTTTGGATAGTTCCTGGCGGTTGCCACAAATGTTGATGCCTGAACAAAAAACATGTGGCCAACTATTTAGCCAAAAGAATAGAATCCAGGAATCTTCTATTCTCAAATTGTTACAGGTAATAAAAAAACCCCCATGAACCTGACAGAAAGAGTCTATGCAATAGAAGCACAAAGGGTCACCAACGCCAAAGAAATGTGTGGTGCAGCATGAGTTAGAATGGACATGGCAGGTATTTTTGGGTACAGAAGCTATTTTATTATTAAAATGCATTAAACAAAAGACAGTGATTACCGGAGACACATATGCTTCAACAATGAAGGCATTCAAAGAGAAATCACATGGGCAGTTGTAGGTGTGTTACTGTTTCACAACAATGTGCCAACTCACAAGTAAATAACAAGCTTTGGGGAATGCAGCTTAATGGAGCTTAACCATCCACCCTATACTCCAGACCCGGCTCCCAGTGATTACGTTCTTTTTTGTAACCTGAAGAAATTTCTTTGTGGGCAACAATTTTCTGATGAGGCAGTAACAGAGGAAGTTAAGAGAGATTAAATTGAAAAGAAGTCCAATTTTCTTAGAAAATGTTGATTTCATATTCAGGTACATAGCTTTTTGAACATACCTTGTATATACTTCTATTATTCCGATGATTAGACATATTTACCATGTATACAAGATGTTGACTTTATATTTTTACTAACTAGAGTCCTTATCGGTATTCACTAGTCATCTGGTTATTGTGTTATCCATGCAAATAACTTTACCTTGCTTCCTATAGATTTTGCATTAGTAAATTGATTACCAAATTGACATTTTATCCAAGGGAATAACTGTACCTTACTGTTTATAGGTTTCTCATTACTTGAGCAATTAACCATATTCACCACTTATCCAAGAGGCTTTCTTTACCTTAGTGCTTACCAATTCCTATTAATTAAATAATTGCACATGATAACCCCTTATCAAGGGTCTATCTATACCATATTACAGATTTTCAAATTTCACATTGCTTGAGTGATTAGCAATGTTCACTTCAAAATCAAAGGTGCTGACTACACTTTATTTTTCATTGAATTCCCAATGCTCCAGTTATAAGTCATCCATTAACTACTTATCCATGGATTGACGATTTGCAATTGATCAAAAATGTAGCTGTAGTCACTACCAAGGGACTATTCAAAAGGAAAGTATTTAGAAAAAAATAATATAAACATTAATACCCCCCCATGCTTCCCTCCTAGTACGTTTGAATAACTTACCGATCTATTCTATGGTGACCACTTTATTGTATAGTCAAGTTACTGGAGTGATTATTCATATACACTAACTATACAAAGGGATAAATAAACATTTATTAACAAAGTATTGCCTACAGGTTTTCAATTGTTGGAGTTAATTACCAACTTCACCAATTACAGTATATATGGTGCTAACTTTGTCCTATAGGTGACAGATTTCCCATGGCTCAAGTAATTAACCCTACAGGTCATTGACAGTCTCATGGGGAGCCAGGGTAGCAGGAATGTGCTTTCCCTGCCACCAGGCACTTTACAGTATTCAGTAAACCAGTATTCCCAACGGACACCATCTTCAGTGCTCCTAAGGTCTTCACAGACTTACAGAATACTCTGAACAGCACCTGTAGAAATTCCCCATTATGAGAATTTTGATATTTCAAGAGAAGCTCTTATAAGTGATCCACAAAAAATCCAGAGCCTCTCACAATAATTTAGATGACCTCGTAAATGTTTGTCATTTAATATGCTTCTGTTCAAGAGACATTCACACACAAATGCTTACAGGACTGAAAATAAAAAACCTGTGTATACCCCATTATCAACTGTAGCTACAACAAGCCATCTATAAGCTCCAGAATCCTTGATATCAGTAAGCTGGCCTGTGCTAGCCATGGTGTACTAAAATGGTAAATTACTTAGCAGTGGCTTTAGGGCAGCAGCCTGGAATCTCAGTAATACTTTAATCGACCTGCTTTCAGTCTGAATGTACACTTTATGCCTCACCCTTTCAAAACTTGTTCACCAAAATTCATTTTAAAATGACATGGTGAAACTATTTAGTAATATAAATTTCAAAACCGATCACAGAAACAAAACTGACAAGATCAGAGATGTGGTTAGCTGCAAGCAGCAAAAGTAAAGTACATAAGGTCAAGGATGGGGTTTCAATATTTTATTGTATGAGCCAATTATAGGAATGCGGATACATAACTCTCTGTGGCTCTTAAAAACATTTTTTCAGATTTGTTTTACAACTACATGATGAAAAACGATCTCAATGCCCTTGGGTACTTACATTGTTTTTTCCATATGTGTTTCCTTCTATTTATTATCACTTTTTATATTACGAATATAAATGTCTGGCTGATGTTATTATGATTGCTTGCCTTTCAGTGATTGTGTTTTTATGTATCTCAAGCTTTATAAATAGAAATGAGTAATGTAAAAATATGGCTGTGCATTGATAAAAACTAATAGGCAATTGATATAATTTATAACTATGCGGGTTGTGCACATGGAATAAATACATGTGGCTTTTGTTAAGTCTCCACAGAACCTAGCTCCAAAAAGGGTTGCTATACTCACTTGATAACCCCCCCCCCCCCCCCCCATATCTTCTCACCATGCTACCCCAGTTTAAAACAGTGAAATAAAAAATACTCACCAGTTCCAGGCATTAATCTATTTTGCTAGTATATTTGGGGTCTGATGTCACTGTGCTGCTACAATCTTGACTGAGAAAGCTGCTACAGTGATGACAAAAAGTGTCATTTTAATTTCAATAGAATGGAGGCTGCAGCCACTGAAGATATGGCATAGGACATTTGGTGAGATAAAGCTTGTGTGCTCTGGACCAGGTTATTTTGTTTAATAATATTTAATTAGGCTGATTATGGTCTGGGGAAGAAATGGGAGGGAGGATTTAGAAGCACCTTAAAGCGAATGATTTCACATGTGCTTCCCCCCATATCATTAAAAACTCTCCAACTCTTTAGGCCTTCAAAAGTTTCCTTAAAATGCACATATTCAGTAGAGCCTACCATGTGACTTAAAAATACACTTCACAATCCACTCACCCTTTAGGGCACTTGCCACCATGCTTGCGTGAGAGCTCCTTGTGATGCTACCTCTCTACCCCTTACTCTTTGAATTGAAAGGACAAACGGCAAGGCTCTCACTCCTACTATGCTCCTGTTGTACTCCATTTCCAATGGGTATTTCTTTATTTATCTAACTCATAATGCCCTATGTATATTACTTGTCCATATACAATAATATGATGGTTCTTTAAAAATAATAAATATATCTGACCACTAAATGACGAGGCATGCTGTCTGTGGCAGTGCATTACCATTTTACATTTTACCAATAGTTATTGGTGGCACTTTATTAAACATACCATAGCTAGCTTGTAATAAAACATGGATTCTCAACCAGTGATACTAGTACTTGAGCTCCTCTTTGGTTTACTCAACATCACTGGGGGTGTGTGGATACATGAAGCACTGCAGACAAGCTACAGTACTGTTACAATAGGATGTGCTAGGTGGCCAAGTCAACAAGCTGCAGGAGTAAAATAGATCATCATGGTATGGCTGCATTGCTGGTAAAAGAGCTTGCATTGTTGGGCCAGTATAAGACTTCCACCCTCCAGGAGAGTCTGTATTGGGTGGTAACTGAGATAATTGCAAAGTGGGAAGTGGTACTCCATAGAAAGATGTTGGAAAACCCTGTTCTAAGAGGAATTTGATTCTTGACCTGCAGGGTGGTAGAAATGTTGTATGGAACTGACTCTCCACCATCTCTACTCTCCTCACTCTTATTGTTTTTTTTTTGTTGGTCTAAGAGCTTTATTGTTCCACTTCAAGGGGCAAAAATTAAAACAGTTTATTGAATGGAAGCTGTACCATATGGCATATGTTTTTTTTAAGTATATGCAAAAGTGGTGAGGTAAGCAGAAGTGAGGTAGGAAGAAGGAGAAAGAGAGGTGACAAAAGGTGAGGAAAGCAGAAGAGAGGCAAGAAAATGTAAGGTAGAAATAACTGGTCAAGGATGAGGCAGGAAAAGGTGAAGTGGACTAAGGTGAGGTCAGAAGAGGTAAGATTAGAGATGAGGTTAGCAGAGATAAGGTGGAATAATCTTGCACTGTGGGACTGCCAAGAAGGTGAGTTCTGATGTTGATCTGGGAGGGGGGTACACACAATGGGGCATCCCAAACCAGGCTGTCCAAGGTATAGGGATCTATGACCAGGACAGTATAAATTCAAAAATCCTTGTGATGGTGTGATACGTCTACTTTTAGATATTATACAGGGGTTTCAGCCTTTATTTCATACAGAATTCTGGCTTGTAAGTCTATCTATCAGCCTGTCTGTGGGGGTCCAACTGGAACATCAGGACTAAAAGCTCTTGGTACAAGAGGAACAAACTAACAACAGTAAGTCTTCATTTGTGAAGGTACCTCTTAACCTTGAACTATCATGGTTACCCCCCACACATCTGCCTCTTAAAGCAATAATGTGAAACATGACTCCAAGCCTTCTTTAACCTTGCCCTTCCAATTTCCGAAGTCTGCTGCTGAAGTTACTATTGGCTGTTATCAGTAATTATTTCAACCGTATTAACTATGTAACTATGTAATATGGAACAAAGATTGCATAGCTGTTTCCAACAAATAGTTCCACAAGTAAAAGGTAAGATTCTCCATACTTCAGGGCAGGGGTCTTCAGCAGGTAGGCATCTCAAATCAGAATGCTTGGGGGGGGGGGGGGGGGGGGACTGGAGGTCTGCTTTAATGCATAATAACAGTTACGGCTTTTTTTCCCAAATTACTCTTCACCTATTAAATTTCCGTAAATGTTAGAAAAAGTCAGACCAGCCTTTTTATTCTAAAAATAACCCACATGTTGCCGCAGGTACACCAACCTTTACCAGTCAACCAAGTATGATTCTACCAGCATATATATTCAATAGATTTCCACACATCAATGTATATAATTTTTATAATTTAGCATTTAAGATTCTGAATTTATTACCTAGATATATTTAAAGACAAAATTGTTGATTTATCTGTGCTGTCTCAACAACTGGGAGTGAAATCAGCTGCAATATTTTGTCTTGAAGATTATGCTACACATTTCTAAAAAGTGGCAGGCCTGCTAAATCATTATTGCTGAGAAGGCAGGGAAAAAAATGAAGCCTATACATCAATAAGGAAAATGCCATGAAATCTAACATCGCGGAAGGATTGGTGTGAGAAAAAAGATCTAGTCATATTAAAGCAATCATTTCAATTATATTTCCTGCACACATTTTATTCAAATACAATGAAATAATCAAGGAAATCTTCAGATAGGAAAAAACTGTTTTTGCTATTTAAAGTTTGAACCAACCATTCAGGTGAAAAATGTGTATTTCAATAGAAACTGTAGATGTACAGTATTATAGACAAGCTAACTACTGAGCACTTTATATTAGGAATACCTGTACACATCTATATTCATGCTTTCCCATTGGTTAGTGAGATGCCAACAGTGCAATATAGTGCATTAGTCCTACATATATGATTCTTTGGGTAAATTTCAGTTTACACAAAATCGGAAACCTGAAGGTTTCTGGGCATCAGACCAACCAGAAGCTGCAGAGAAGGAAAAATGGATCCTTTAATGCAAACCAAATCATAAACATGTGTCCAAGTTCTCCACCCCTCCCCCCAGCAATGCACCCCAGCAGACCCCAAAGGTGCTTCTGCAGGGATCCTCCCAGCACCACAATGTGGCAGTGGTGGTTTCAGTGCACCATTTCCAATGGAGGGGATCACTACCCATCAAAACACAAGCCAGGCCTGCTAGATTTCTGATGTGATGTAAGGCAGTTAAAGAAAACATAGCAAAATACTATAGTCCCTGGCTAAGTCAGTAGCCGGTATAAAAATGTCCCCAGTCAAACATGGCATGTAATAAAGTCTGATGGTCACAGCAGCTCCCCAAGACTCTCATTAGTGGCTACTGGAAGAGCAAACTCTAGCAAGGCATATGGCCTACCCAATAGACTCTAAAATGCCAGGGCTGATCTTTTGATTGGCATTGAAGGAATCCAGCAGGCATATTGACATGGCATGCATATAAGTGGCTTGAAAGAAACAGGGAGCATTTATGAAGTGTCAGCGACACTTTTTTTGCCTCAGCAGCACTCAGCCTGTGATTTAAGAAACAAAACACAGGCAGCACTGATGTGCCCGCCAGCTAGGGACTTATTTAACACTAGTGCCCAAAAGGTCGCAGTGGGGGCTCTGGTTGAAGCTGCACCAGTTTATAGTAGCGCTGCAGGCCAAGATCCCATAAAGCACAATGGGCAGAACTGGATTGAAGTGTTTTTTGCTTAGAAATTAATATTACACACATTTTCTTGTACAGAACTTACATTGTGACTCGTCAATGGAAAAGCAGGACCTAGATGTCGTCATATGTCCTTTCATGGCTTCTTTTTCTTTCCAATGTGTAATTTGGACAACTAAAACGCAGCCTAAACACACTGTCAAATTTGTCCCCAGCAGTGATATCTTGTAAGTGTAATGATGAAATGCAGCTCCCGATATATACAGCACCAAACATTTCAGGGTGGAAAAAATGATGTGCAGTGACGAAAAGATGAGGAACAAAGTGGCGCACACACTGATGCAGGTATAATTGGCAGTTGGGTCCTACAGGCACTAACACAGGCCGGCCAATACCAATTGTAACTATCAAAAATAAATGATAAAGCATTAGGCGCTGTGACTTGCAGTCCAAAGTGCAGCGCCAGAAAAGACAAAGAGCCGGCGCTCATAAGCTTGTGCTACAGCCACCAGAAAGATGCTAAACGGCACACATTATAAATACGACCCATAATTGCACTGATTGGTACAGAAGCATCCCTAACACATTTATTCCACAGATCATTTAGGAATATATCTAAATTTCTCTCTCTCTCTCTCTCTCTATATATATATATATATATATATATATATATATATATATATATTGTAAAAAATGTGATGAGAGTCACAGATATTTGTATTATACTAAATGACTGTCATAATTATGGCCTAAATTGAACTTAATTTAGTGTGAATAGGTTTAGGACCATTAGATCACGAGTAGCAACCACAGCAAAACTCTGAAATGTAGTTTAGATGAGTGTAATTCAGAAGTTATGCATTTAGAGTGTTATATAAATTAGAGTAATGCAAGTCAACATCTGTCTAAACCAGCAAATTACGGTAGGTGTTTTATGTAAAATCAAATTCACCAGATAACAGATAACAGCAGACAATTATAACCTCAAACCATGGCAATGCAGCACAACATGCCCACTTAGAGAATGGTTCTGAATGTGTTTGAGCCATCATGTTGGTTTAGTATTCAAGGTGGGGCTAAATAACAACAACATATATGATTGATGTATCACATACCCAATTTGGATTGCCTGTACATTGAAAACCCAATGGGAAGGCTAGAGCTAAATATTGACCCTTTCCCATTTACACAGCATAATTTGTGCAATCAATGCTCCAGTGGTGACCAATAAGGGTAATTAATATTTCAAAATCATTTTTTATATCACATAAATGCCTAGCCATGGGGCATGGAAAAACATGAAATGGGGATGATATTTAATCATTGCTTGTCTTCCTTTCATCTTTCAGTGCATTGCATTCAGTGCAAACTCAAAAGTATTCCTATTGTATAGGATAACACATTTCCTTTTTGAAAACAAAGCTTTATTGCAAGAGTAATTATAAAATTAAATTTTGCCTCATGTTGTGCTGTGGTGGAATTAACAGGGATGAGTGATGCAAGCATTTCATTGGAGTAAGCTGGGCTTGAATCACAGTATGGAGGGCTCCATTCTAGCCTACCACTAAGAGAGTGGGCGTCAACCTAAACTTCAGGCTTTGATTTGTGTTCAGGATCAGGTGGGAGACAACTTACTCTTCCTTTCTGTGACCAGAGCAAAAAGACAGGTACACTGCCAAGCAAATGCTTTTAAAGTTTGACTCCCTTTATTTCAGTCATTTTCATACAAGTGAAGTAATAAAGAAGGGATTCCAGCCGCTCAGACCATTTTATAACTAACCTGGGAGGTGCACGTAAGCAGGGCGATTAGGATACACAAGTTTTAAAGGAGCCACAGCACTCATTTCTGTTACTTTGCAAACCAACCTAAAATGTGTCTCTAAATCTGGTTAAAAACAGAGGACTCGGTCCACACACATCTGCAGAAGTATGCTTAAGCTGCACCACCAAGCGCCAAGGTGCCTCTGGGAGGTGCAATCCTAACTCTAATCTCTGAGAGCCCCATTTGGGACATACAATACAATAGATAAATTGGAAGCACCTGAGATTGTCCAATAACTTTGAGTGCAGCCCATGGGGTGGAAGGGTCAAAGACGTCGCAATTCAGCCTAGACCTCACATCCCATGTGCTTGCACAAATTCAGTAGAAACAAAGGAGGGGTGGCAGCCGCTCAGACCATTTTATAACTAACCTGGGAGGTGCACGTTAGCAGGGCAATTGGGATACACAAGTCTTAAAGGAGCCACAGCACTTAACCCTGTTAGCTTGCAAACCAACCTAAAATATGTCTCTAAATTTGGTTAAAACCAAAGGACTCAGTCCACACACAAGTGAAAATATTTGAAAGCAATTTCAAAGAACCCAGAAAATGCAATCTTGGATCTTGAATCATCAATGGGATCTTTTTGAGATTTGCTGATTGCTTTATAGGAAACTGTGAAATTGTATAAAAAGGTGCATTCTGGGAAGCAACGGAGGGCATGATTTAATATAGAAATTCTTGCACCAAGGATATTAAAAACAAAGTAAACATAAATAAAATCAATAAACTGCAAAAGTTAATAAAAAGAACCCACACAACACAATACAGCTACCTTGGTTTTCAGTGCCCTTGGAAAAAACTGTGTCCTTTTGTAAAAAAAAAAAAGTGACTGAGAAGCTCTTAATTGATGTTTTTCACTAAGAAACCCTTGCTTGCAAATGCTGCAATGTGTACCTCAGTCAGAAGCATTGTTAAGATAATTGAATGGTCAAGGCTGTTATTTCTAAGTGAATAGTTATTTACGATTAAAATATAGAAATTGAAATTGACAGCATGTGTGAAAGTCAGTTAGGTCATCTTAATGGAAAATGCTCTGCAAAGTGTTTACCAAATGTTTTGTTTAAACTGAACTTTGGGCAAGTTAGGAAAAACGCACTGCTCAGTAATGTGCATAAATGCGGCTCACATTTCCCTCAAACTTCTTTATCTAGCTGAACATCTGAAATGTGAAAGAGTGAGACGGGGAGGCCGATTCATTAATAGCGGCAGGTAGCGACAGATGAGCGACAGTAGCGGTATTTTCACAGCGCCCGCTAGTATTCGCTGTGCTTGGCCGTTGTTCGGCTGTTGACAGCGACTCAGTCGGTGTGCGGTAATGTTGAATACGGGGTTAGGAGTCGCTGTTTGACAGGTTCCGCGCTGTATGGGAGCGCATGACAGCGAATGGTCCTAGCGACCGGCTCCCAGCATATTCATTAACAAATCACGCTCAAAAAATTCTTGCGCTGTGAAATGCTTGTTTAAACCCCAGAGCGCTGGCGGCGATGGGTTAAAAGTAGTTTTTTAACCCCCAAACAACCATATTTTTGGAAAAAAAAAAAGTCTTTAAAAACATTTTGTAATATGAATACATTAATATCAGACCTGTAATATCAATTCTGCACAATTTTTTTTTTTTTTACCTTAAAAAAAATATCTAACATTGCAGAAGTGGTCACAGAATTTTTGACATTTAAAAAAAAAAAAATTAAAAAAATAGCAATTAATTAAGAATATTTAAAGATTGCTCCATTGAAATGCATTGGAGAGCGCCAGGTAGCGAGAGGTCATACCTGTCGCTGTTCAAGGTCGCTCGCTGGCGCTGTGGGGTGAGGCTGGAATAATGATGAATGATTCGCTATCTGGCGCTCTGTCAGTCGCTAAGCAGGATCGGCTTGATAAATGTGTGATTGCGGAGGGGAGCCAGCGTTCTCGTGGCGGTGACCGTCATTACCGTTCGCTCACCATTCGCTACCTGGCGCTATCCCTTGTTAAATAAGGGCCACAGTCACAATCAGTCATAGCATTATTTATCTAAGCACCTACTGGTTCAAAACGAAGATGAAGTAGATAGTAGGGGTTCTCAAACCGCCTCCTCGTTGGCTGAAACAGGCCAGCTTTCAAAACTGAGGTACAGGCGATGTAATTAGTGATTAGATAAAGTTATATGCTTAAAGTGGACCAACCACAACCTATAGAAGGTTAAAGAGGAACATCGGACCTAAAATTAAAAGGAGACACCCCCCCCCCTCCCGATCGGGTCCACATTGAACCTTAGTCAGGAAAAAACAAGACATTGCACCATACTTATTTCCTTGAGGAATTAAAGCGGACCAAAACCCACAGAACTTGTTTATCTACAGCACTGTTTATCTACAATACTAAAGCTTCAGTACCATCACTTTGACTCAAGAGCTGGCTGCTGTCCTACCCCTGGACATCCTGATTTGGCATGCCCCACTGTGTGAAACCTCAGAGATCACCAGAAACTTCAACTTTTTTGCACTGTAAATGCCAGTGAGCAGCTCATGTTCCATTTGCCGCTGTGGGAATGTGACCCTGCCAGTAAATGACTAGGGTAAATGTATAACAAAAAATGCGGATCTCCAGCCAGGTGAGTGTTCTGGGCCATCCCAAGGGATAAACACAGTGGGGCATGCCATTTTGGGATGCCCCATAAACAGGGAGACCACCACCCTATAGTCTTACAGACCCCCAAAAATGGAAGTCTAGCCACTGACGGTTGCTGCTAAATACTTTTTGTGTTCTTCCCCCTTCCAGAATATTGCTGTCTGGACATAGCACAATGTTTTTTAAATTTCAGAAGCCATTAGCCACAAAGAGCTTAAAGCAGGACGAAACCCAAGAATCCAAAAGATTCCAGGCAAGCCGCTTGCCTTCCCCTTGGGCATCCCATGTCAGGATGCCCCGCTGTGTGAAACCTGGGGGGGGTCCAAGCAACAATCATATCCTTTGCGGCCCCTTTGCCAATGTAAATATCAGTGAACGCATCCCTAGCATCTTTGGAAATAGCCTGGGAATGGGAGTGCGCCCGCTGCTGGAGATGTGTCCGCTTTTGTTCCCGAATGCCACAAACAGCTCTGATGGGCCTAGACCTTTTCTGCATGAAACAAACATGATATAAACAGACAATAAAAAGAACACTTTGCATTATTAATTTCTTAGACCGTCTCTAGCATCTCTTATGGTCTCTCTCAAACAGTTGGGGTCACCCCGAAAATATTTAAAGTGTTCCAAAAGTAAAAAATGAATGTATGTCTCTTTTAGCACTTTCCCCTTAGGCATCCCAATTTGGAATGCCTCTAAAGTTCTTTGACAGACTTAAAAAAAAAAAAACAGACATTAAGCCCTTAAAATGGTAAATTAATTTTTGAGCACTGTTTGTTGTGTTGGTCTAGTTTAAGGCCCTTATTTAACAAGGGATAGCGCCAGGTAGCGACTGGTGAGCGGCCGGTAATGACGGGCCCCGCCACGAGAACGCCGGCTCCCCACCACAATCACACATTTATCAAGCCGATCCTGCTTAGCGACTGAGAGAGCGCCAGATAGCGAATCATTCATCATTATTCCAGCCTCACCCCACAGCGCCAGCGAGCGACCTTGAACAGCGACAGGTATGACCTCTCGCTACCTGGCGCTCTCCAATGCATTTCAATGGAACAATCTTTAATTAATCATAAATAATTGTTATTAATTTTTAATTTTTTTTTTTTTATGTGAAAAATTCTGTTTCCACTTCTGCAATCTAAGATATTTTTTTTAAGGTAAAAAAAAAAATTGTGCAGAATTGATATTACAGGTCTGATATTAATGTAGTCATATTACAAAATGTTTTTATAAACCGGTTATTTTTTTGTTTAAAAAAATATGGTTGTTTGGGGGTTAAAAAACTACTTTTAACCCATCGCCGCCAGCGCTCTGGGGTTTAAACATGCATTTCACAGCGCAAGAATTTTTGTAGCGTGATTTGTTAATGAATATGCTGGGAGCCGTTCGCTATGGCCATTCGCTATCATGCGCTCCCATACAGCGCGGAACCTGTCAAATAGCGACTCCTCACCCAATATTCAACATTACCGCACACCGACTGAGTCGCTGTCAATAACTGAACAAAGGCCAAGCACAGTCGCTCAACTGTCGCTACCTGGCGCTATTAATGAATCGGCCTCCCAGTAATTTTAGACTGTTTTAAAGTGGACTATCCTGGGTTTTGGTCCTTACCCCGGGGACACCCCGTTTGATTCACAAATGCCTGGCATGGGCACGCTCCCTGTAAGTGGGAAGCAGAGGATGCGGTCGTCAGAGCCGCTGCTCTGGGAAGAGGTGAGCTGATCTTGCCATCCTGGGGGATTTCACACAGCGGAGCACCTCCAATCAGGGTGCCCCCGGGGAAAATACCAAAACTCAGGATAGTCAAAATCCTGGGTTTTGGTCCAGTTTAACTGACCCCCAACGAACACAGCAACACTAGGTAAAAGTGGGTATCTCTTTAATGCATGGTTCACTGCAAACATGAAAAAGTTGCTTTGCTTTAACTGAATTGAGGTTTAACGCATTTATTGAAACCTTATAAATGAACATTAATCTTAATCTGCTATAGTAAATACCTTAATAAAGTATTTCTGCACATTTAACTCACCAATTTAAAATATAGTAATATGTTGTCTTTTAAATGCAGACAATGTTCAGACACTGGTGACATTTAAAAAAAGGATTTTGCATCAGTTATATGGATGGATACGCTGGGAAAACTGTGGTTTAATGATGGGATTTATTATGTTTGCTGCTTCTCTGTGTGTAGGCACTTTCTATAATTGGAAGATCAGTTATCATCTCGGTCTGTGTGACTACAGTTGAAAAATCATATATTTTAAATACTGTTATGGCTATTCTCTTAAACCGGAACAACAACCTCGCACAGTTGAAAAAGAAAGTTAGCAGCCATTTTGGAGCTTCCTCTCCCAGCAGAATTCAACTGACATAACTGTCAATGCACAGTAACCGGAAGCCCAGCAGCACTTCCTGTTTGCAGGTGGCCTGCACATCCATGAACCGCCATTTCGTTTCTAAACTTTAGTACAGCAGGAGTTAGAAAAAGGTAAATGAATTTTTATGTGCAGCAATCAAAATTGTCCTGGGGAGAGATGCATATGAGCACTGGTTGGTGTGCTGGTCAGTCATTTTGGACTGTTGGTCCACTTTAGAGATATCAGTGATATCTATGAATATTTAAACATTTGTCCAGGTAACTGTAGGCAGATAGGTAAATGCAGAATCAAAGCATATAACCTTGCCTCCTATAGAGCTGATCCCTCCTGGTCTGTTGCTGCAGGAAGCTGATTTAATAGTAGGCTCATGTTTGGATAAAGGCAGATGCCCTTTAGCACCCAACTGAACACCACTTATAGACAAATCCAATGTCAAAGAGACCACTCAACTATCCAGGATTGCTTTCCTTGGACTAACGTAAAGTATGGCGTCTGAGGAGAACAGGAATCTAGCAGGGACATGAGTGTACAATGTCTAGCGTGGCATTGGGTAGTTAGTTGGGCAGTCAGGAGAGCTTTCAGCCAAAATTAAACACATCATTGTGAAAGCTGAAATAAAAGGAAATAATCACACTCCTCCCAGTAGTCCCCCCAGTAGTCTGCTGCTCAGAAACATATCAGTTTGGAAATACATGTCCCAAGATATCCTTGCACATTCCTGCTACCTCCTGCAGTTACTGTGAATAGACTTAGGCCCTTATTTAACAAGGGATAGCGACAGCTAGCGACTGGTGAGCGGCCGGTAATGACGGGCACCGCCACGAGAACGCCGGCTCCCCACCACAATCACACATTTATCAAGCCGATCCTGCTTAGCGACTGAGATAGCGCCAGATAGCGAATCATTCATCATTATTCCAGCCTCAGCCCACAGCGCCAGCGTCCGACCTTGAACAGCGACAGGTATGACCTCTCGCTACCTGTTCAATGGAACAATCTTTAAATATTCATAATTAATTGTTATTAATGTTTTTTTTTTTTTTTAAATGTGAAAAATTCTGTGACCACTTCTGCCATTTTAAATAATTTTTTAAAGGTAAAAAAAATAAAAAAAAAATGTACAGAATTGATATTACAGGTCTGATATTAATGTATTCATATTACAAAATTATTTTAAAAACTTGTTTTTTTTGGTTTCCAAAAATATGGTTGTTTGGGGGTTAAAAAACTACTTTTAACCCATCGCCGCCAGCGCTCTGGGGTTTAAACATGCATTTCACAGCGCGAGAATTTTTTTGAGCGTGATTTGTTAATGAATATGGTGGGAGCCGGTCGCTATGGCCAGTGGCTATCATGCGCTCTCATACAGCGCGGAACCTGACAAATAGCGACTCCTCACCCAATATTCAACATTACGGCAAACCGACTGAGTCGCTATCAACTACCGAACAACGGCCAAGCACAGCGACTACTAGCGGGCGCTCTGAAAATGCCGCTACAGTCGCTCAACTGTAGCTACCTGCCGCTGTTAATGAATCGGTCTCCCCGGTGTACTTCAGTCACTGTAACTGATAGAGGTGGCAGGGCCGCATCCAACAGGTCACTGATGGACATTGGTCAGACACCCAAGGAATCCTGGGGCACATGTTCGTTTTCAAAATCGAGGATGGTTTGGAGCACTGGACCTAGATGCAGCAGCTGTGGGGAAGATTTTTTTTATTTCATTTTTTATTTCTTCGAAGACCAAAGTTTAGAAATACAGAGATTCCCTGCTAGATGTCTAAGACAGCAGCTAATCTAGAAACAAAGCCAGAGGTTATGCACATGTAGCGTGTGTGCTGCTGCTCTTGACTGGGAAGTCAGGCAATGGTCGAGCCCTGTGGGCAGACATGCATACCAAGCAGAATAAACAACCACATAACATAACCAAAGTTGTTTAAGGCCCTTATTTATGAAGGAATAGCGACAGGTAGCGACTGATGAGCGACCGGTAATGACGGGCCCCGCCACGAGAACGCCGGCTCCCCACCACAATCACATTTATCAAGCCAATCCTGCTTAGCGACTGAGATAGCGCCATATAGCCACTCATTCATCATTATTCCAGCCTCAGCCCACAGCGCCAGCGTCCGACCTTGAACAGCGACAGGTAGGACCTCTCGCTACCTGGCGCTCTCCAATGCATTTCAATGGAACAATCTTTAAATATTAATAATTAATTGTTATTAATGTTTTGTTTTTTTTAAATGTGAAAAATTCTGTGACCACTTCTGCCATTTTAGATTTTTTTAAGGGATAAAAAAATTGTACAGAATTGATATTACAGGTCTGATATTATTGTATTCATATTACTAAATTCTTAAAAAATTTTTTTTTTTGGTTTCCAAAAATATGGTGGTTTGGGGGTTAAAAAACTACTTTTAACACATCGCCGCCAGCGCTCTGGGGTTTAAACATGCATTTCACAGCGCGAGAATTTTTTGAGCGTGATTTTTTGATGAATATGGTGGGAGCCGGTCGCTCTGACCAGTCGCTATCATGCGCACTCATACATCGCGGAACCTGTCAAATGACTTGTCACCCCGTATTCAACATTACTACACACCGACTGAGTCGCTATTAACAACCGAACAATGGCCAAGCACTGCGACTGCTAGCGGGCTCTGTGAAAATACTGCTACAGTCGCTCAACCGTCGCTACCTGCCGCTATTAATGAATCGGCCTCTAAGTGGACCAAAAACAGGAGTTTAGTCCCTGTCCCTGGGGCTATTCTGGGGGTCATGCTAATTACTTGGTGAAGCCAATGTGACTTTCATTATGCATTGCGGCGTGAATTGCAACCTGTATCTCAGTGAGCTTTTTAGCGTATAGATGGGGCATTTTTACCAGGGGGGTACATCATATTTCCTATAGGGTAAGGGTGTTTTTTTTCAATTTTGGAAACAGCAACACCCAATGGGCAATTTCTTTAGCATACCTCATAGGGTGCTGTTATTTCCAAACGTCCTTTGGAAAAAGGATGTACCTTACCTGTAAAAATGTATCATTGCAGGTACAAGTCACTTTTGGGGAAAACGTCAGGAAAAACTTTTTTACGCTTTTTTGTTTTTAAACACTAAAAAGCTCACTGAGTTGCAGGTTGCAATTCACACCACGCACGCTGAAAATCACACTGACTTCAACAAATAATTAGCATAACCCCCATTTGGGATTTGGGATGCCCTGCTGTATGAAACCCCCAGATCACCTTAAAAAATACCTTTCTGCTGGCGCATCCTCTTGTTCCATGAGCTCTGTATGCTGTGCATTTTAATGTTCTGTTTAAAACACAGTCTCAGCATAAAGAAAAGACAGTGCCCACATTCCGAGGCTCTCTACTGTCTGAGGTGTGTTCCCAACCTATCTGAATGGCTGCGCGCAGGAGTGCACCTTAGCTGCAGGGAGGCCAGGGATGTGGCCCGCAATCACGCTGTGAGAAAGCTAGAAAGGTGAGTGTTTCATGAGCAATAGTGGAGGGCTCACAAAGCAGGGAATCCCAAATTGGGGTTGCTTCATTAGCAAGCCCTTGAGTATTTTAGTCTCCATGTCTGAACGCATTGGTGGTTGTTCCTCTTGAACAGATGTAACGCTGGGGCAGTGGGGAACTGGGGCTAGGTCAGCTTTTTTCATGACAACTTATCCCTTAATTGCCCCTTGACATTGCTGTCCTGACAAGTTGTGCAACCCTGCAAATGTCTTTAACACTGAAAGGAACTTTTCAATCTTTGCCAGTGGTGTGGCAATACAAAATGACAGACCTAACATTTATTGGAAAAAAAGACAAAAGAAGTCCAACTATAGTAAAACATCTATATACAGTATAAATGCTAGAGTTACTTTTAATCAAATTAATTCTATATTTATATATATAATCCTTTATTTGATAGTCTTTTCAACTTTCTCAAATGCCATCATTTCTTGCAATATGGAATATGGAGGTATTTTTATGCTTTTCTTGCTTTTCAGAGACCAGAACACACCACCAGAATCCAATCCCTCTCCAATATCCTTCAACAGTTTTTGGTTTAAGGTTATCCAGAAACAGAATTTTTAAAAACAGGGCTGAACTGGACCATAACAAACCAGAAGTATTACAGCAACACAAAATGTTATTATCCAGTACAAATAAAAAGGTTTTGATTACTTAAAGGATAGTTTGCTCAGAACTGATCAAATGATATTGCTTGTTTTCACATATCTTAGCAATAATGACGTTTGCTATATGAGTGCATAGGATACCTATAGACGCCATTAAGTAATATGCCAAATGGCCGTATAAATCAATTCTATCTGACTGCATAATAGTCTAAAAGGATGCACGATCCACCTAATGTACAATGCACTGAAATGGTTAATACTAAAATAATACAGCAGAAGCATCAAGTTATTAAAGAGCCTGAATTCTTGTGTAAAGATAATAAACTGCATCCCATAGGATGATATTCATTTCCATCTTGAAGCTACAGCAGTAGCCTATATTAACGATAACAAATATCCATTTCCTAACATAACTGAGGTTTACATTTCTATAAAAACACAGATAAATAGAAATCGATCATGGATAATGGTCTGAATCTCAAGCACTTAAACATAAGAGGATTAAAATGTATTTATTATTTAGTTTGATCCATTATTCATTAACGTGGAACCATTATCAATTTACCTATAAGAGACAGAGAAATAGTTTTACTGTTTATGGCAAAAAAGTACTTAAAGCTGTACTTGTATGGATTCAAAATAAAAAATATAGATTAAAATTCTGTCAGCACAATTTTATCATAGGAGTTACATAATACATAGCATTATATTTTATTGTGCTCTGTTTTCAGGGAGGAAAGAGGACTTTGCTATGTGCATTTCCTCTCCTAGGCGTGAAGAAGAATGTTAAAGTATTTCCAAATAAGTCATACATCTCTTTGCAAGATTCCTTACCTACAGCCAGGGGTGGGCTAGCCATAAGGAGACGCTTGACATTTTTATCCCTGTTCACCACCTCAGCAATGCTATAAACTGAGCTTTGGAGGGCACTCGGGCCCAGCAAAGATGTTAGGGCTGGTCGTGGGCTGATCATGGGCCGGTAAAATCTCAGACTGATTTTTAGAGCCAGTTTGCCACTGCCAACAGCTACAGCTATTGGAGACAGGAGCCTACCTCCTCCACAATTGACAAATGTGTTTAGGAAAACATTATTACCTGTAAAGTATCAGAAATTATGCAACTACAGCCACGTTTAGTTACTTGTATTTCCGTAATAATCATTGCCAAGCAAGTTGATTGTAAAATGATCTATCTAATTACATTTTCATTATGGGCTCTAATATTAAAGAAACCCCCCCCAGATGTGTGTAAGCTGCAGGATCAGTTCTCCTACCTAGTTTTCAGCTGATGTAGGGATACGAGATGTGTATGTTTATTTTTGCTTGTACAAGTCTCTCTCCAGTCATACAATGAATGAGGAAGTGGTAATTATTGACTGCCTTGGCTTCACGTCTTCTTGTTTAAACCTCTATATATCACTCCTACCTTCCCTAAACCCACAGTTTAATATACTTCTAGTTATCATACAACTGTATCTCCACATCCTGAAAGCTAATAGCTCTAAACCTAAGATCAAGCCTGGATTTTACAACCAAAGTGGCTAACAAGTAAAAGAAAGGGCATACATGATGAGAAGCAGCTCTCAGAAGCCACACTCAATTTTTAAAATACTAGAGGAAATGGAAAGAAAATGCATTTTAGTTATAGAAAAGGTTAAAGATGCTCAAAAGCTGCAGCGGCTAACTCTGGAGTCTAAAAGACATCAGGACAGAAATTGGGATGCCCTGCTGTATGAAACCCCCTGGATTGGAAACCATTGGCAACATTATATCAACCTGCATTCTTGAGATCAACCAACCAGCAATCTCAAAAATGCCAGGTTCGGTAGTGGAAACCCCTATTTTTTTTAAATGTGCCATTTCAAAGAATCTATAGATAGATTATATGTAAAAGTCTTATTTATTATAAGCAAATATTCTTTTTTTGCTTTCACTTCTGGGTCGTGAATTAGTCCTGAAGGGCATGTCATGGCACAGCTTTATGAGTCTCGGGCATGTTCTGCTGTGGACAGAGACAACTGTGGGACCACTGTAACTTGTATTGCTCATGACAATGACAACACCAAGGTATAGGGCAGCTGGAAGACCAATTTCTTGTGTGGTCCTGCAGAAATGAAATTAAAAGGTGAAAACTTTGGACTACTATTACAGCTTCTACCTAGCATTGTAGTAAATGGAAGAGAGGCACAAGTAACAGGCATCGGGTGAGCTGCTTGCTGCCTTATTATTGCCAAGGGGTTTACAATCCCTTTAGGTAGGGCTTCATGTTAATGCTGTGATAGTGTGTCTCCTGTGGTAAGGACATTGCACAGAAAGATTGGGCAGATTTTTCTGCAAAGGTACTAGGTAAGTTATTTTCAGTGCCCTTTAGTATACTTTCTGTCTGCTATGAACTGTGTATACTTTTCTGAAGCACGATCACGAGACAGGGCACGATAAGAGAATATATTAATGATGGGCAATCACTGGAAGAAGTCAAAGTTGAACCTTTACAGAACATGATTACAAAAAAATCTACCAGTAGGGATACAACACTATACAATCTATTGATAATGTATATTGTGCATAAATTTACCGCTTCAGATCTGTTTATTGCCATAGAATATATATTACTTTTATGAAGTTAGCTTGGGCCCTAAGTGGGGCCAACCATAACAAAAACTTGGGAGCAGGGAGCTCATGCCCTTAGTAATTAAGCTAGGACTAGCTAAGGGCACACTGGAATCTGAATGCATTTCACAGTGTTGTCTAGAAGTAATATCAGGTTCCATGCTCGGCTTCTAGGAGGCTAGTTAAAAGTGCTCATGATAAAGAAAAACATACAAATACATACATTAAATGAAGGTTCCATTGTGTACCAGGTCCATCTTCCCAAAAGGGATCTAATTTAAATGTGAACAGCAACACAGTGCTATTTTAATCCAGATGCTTAAATGCACCAGTACCTGTTTCATAATCATCTTTAGACCAACTCCAGTTGCCGTGTATGAAAAATGAAAATCACTTCCTCATTCTGCTTTCAGCCCCCACCCCACTGATGGGGTCCATCAATCAACCTTTGGAGATTAAGAATGGAAACACCCCCCACTCTTTGCCCAGATGTCCTGAGTGGCTGCCTCTCTCTGTAGCTCTGAATCCCTGCCATCCTTTCTCCTCTCTGATGTCTGTAACTGTAAATGAGCACTACTCGCCTATGGAGCTAAGTGCAGCGAGCAGTGTTCCATCCAGAAGTCTCATGCCTGGCTCCCTGACTGCCCACATCAAAGGGCTGCAATCACGCTACCAGCTCTCCCACCCTTTACACCCACTCTCACCTACTGCACCCGCCTCTCTCCTCTTTTGCAACCGCCCTTCTCACCCTTTGCAGCCTCTCTGATAATTATTAATAAAGTAAGGTCAAAGCACACCCTAGTTGTGAACAATATAAGTCTTACTAGAAAAACGTGTGAGCTGTGTTCTGAGTTTGTCTAACCCCACACATATCCAAAGATCATGGACTGATATCAGTTCACAGCGGCTCTGACATCCTGTAGACATTCTCACCCTGTCAGCCTTCTGTGATCAGCCCAGTCCCAGGCAGCACAGGCAGGGAGGCTCTCCGATCAGCCTGGGCCCTGGCTGCCTGGGGGTGGGCTCTCCGACCAATGCGTATTGTAGGCTCTGTGATAATCCAAGCCCTGGACGGCAGGGAGAGGGATTTCTGGGTGGTGAAGGTAGGGTTCTTCGAAAAACCCAGTATGAGGGGTTCTTCAAACAGGCTGCAGTCGCCTCCTACTTATCCTATCAGCGGATCTGCACAGCCTGCGGCTTTAGCTTTGGCCTCTGACCCAGGTACTCCCTGGTTCATGCAAGGGAAAGAGGGGGAAGCAAACCCGGGATTAAAAATGAAAGGGAAAGTGTCAAATGATGCAATGGTGTATCAGTTGCTTTTGCCTTTAATATCACTTTGAGGCCTTTATGGGTGAAGTTGTCAAACCTTGCTTTAAACTGCACATAAAATAAACCTCCTACTTTATGACAGGTGTTTAATTTGCTAGAAAGTCAACCAACTCCAATTAGGAGCTCACTATACAGAATACCCCATTGAGTGAATCAGTGACTAAGTGAGGCAAGGCTGGCAGTCGCACCTGCCAAAATCCTTGTGAACATAAACAAGAATGCCTTTAACAAGCAAGCAAGCTTCCATGGATTTCTAGGTAGATTGCAATAATTTACTCTGCTTGGATTGTTCAATAAAGCAGTGCAGAAAACAATCATAGCATAACACCGTATAGCATCCAAACACAGCTTCGTTTATTGTAATCACCGATGGATGATTTCAGACCGATTGCTTAGGATTACTGCAGATCTCAGCTCTCTGAAATTCCACACTTTATAAACCTACATGCACCTAAATGCTGGCACGGATTGCTGATATATATATATATATATATATATATATATATATATATATATTTTCATGATTTTTTTTTTAATCACGCTGCAAATGGAAATAATTTCATGCATCATAAATAATATTATAGAGAGGTTGAGCTTTTTATAAGTTACAACACTTCATGCTTTCTGGTAATAACTAATTAGAAGACCTTCAGCAGGAATTAATTGCTATTTAAACTACAGTTTCAGCCAATTTAACTCGCTGAAAAATAATGCTATATTTGCAAGACTATTTATATTCTGAACAGTATCTGCCGAAACTAGCCAAATTAGTTGGAAAACTACTACAACTATTCTGAAACCCTGATACTCTACTAATATTAAAAACAGAAAGGCAATGAGTTTGCATTTATCAGTGATCTATCTAAGCTGCTACATTAAAAAGAGAGATTCTCTGTGGAAGATCTGTTAGTTGTACCTAACATCATTTAGCACCATTGCTGAAAGGGTTGGTTTAATACAGTCACCAATTAAATCTATAAAGGGATGTTCAATTTCATTTCCAGACCAGAAATTCCATTCTCTTTTGAGGTTCCCCTTGTATCTTCCCAGCTCCCAAATACCCAGCATCTCAGTGACCTTCACATCGCTCTTCAAACTTTGATTTTGTTGAATGTGTTTGAGTTCTGGCCGAAGTGGCAAAACAAAAAAGCAATTCTGTGAGTACGGCCAGCTTTGGTATTCATTACAGTTGGGTTATTCCGCCGCTAGGTGGCGCAGTGGTACTGCAGAAAGCTGTGGCATGTCCCGGCTCCCTATAAAAACAGGATTAACCGACAAATTCCCAGCGTAGACAAGCAGTGAGACAAGAAGCCGGGGGGGGGGGGGGAGTAAAGGAAAGGAATGTAAAAAAGGTAAAAAAACCCAATTAACTTGGAACAATCACCATAAAGAGGCAACCAAGAATAACGATAACAAGGGTGGGGCGAAGCGGGCCGTGCCATGCAAGAACAAAAACAATTCTACAGGTGAGTACTCACAGAATTGTTTTTTTCTTTATTGCATGGCACGGCCCGCTTCGGTATTCATTACAGTTGGGACATCCAAAAGCAGTGTCCAGAATAGGTTGGGATCCCCAAGAGTAATGGTCAGTAGTTCAAGTCACTACCGCCTGAAGCACCTTGCGGCCAAAAGCAGCATCAGCTGAGGCCTTAACAACAACTTTGTAAAACTTAGAAAAAGTAGACCAAGTAGCGGCCTTGCAAACTTGTTAAACAGAAGCGTGGTGCCAAAAACCCAAGAGGCACCAATAGCACGAGTAGAAAGAGCAGTAATCCTAAAGGGAGTTCCTTTCCCTTAGCAGAATAGGCTTGAATCATCGCCTAACGGATCCACTTGCTTATAGTGGATTTATCCGGAGGCAAACCCTTCCTTGGTCCAGAAGAGAGAACAAACAGAGCATCAGGCTTCCTGAAAGTCTCTATAGCAACCAAATAAAACTTCAGAGCCCTGACCATATCCAGAGAATGCAGTGACCGCTCCTCAGAATTAGTAGGATTAGGACACAAGTAAGGCAAGACAATGCCCTGATTGAGATGAAAGGCAGACACAACCTTAGACAAGAAAAACCAGTTTAAACCAGAACACCACCTCATCCTGATGCCGCTCAAAATAAGGAGGCTTGATGGAAAGCGCCGCTAGCTGAGAACTCGTCGTACATAAGCAATAGTCACCAAAAAAGGTTACCTTAAGAGTCAAGCCGTGCAAGGCAGCCTCCCAGATAGAATCAAAGGGAGGCCTCTGCATAGCAGACAACACCAGATTTTGATCCCAGACTGGTAGAAGTAGTATGTTGTGGACGCAGGTGAGAAAAAAAACCCTGTGAAAACTTGAACCAGTCAGTAAGTGGCAAAAGCACAAATGGAAAAGGTTCAAATCCAACCAAGTTGCAAGAATTCCAGAGTCCTGGGAATAGCAAAAAACCCCTACAGGGAAGAGACTTAGAGTCCTACCGGGCAATGTAAACATGTCAGACCCTGCAATAGACGAAGTACAAGGACTTCTTCATAGGTCTAATCATGGAATCAACAACAGAAGCAGACAACTCCATTATCACCAAGACGGAGGTCTCAACAGCCGAAAGGGGGCCACCAGGGTGGCTGGTACCCGCTCCTGGGATATGTTGCATATAACACTGCCCAGAAGAGGAAACAGGGGGCGGTACCCAAACAGGGCCACATCCAGATGACCCCAGCGGTGAAACAGGGAGAGAAGCACCAGGTTGTTGAGGGACCATTCCCTCAGACGAGACAACCCTTTATGCCGGGAGTCCGCCCCCTAGTTTTCCTCCCCCGGAATGTAAACCGCTGAGATGCAGGGAACATGCTGTTCTGCCCAAGACAGAATCAGGGACCCTCCCTTGAAGGCTCACTGAAAGACATAAGTAAATGAATAAAGGGGGGTGGGAGCAGCTCAATCACTATTATTTATACAAAATTATTATTATTATTCAGGGCCTGGGAACTAATTTACCGCCCAGTTTAACCCTCTCATCAACTAAATATCAAGCAACAAACATGTCTAGCTGTGTGGAAAGACAGAGATTTGGTTGCATATATCTGCAAAAACATGTGGAAGCCACACTGCCCTGGCAAGGCACTCTGTGTTTAGTGTGGTCCCTACTCTTAATTTTGAGTCTCCAACATTGGGACATGCAATGCAGACAAATATTTGAGAGCTACTCACCTGGGAAGCTGCCAGCCTCCCTTTAGAACACTTCACAGGGAGAAATCCATATTGACTGAATTCCTCCCTGCTTGTGCTCATGGCAATTCAAATGAATAAAGGGGGGTGGGAGCAGCTCAATCACTCCTGCAAAGGAGAGACCAATGAGAGCTTTCTTCGCCGCAGCATCAGCTGCCCATTGGCGCAACCAGACAGAGCGGCGCATAGCCACCAAGAGGGCCACCCGCAAAGCCAGATCAGAGTGTGACTCCCTGCTAATGCCCCCCTCATTGGGGTCCAATTGCAGTAGCGGAGGAGTAGGTGAAGCTGAGGGATGCGCAGAGCTGGGAAGTGAAGCAGGCAAACCAGCTAGGAGCGCAAGGACACACTCAGCGCACGGCACGCACACCATGACACTGTTACTCACCGGGGATACCCCACACATGGAACACAGCCGGGCTTGCCCCGAAGGGCCCCCAAGCACGCTATCCCCAGAAGCCTCCATATGGTGATTAATACAGGCACAATAGGCCAGTGGTGGGTAAAGGCTAAGACAGAAGCCACCCGGGATGCCCTCCCACGGGATGCCCCCAGAAGTAGTGAAGGGGAAAATAAGGGGGAGGAAGGAGTGGAGCCGGGAGAAACCACAACCCAAGGGTATCCCACCTGAAAGACATAAGTAAATAGACACATGAGCAACCCACAACAAATACACCCCAAGGAAAATAACCCCCCCCCCCCCCAAGGGGGACTCACGGACCAAAGACACCGTAGGGTCGCTCAGGCACAGGCCCCCGGAGAAGTCGAGACACCGGAGGAAGCAGCACTGCAGTCAGGAAGGGAGAAAACCAGACACGCAGCTTGTCCAAAATGGCGCCGGCAGAGGTACCTTGAGGGGCAGGCCGCGGGGGGCTGACGAGATACGCATCATCACCAGGTCCCGCCCTCCCCCAAAAAGCGCGAAAAACGGCGCTCACGTGACCCGGCCGGCGCCATGACTAAGCAAAATCACCTCAGGAAATAGCGCCCACAGCCACGGAGCGCAGTTTAAAGTGGTGTGGCCGCTAAAAATACCACAAAACACACAAAAAACATCAAAAACACCACAGATATCGCTGCTCGCCGCCACCACCGTCCCCCAAACAAAGTCAGAGAGGGGGGGAAGAGAGAGAGACGAGAACGCAGCGAGCAACTCACCCCATCAGAAACCTGGACAGAAACTCTGCATCCCTAATAGGCTCACCATAAAGCCTATGGCCGACTACCCTTCATGGTACAGGGTCTGCGGCTAGGAGCAGCGCTCCTGGAGCACTTGACCCTAGTGCTCTACTACCATCATCCGATCTGTCAGCCGAGGCTGGGAGGCAGGGAGGGTCCAGAAACGGATAGAAATAGACATGCAGGGCCGCAGGCTTGGTTGCCCCACTCACCTGCGCAAGAGAGAGAGCCATATTCTAACTTTGCAGTATCACTGCAGAGGAAACTCTGGGAATTTGTTGGTTAATCCCATTTTTATAGGGAGCCGGGACATGCCACAGCTTTCTGCAGCACCACTGCGCCACCTAGTGGCGGAATAACCCAACTGTAATGAATACCGAAGCGGGCCGTGCCATGCAATAAAGAAAATAATGGAGACCTCAATAGATTGCTAGATATAGGATTATGATAGAAGTTTTTGGTGTGGTTGTAAATAAACAGGAGAGTCTTGAGCTACTATGATAGTTCTGGTCTGGGGCCTGAAGTCCACAAAAGTGCTTGAACTCCCTGACTAAGCATCCTAAAGGTATTCACAATGTGGACAACTGATAAAATGCAAATTGGAATTGAACTACAACAATGCTCAGTGTAAGTGTTTCAAGGCTGCAATTACTTTTTGCTGCACTGCACTGCTAATGCTGCTCAGTTAGAATAACAGCCAAGAAAATCTTAATATCATTTAGATATATTATTTAACTGAAATCATTAGCAGTCATTTGTATAAGCAGTAATCTGTGTCAAGTTTACCAGTTATAAATTGAAATAATTATTTAAGCCTCAATCCTTAGCTCTAGACCTTTTATACTCACTATTTACACAGACCTAATTTCTTATCATGTGCAAATATTTCCAGTTCCTGCTGGCTTCCATGTGTATGTTTAGGGCCTACTCGTGATAATGAAAATGAAATTCGAATTTGGTCTAAAGTCTTTCTACAAAGCATATCTTCACACAATGATTTACATTGTTACATGTATAACTGCATGTATAATTGCATGTTTTCATAAACATGGCCTTTAATTTTTGTGGAACAAGTAATTTGCCTTTTTAACTCAATATATTAACAGCTGACAATGTATAGTAACTACCTTGTCAAACAGATTCAAATTACTTCTTACACAGATCAACCAGGATAATGATTCAACAATTTTAGCAAAGTCTTCCTACCAACAGTTGCCAAGAATTAGATTTCAGCTAACGGTGGAATTTAGCTTAGGTATCCCAGGAAGAGCACCAGACCTATACTGAAGGGCATAGGGGCTGGTAAGTTGGTAGTGGCGCAGGTCAGTTGCTGGCCCCTATGCCTGATGCACCCGGATGGTAGCCCAAGGGAGAAATGGGGGTACATTTTTCAAACAATAAAAAAAGGCAAGACTTGTTTAGCATGTTTAGCTGAATAGTCTGACATTGGGTCATCAATAGTGATGTGCATTTCTTGAAATTTATGCTACCATGTTAGCATAACGGCCACACATATGAGCCTGGTTTTGATTTGAATAATCAAAAGTTATGACAAATAATTGAAGTATTTTACTAAATTTCACAAAGGACAGGCACAGACAAGCAATACAGTATACAGTATACTCTGCGTCCTCACTAAAGGTTTCACATTGCTAACCTCATTTGTTTGACATTTTTTTTTAAGGGTTATTGCTTCAAACTTACAGATCTGAATGATATGGTATTGCTCTAATGACAGCCAATCAGGTATTATGGTATTGCTCTAATGACAGCCAATCAGGTCTCATTATATACTAATCTCTAAGAATACAGTATGTTTTTGTTTTTGAATTTTAGCCTTATTTGGGTTTCTTGGCCCTGAACAACATTGTTATAGTGAGGCATTTAATTGTTCAGTTTCTCAGTTTAGGTTATTATATTTTGTAATCTAATCACCATACATACTGTTGAACCTGCTTTACACAAAAGCTGTAGTGATTGTGGGTTTGGTCAGCCATTCAGTACCCTAAAGCCTCAAGTATGCTAAGTTGAGAACTTGTAAATTAATTCCTATGAATACAGTCTGTTTTCTGTTTTGCATAATTTATTGAGTTTACCTACATGACTTACATTCAGAGATTTTACATTTGAGGGCTAAAGTGATAACATCTCTAGAGCCATGTTGTGAAATGAATAGATAATCATTTAATTACAGCAAATTTAATTAAATATGCAAATGACTAAATGTCTATAATCCTAAGAAAGCACATGCAAATAACAACCAATATTTTACTTAATTTTAGTTTAATTTTAGTATGATATTTTGCATAAAAATGTCTACCGACATCAGTGGGTGGGGAGGCAAGCACGTGACATAGCAATTCCTTTTTTGAGTTTTTTGGGGGGGAATTTCAAAAGGACCTGATTTACTAAGGGCATGATTTATCTTAGCATTTCTGCCAGATAATACCATTTCAGTGAACACTAGAAAAGTGTAAAATTTGATTTAGATTTTGTTTAGAATGTTGCTGCACTTCTTGCAGTGAAGCAACATGTGCAAGTGTTGGAAAAAATATAAATTATATTTTGCACTACTCTAATTTGCAACAATGTGGCACTGTCTGGCAGATTGATACATCAGGCCCTTAGTGTGCCAGCACAGGCAGATGAAGCACAGCTAGCTGTGATGTTGAGGAAAAGTCTAGACCAGGCACAGTGACGGTTAGGTTAGCACACGGTGCACAAAAAAGGCAGATCATAATGCTGCAAAATACTAATTGCAATAAACCATGTCATTTTTTGTTCTAAAGCTTTATATAAAGCTGATAACATAACAGGTGCTCTTCATATATAGTGATGAGCTGGAGCAAGAACAATCCCATTTGAAAAAAAATAAAAAACTCACCATTGCTGCTTCCTCCTTCATCTAAACCCCTATACACCCTTGGAAATCCCGCCCCATGTCCCTCCGCTCCAATGACTTCATTAGGTATAAAAGCTTCCTTGCCCTGGTTAGGATTATCTTGGTGGGACACCAAGGAAGTAAGAAGGGGAGGTGTTCCCCCTAACTACGAATGGTGGAGGGACAGCTGCTTTTTTCTTTTTTAACTTATGGTGAACTGGTAAGGTGTCCAAGGGACCCCTATGCCAGTTCACAGGGTAGAGGTGGCCAGCATGCCACCTGCCAGCATTGGTGGGTGGCATGCCGGATAATTTAACCTGGATAATTTAACGTAATCATGCCGGTTTCTGAGAGGGGGAAAAGCGGAGCAAAACCGCAAGATCTGGTTGGAATCTAGCTTCAGGTTGCATCCGAAGCTCATCACTATAAGACTGAATGACCATAACATAACTGAAATACCTGCATTTAACTTTCACTGACTTGGAATTCCTGTCCTTGCTCCCTGGGCACCAGACTACATCAAGGTAGGTTTTGCATCCAACTTATTACTAAATTAATCTCCGATATTCAGGAGGTTAGGTGGCCTAAAAGTTTTAAAAAATTCTGTGAGTAATTCATTATGAGCTGAATTTCTTAGTTACCCAAACTGTCCAGTTGAACCTCTGGCCTGGTCCTAACAGGACTGAGCAACAGAAAAGAAGCTACTTCAACCGCTTATTCCCCAATGAAAACAATGGAGAACAATACCATACTTTCTCATAGAAAGTAAGTGGGCAAACTGTGTTAACATAAGTTCTGCTGAAAAATAAGAAAAAAAAAAAGAGTTTCCTACTTGTTTGCCGGTAATAAGAAAAGGCAAAGCAGCAACATGTCAAATAACAGAACAACTTCCCTGGGAGTTGGTATCTTATATTCTGTTAATGGAGTTTCTCAGCCATCCTTCAGCAGAGAAGCCCCCACTGAATAATAGGCAGCCTACAGTATCACTCAAATCCCAGCTATAGCCATAAATCTGATTTTAAAGCAAAAGAGGCTTGTATGACCTAAATTGGGGGAAGAGGACTAGGTACAAGTTAACTGCTGCTTAGCTAGGTGATGCATGTAAAAGTATATGGAGATGGATCTGAAGACTAGATGCCTGTATAATTTATAATGATTTCATATCATGTGGCTCACACCAGGGTCTTTCTGAAGAAATGTCTAGTTAAAATGGACAATCTTCAAGTGTCAAGAAATGGGAGAAGCAGATGACTATTCTACTGGCAAAAATCATTGCAGGAAGTATTCCTAACTTACATATTCTTTACCAAAGTTTTATTTTTACCCATGCTGATTTCAAAGAAGAACTTTGGAGGCCAGGCCTTTCGGAATGGATGGCATAGAAGCTGAGTGGGGTATGTGGCCGGCAGCACACTTGGCTCTGCTGCTTAGCTGCTCAAGGCAACTTAGACCCTAGCACTGTCGAAAGGAGCCAAGTTAAATCAAGTGCACCAATTGGCCCCGCCGTCCTGCTGAGCCAATCAGTGCACTTGGTTTTGGCCAAGCCTGCATCGTGGGAACGCCAGGAAGGTGAGTGGGATGGGCGAACTGTGGGGTTTTCCCGAATTGGTATGCCAAAGTGAAATTCCTATGTCTTGTTTCTCTTTAAGCAATCCAACACCCATATAAGGATCAAAGCTCCCCCCCCAACATGCACTGCAAATTGCACCGCAATCAAAGCCATGCAAGACTTCAACAAGCTGCTGTTCTGTGAGAGATGTAAACACATTTAAATGTGCAAGATTTTCCACAAAGGATTATGGGATATGTACATCTACTGGGTGCTCCAATATGGCAGTACCATGGCTGAAATTGAAAAAGCTTGTGGTTAGTATGGGGGCCAGGAGAACAAAGGTAAGTTTATTCCATCTTGCACAGGGGACTTCACCTGTTTACTATTCTACATTAGAGTATAATGAGGTCAGGCTTCAATAGGATTATTTCCTCACAATGTAACAAATATTTACATTTCCTTCCTATTCATA
The DNA here is from genome assembly GCA_027917425.1 of Gastrophryne carolinensis. Lineage (NCBI taxonomy): Eukaryota > Metazoa > Chordata > Amphibia > Anura > Microhylidae > Gastrophryne > Gastrophryne carolinensis. The sequence continues at coordinate 215,320,561 of CM051236.1, forward strand.
CATATACACACGCTGTATGTGCAGATGCTTAACAAAACAAAAGGTTAAGAAAACTTTAGGTGCTATTATACCTGTGCAGAAGCAATAAATATGTCAGGAGACATACCAGTTCTAACAAACTATAATATGACCTCTCCTTATCAGTGTCAGAACAAATTGTATAATTCCGACATTGTATTGCTAATAAGCTTTCAAACTGCTAAAAGCAGCTTGACCTCTAATTTCTACAAGAAGCATCATATGTTCATCGTGTTCCTTCACTGACAATGATATGGCCCTCCGGGTTGGAGAATTTATGATCATTTTGTTTTACTAGTAGATGGCACAATGCGAGCATAGTGATACAACCTCTGTATACATAGTTATTACAAAACAAAAAAGAATCAGCAGATGTTTTTATGGCAGTGCTTGGGATTGCTGTCCTATAGCTGCTGGCAAGAATAAAGGTGTGGGGTGATGAGTTTATGCAACATCATATTATTGGTAAAAAAAAGTTCGTAATTTTATTATGATTGTATATAAATGTTATTTTTCTGCCCACCAGCTGATCCATCCACCCACACACAGGTGGATGCTCCCTCTCGCATGCTAGCTGATCGGTGGATCCTGCTGCCGACCATTCTTTTGGCTCCCCAGCCAGGTGATCGTCCCACCTGTCGGCCTGTGAGCTGGACATTTCTCCCGCCCACCTGCCCGCCAGCCGATCCTCCTGCCACCTGTCTGCTAGCTTTCCAATTCTCCCACCTGCTTGCCTGTTTGCCAGCCAAACGATTCTTCGGGCAGCTAGCCAATACCCCCGCCTGCAAGCTAGCTGGCCAATCCTCCAGCCTTCCGATCCCCCCATCTGCACGCTAGCTTTCTGATACTCCCACCCACACATCTGCCCAATGGCTGATCCTGCTCCCCACATGACCCATCTGCTGGCCGATCCCCTGTATCCACCATGTGGCTGATCCTCCTGCCCACACGACAGCCGATCCACCCGCCGGCCTAGTCTTGGTTGATGGAGGCCCTCTTGAAAGGGAAAATGGTGGAGGTCCTGGGGCGTCGGGCGCTGTGTAAATACTTTCTGTTCATGGAAAGCGCCTCTTTTTTGTATTTTTCTATAGAGTGTGTTTTGCCTAATTGGGACTGGGTTTCTGTTGCCATTGCTATTGTGATTTTATTTATATTGTACATTCTCACAATTTAAGACAAACATAAGTATTAGTGTCTGTTAGTGTGGTGGTGATGCTCAACAAATACCTTATTAATATTAGCTTGCAGTAACAATCTTCAGTATCTGATAACATTATAAAGGGAGTTTGGATTTATTAGAGTAGATGTACCAAAAGAAAGAATACAGTACATGTTTGTGTTTTCTGCTTAGGCTCTAAGAAAAGCTTTTAGGAGATTTTCTTTCCTAATCACATCTGAGCACTACCCTGACCTGACAGCAGAGGGGATCTCCCAGACGTCTGCCCTGCAAAATAAACCATTAGTGCAAATGAAAGTATAACACTGGGTGCTCAGCCTTTAGTGGATAACAATGAACACTAGATTATAGAGTATTTCTGTAATCAACAGATGGTCAAGTGGTCTGTTTGTTAAAAGCACTCTCAGGGTGTTAGCAGAAAGAGACAGACACAAATAACTGAACAAACATGACATAGCAAATAGGTTATGAAAGATAAGTATTCACTGCAGGTAAATAACTTTAAAGAGGATCATTGGAAGCCCTGGAGTCTAAAAGAGGGAAAACAGCCAGGGTGATAAGAATGCCTGTTTCACAGACCCCGCCCATAATGCTGATTATTATGCGGCATCAGAGCCAAGGCCCATGTCCAAATATTACAAAAGATAAATCATATGGTGAAACTATAAACCTTAATATCTTGACCATTTCTTCTTCAAATTAAAAACGGAACAAAGTTTAGGACAGTGGCAAACGTAGCCCGACGCAATGGTCTATCATTTGCTTTCTCTTTCCCTTTATTACAGTCTAAAAAAAATGAAAAATAAAATATATTACAGAATTTGAGCTGGCACATATCTTTTCTTCCTCGCGTAGTACCAATCTCCTCCCTTCCACTTTTTTTAATTTGTTTTCCTTTCCTTATTTTTTAGCCAAAGCTCTATACATTTTTTTGGAGTTTGCTCTCAATAAGCTATTACTTAGGAGCTTAAGCAGCTACTTGGTCTTGTGACTAGAGATGGGTGAGTTCGGGTTTGGCAAGTTCAGGGGAACTTTGAATAAATATTCAATTTGGGGACCTGAACCCAGTCCCCATTAAGATCAATGGTGACCCGAACTTTGGTGGGGGGGTGCAGAGTGTGCAGCAGAAGCGCTGCTTTAATTTACTTGATTCTCATCTGTAAGCAGCGTCCCAAACTGGCCCCAGCCGGGGCTTCAAAAAGATGGCTGCCGGCTCCCATAAGTGAGTGTCCACACTCATGGGAGAGTGCTCCTGCTGCTGCAACCTTAAGTGAAGCCCATCAACCAGCTTTTCCGCTGGTTGCGAACTCGCAACGTTTGGTACAAACCCAAACTTTGTGTTTTGGGTTTGCCCATCTCTCCTTGTGACCAATCTCTTTTTATTTTAACATTGTATGTCATAGGTCTATTATCTCTTATATTGACAGTAGCCTTTTGCCGCCATTCATTTATTGCATCACTGAATAATAGGATCAATTATCTCTGTATTCTTTATGATATGATCAATTGTTATGTCAATGTATTTTATTTACAATACATTTCATTTAAAATTTCTGACACAATAGAAACTATAAAATAAATGTAACTATATGTAACTATACCCATTGGGGGCTATAATTTACACATTGGAAGTAAAATGAAATACATCACTGGAAAAATATTTGTGTGTCTTATAAAATCTAACTTGATTACACTCACTACCTATTAAAGTAACTCCCTTCTTGTCAGGTTTTTGGTGTTCTGCCTTATTGTTTTCATCTTCTGGAATGTAAAATAAACATGTGTATGCTCCCAGACTTGCGATTTATGGTACTTATCAACAAGCTGTTTACAAGTTTCTTATATACTTATATGTCTATGATCCTAATGTAGGAGCGGCTTTGTTGGCCTTGAGAAAAAAAATAAGCACTACAAGTCCCAGCATCCACTCCAACAGGTGAGCTAATCAGCAGCATTGGCTAAATCACACAGCAGTTATTACCTCCCCAACTGTGAACACTGCCAATCACCCTTTAGCTACTGAATACAAGACTGCTATCCCCCTATTTACAGAGTTTGAATTCCAGCACAAAGCCAATGAGCATTCCAGAGTCATAATGTCTTTGATATGTACTCCAATAGACCACATTAGTGTACGTTAATATATACACATTGTTGCTACAGAAAACATTCTTTCTTTTATAACACAGAGTTGCAAACTGATAAAAAACAAAAACTGATAACAGATAACTTCAGCACACTGAACACATCATTTAGGCACACAATAATGGAAACTTTTAAGAATGCCATCGAAAGTGGAATTCACTTAAAGTACCTCAGGTTAAGAGCAGTGTTCATATGTTTTCAGTTTATGGAATTTCTAGGCAATTGGCTTTTAAAAGCCTTTTGAGATATCAAAGCAAGTTGATGTTTAGACGCTGTTAGTAATGGCCTCCTCCATGTTTCTCTTGTTATAGATTTACTTTAAAAATGGTAAGTTCAAGTCAGGCAACCAAGCTCCACTGCGTTGCTCTAAATACTGCATGTTATCAAACATCACAAACGTGCCTAAAGGGCAGAAATTGAGGGTTGTCATAGCTTTCATCATACGATTGGTGCATGTCAGCGCGCCTAAAAATTGGCATTGTACACAGTAGCACAGGCCTCTCATTTCTCATAGAATACAATGGACAAATGACTTTTTTTATTCAAATTTTGTCCGAGGCTGAACATGAGTGGAGCACAGTAATATGTGCATTAAAGTTATTTTGGTAATAAGTAATTTAAAATTTAATTCGAGCAAGAAAATAATTCGATTTTCGAAAATAATTTGTGCGGAATATGAGTGCAAAATAATTCTAGCGATTCAGGTGCCATTGAATGGCTCCCCACATGAGTTAAATTCAGGTGTTTCACACCTTCATGAGGAGTCCTTCTATGCACTATGGCTTTGATTCACAAAGAGTTGAAATAAACTCTCATGGATTCATGAAAAAAAGCATGAGAAACTCACAGATAGGAAGACACTGAAAGTCAATGGCACTTTTTACTACAGATAAAAAGGGGTAAAAAGTTCAATACTATTTTCAGGAGTAAAAAAATGCCATTGACTTTCATTGTCTTCCTATTTGGTGATCCAGTAACAGTGAAATTCTCAGGCTTTTTTCTCATTAATTGAATTTTTTACTACCATGAGAATTTCTTTTCAACTCTAAGTGAATCAAGGCCTATGTCTGGTAAAAAACCATAGTTCACCATAGGGAGGCCTATGAACATGAAAGTGTGTAAATTATATTTAATATAGGCTCCTATAAATATTACAAAAACATTTATATGAAATAAATCATTGTGGCACACACAGGACAGTGGACATGTTATGGTGAGGAACAAAATGGATGAGGCTCAATGTGCTTTCTGTATGACTGAGTACAGCATGGTTTAGAACTATTGGGGACTATCGGGAACACGAGGACAGCAACATGTGCAATGCATGCTGCTGCACAACTTGACAAATGTAATTGATGTCAACAATACATAATGCCATGACAATATAAATATATCCGACAGAAAAATGACCATCCCAAAATATTAAAAAACATTTAATTAAAGTAGATCAGGATTTTCATTGTTGCCCTTGGGGAATCCCAAATCGTGTGAAACCCCCACAAACACCCACCTTTATGGTGTCCTACGGCCTATTCTCGGTGCTTCCCTAACATCCCTGAAGCTGAGTCGTGCTCCTGCACCGAGCCCTTCAGATAGGCTGAGCATGGGAGCACACCATCGACTGCAAGGAAACCAGGGATATGCTGAGACCCGTGAATATGGCGTGGTACCCCAGAAAGGTGAGGGGGGACACCTACAGTACAAAGAATAGAGGGGCACAGCCACTGTGACTAGCATGGAGTAGCTGAATCATGACGAACAGTGAGCGCTAGTGGTGGCCCAAGGAATTCTGAGGTGCATGCTTATGACTACCCTCGTTCTCAGAAACCAGGAGGCGGAGAGAAGGTAGGTTTTTTTTTTATTTGGGTTACAGTGCCTTTAATAACTTTTATAATCTTCCTCCAGAAAATAACATAGCTTGCTTCATGTATTTGCAGCTAGTGACTCTAATAACTAAAGATATCTCTAAGACATGGCTTTATTTTTATGTTTGCCATGAATATGCTACAGTGTAATGATGTGTCTGTAAACATGAGCAATGACCTAAATTTTAAAAAGACACCCTTAGAGGTTGTGGAAGAAATATTTTGCTCTAAAGAAGCAACAGGAATAAAATTGTGAATATCCTGCAGATAATCATCTAAACATTGTTCAACATTTATTTGGAAGATAAGGACAATGTATCGGGATTTAATGTTGATGCCTGACTTTTATCATTGAGCAGGTCTGCGATAAAACTAAGGAAACATTTACCCCAAGCAACCATTTGTCAAGTAATAAAGCCCATTTTCTTAACATCAAGAAGAAATAACTTTCCTTAAAGGAGACTATAAGCAAGTGTTTTATATTGCTTTTCAACAGTTAAATCTTCTTTGAGGAAATTACCTGTTACCTTGTAGCTATGCTTTTTACATGGTTTGATGGGGACAAAGTAGTTAAAGCCTACAAAATGTATTGAGACTGCACAGTAAAAGCTGGGTCAGTCTGGCCATGAAGGCAAGACTAATGCTTGCACTTATACTCACTAGCTAACATTGTACAACAATAAAACTTTCTGGAGTTCACAGGCCTACAGAAAGAGTTTAAAGGAGCTCTATCAAAAAATTAATATATATTAAAACATAATAGCTATTAAAAGGAGGAGTTACTTATATACCCCGACTGAAAAAAAAATCCCTCAAAGCCTTTGGTTTTACTAGCATTGACTGAAAATGCCTTTAATCTGTTTAGATGCACTTCAGCTAATAAAGCAAATGTTTGGGTTTGGCAAGCCCGCAAATTAGAACATTCAAGTCAACAGGATTCTCATTATATGTTCTGGTTTCTGAAAAGCAACAAAAGTGCCCCCACACTGCATATTAAGTATATCAAATGTTTAGTAGTGTTAGACGAATCTCTAAAGGTTTGGGTTGGAAAGTTCAGCCGAACTTTGCACAAAAGTGCCTCTGCCCCCCCACTCCTCAGCCCGCAGACAAGGGAGACTTGTCTAGTGCCCCATGATCCCATCTGCGCTCAGCGTACTTTCTGCTGTCGAATAGGCTACGGCCAGGGACTAGGCTGTAGACAGAAAGAAGGCCGCCCATGATTGAGGACACTGACAGCTGGCACTAGAAGTGCTGCTAGCTTCTGCCGGTGTCCACACTCATGGGTGGCCATCTTTCTGAAGCCCTGGCTGCAGCCTATTTGACAGCGGAAAGAATGTTGAGCGCAGATGGGATAATGGGGCTCTGGTAAGTTGTACAGCAGCTTCCTGCTGTGCACACTTTTAGGTTAAGCCAGTTGATAGGCTGGGTTTAGGCTCAACACCAAACTCAACTTTATGGTTTGGGTTCACCCAATGCTAGGAAGGAGCATTTTATAAAAAGAGGTCCTCTTCAGCCATTTAATGTAACTGAAATAATAATCATCTGTTAACATATGAATACATGGCTAGACATAACTTTAACATTATAATGCAATATGACAAAAATACTGTACGCATCTCCCTTTTCTCTATTAGCCAAGGTCAAATTATGTTCATGTTTGGTGTTCTGCCTTATTTTTTTCCTCTTTTGGAATGTAAAATAAACATTTATGTTAGAAATGTTCCCTCATATCGGTGATTTACTCATCAGCATGCACAAGTGGGAGTGGCTTTCCTGGCCTTGCATAAAGCCCTTTAGTAGAGCTTCTGCCTTCAAATCCCCAAATCCTTCTAGTGACAAGGGTGAGCTCCTCTTCTCCAACAAGGCAAAGCAGAATAACCAGGCAGCAGTGATGACAGATATACCTCCCCAGGTGAGAACGTTGCCAGTAACCCTTGGCTACCAGAACACAAGATTGTGATGCCCCCTTTTTTAAGCTAATATATGAACATACAAGCATATACAGACATAAAAAAGAAAAAAAAAACTGGCGTACATTTAGTTAGTCAATACAGCTGCACTGTGAAGTTACAATTAACAGAACAGTCTATTTGGGATTTTTTTTCTGATGGCTTACCTTGTATGAAAACAATGCAGAGAAATTACATTATGTAAATAGGCAAAGTAACAGCATACATCTGTACACTTTGTGCCACGAAAAGAAATGTCTGCAATAATGTTCTACTAAAGGTCGCATTACAATACTAGCTAAAACAGATTTCTGATATGCCGTACAAAGCAAGACTTTCAACTACTATCATCTATTATGAAAAGGGAAATTGTTTCTAGTAGAAAGGCTTTCAGAGCCAATGCTAAGCAAAAATGGAAGCAATCAATTTATAGTTGCTTGCTATCCTTTATAGTGACACCTTAAAGAGCTTTCCATGCAGCAATTTGCAAATACGGAATCTTACACCAGAATATTAAATGTGCGTCAGTACCCTGACAGCAGACTAAATCATTTTAAGGGATGCTGAGTTTAAATCATCTTTTGGTGGGCTAAAATAAAGTTATGGTAGATTAATAAATCTTGCTATTGTAGATTAATAAATTACTTTTTGTAGTATTATGTTAAAAGGGGTATTGGGTGATGATGAGCCAAACCCCTATTCAGTTAAGAGACTGTTCAGTCGAATGCGTCAGGCTATTCAGGTTTTTAGTAAACAAATACCTGAACCCAAAGCTGAACACAGTAAAGTCTTTACATCAATCTAGCCAACTAGAGAAGGATATTATCTCCTTCTAATATTCTATGTGGAAATAGATAAAATCTTTTACTGGCTGGATGTGCTCAAAAGGAAACTCCCACCTCAACTGCAGCATATTTGTGTAGTAGGAAATGCTCTCTTCCATGCCTCTACTCATCATCATGTGTAAGCAGGGCTCTCAGGTGTCATCCAAGATGGCCACTCTCATATAATTCTAGAAGCATAGCTATTCCACAACATCTGCATGTGGTTAAGCTCTCTTAAACAGCATACACCACTTACTGTCAAAGGGGGGGAGCTTTAGGGGAGCAAATTACTAAACTTTTTTTCTTGACTGGAGGTCCGTCAGACAGTTATGCTGGCAGTGAAGTATAAATAATTCTTTACACCTAGTCCTGGTCAAAGCTCGAGCAGTAATAGAGGTCACCAGGGGTCCCAAGCCTCTCCTGAAGGCCCACCAACAGGTCATGTTTTGTGGATCTCCACATAGCTGGTTCTAAAGCTCTTTCTGGGCAATAATTACTTCCCCTGTCTATAAGGAGATCTGAAAAACATGGCCTGTTAGTGGTCCTTGAGGAGAGAGTCGGGGAACACTGATCCAGACAACTAACATTCTTTAGAAGAAAATTAGCCGTGGCACCCACTCCTATTTTTTGTCTCATGTCCGTTTATGAAAATCAGAATGCAGGTATTGCTAATTTGTTGACAGGTTTACCTATACAGTAACGATTCCTCTCAATGAAAAGAAGGCATAATGTTATCTGCTCATGTGGTCTGTTACACTCCAGGAGCTTGATGTCTGCCTTTGGAGCTCCATAAATTCATGCATTTTTTCCTGTCGCAATCACACCCTCCATCGCATCCCGCAACTCATAGCAAGTGTATGCCTACTTTGTAAACAGAGATAGTGATTTTGCAAAGCAGTTTCTGGAGGTATGTTTTTTTTTCAGAAGCTACTGAATACCAAATAGAAATCACTGTTAGAGTGTTATTTACTAAGGGGAGATCTCTTAATTCAGAGAGTTCTTTTACATCAAAATCATGCATAGCCCAATTTGCTTTTTTTCGAGTATCTCCCACCTGATTGGTTTCACGATGGGAGCTCTTTACTTACAAGCCCAATTAAATGATGTTGATTCTTTCAACAGAGGCATCAATCCCTGGAAAAGGTTAATTAAAAGAAATACACTGGGTAAAAGGTGTGCTATAGTATGTATAAGAATAGACATCACATGTTTAGTCACAGAGGAAAATACTGTTTTCACTCTTCACTTCCCCTATAAAAAGGAGCTTGACAGTTATCTGAAACAATATAGAGCTACCATAATTGTGTCTGGAAACCTGCCAAATCTTTCAGCACATAATGACTCCTACCTGTCAGTGGAAACACATTAAATTGCATCTTCACAATTAGGAAATGCGTTCGTGATTAGGAGTCATGCATATTTAAGCATATGCATAGCTGAATATATAAAATAATTCTATGGAGGCAAACTAAGAGCGTAGTGCAGCATAGTGCTGAAATTGAATATTGTCTTTGCATTTTATAAACTCTCAGTGGGGAAACATTTCTTTTAGTGTTGGCCTCTTTGTTATACATTTAAATTTTTTAATCATTTATGCAGTATTCTTAAAACGTGATATCTTCTGACCTTATAGAAAGCAACCCATCACCTTAAGCATTGAAGCAACATAGTGTGAATGCCAAAAAGCTTGTCAATTGAGTATAATTGACAAGTTTACATCTCAGCCTATGATGTGATCGGTCGTGACTGCAAAGCCAGAGTGGGTCATAGGAACCTAGTGCAGCATGAAGCAGGCAAAGTGCAGTTCAATGCATTTTTCCTGCACTGCATTTTGTTCATCTATGGTGAAAGGCAATATACTAGGGGCTCACCAACATATGCAGGTATTACTTGGCAGGGCTGCAAGTCAGCTCAACCAAGACATATAAGCAGGGACGGTGTACACCTGGAAAAAACACTGGGGAATCCAGCAGCACTGAAGAGAAGATCCTAGCACTAAAGGTCCCCGTTAAAATAATTAGTAGTAGTATAGATTAAAAATGCAATACAAAAATTGGGAAACAGATCCAAAATTGTGCAAAAAAGTGGTAAAAAAAATTACCACATATGATGTGCTTTGGGGGGTATGAAATACCTTGGATCTCATCTCTTCTAAGTACCCACTGCTAAACCCTGTTTGGTCGCTAAATGACGTCCCTCTGAAAAAAGGTTTCCCCCACACTAGGAGGAGGGAGCAAGACGATTGCATGTGCTGGGGAAGAGGAACCATTAAAGCATGGCACTCTTAAAGGTTGCACACACAGATGGAATCCATGTCTAAAGATGGCAGACAGCCACAAGCACAAGCAGCATGAATACAAATGGGCGGCTGGATGATGTCATGATGGGGTGTGAACATCTTCCTCCCCAATCAGGCTAAGATCATTCAGGGATACCTCACCCAAACAAACATGGACTACAGGGAAGTCTTAATATTGAAAAATCACCTTTGCACAGATCCAGGCTGGGATGGGGAATCCCTGTTGGGCCACTTGAAAGTCCTGAGCACCCTGATTTACATGGTGCCAAAAGCACCATCTGTATGTCAATCAAGTTCTCTCTTTATACTGCACAGGCTATAGTAATGATTGCACTATCAATATTGCACCTCTAGAAATAGTTAATGCTGAATGTGACACCCCTGACTCAGTTTTATCATGGTAGGCCAAATACCCTCCTGTCCTACACTGCCATTATAGATTGTATAAGTGCAGCATTCTGCCTAAAGTAGCTTTATGGGATTACTTTTCCTGCTGTTTCAATTCAGGTTAAAATGAAATTTAACCAGAATTTCGCTGATTTGATTGAGTTTGATCAGGAAACCCCTTCAACAATGTTTGGGGGACATTCAGCCGGCTTCCTCTGATGACAGCTGACAGCGCAGCCGGCCTCCTCGCTCCCACCATGCCGGTAAGTGATTGCTGTAAAAAAAAAATGCCGGCATGGTGGGAGGGGGGAGGCCGGCTGCGCTGTCAGCGGGCGGCGGAAGCCGGCTTCTGCCGCCCGCTGACAGCGCAGCCGGCCTCCCCGCTCCCACCATGCCGGCATTTTTTTTTCCATTTCCCGGCTTGGTGGGAGCGGGGAGGCCAGCTGCGCTGTCAGCGGGCGGCGTAAGACGGCTCCCGCTCCCACCATGGTGGCATTTTTTTTTATTTCAGGGAAAATTCGGTCAGCACGAACCACTAAAAATTCGGGTTCGTGCTGAATCGAATTTTCCCTGAAATTCGGAGCGAATTCAGGTTCGTTAGAACCGATTCGCTCATCCCTAATAATAAGCATAAAACAGTTCTTCCTATTGTGCTCCCTTAACCCACAGTGCCACTAGAAACTAGTGCAGCTTAGACCAGAACATCCAGTTCTGCAAATTATATGGAGCTAGTGATACATTAGACGTATGCTGGCGGACCGCATCGGCACTGCTTGTTTTTTTATTTGTTAAATTGCACATTAAGTTCTGCTGAGGCAAAAATATTGGTGCTGAGTGGTATTAACAGGCACTGACGCTTAATAAATCAGGCTTCCACAGGCCTGTTCTCTATCTACCAGTAACCACAGTAGTGAATACCCCCACCCCTCGCATCAGTCACAAAGTCTGCAGCCCGCTTACTACAGTGGAGGGGGTGTGACTAGGCCCTTTCAGCACAGGAGCTGAGAGCATTGCAACTTGACCATTTAAACTTGCAGGACCCAAGCCTGTGGGCAGTCAGGTGAGTAATGCTTTCTAATTTGCCTGGACAGGACAATATCGGTGTTACTTTATTGTTGTAAATATTTATATAATCCTTCTAAAACTTACAAAAATGTTCATATAAAGATATTTAGCATCAACCTTTTAAATGGGTCAGTCAGCGATTTCTAACAGTTATTCATGTTAATAAAGCTTAATGCATGAAAGAAAATGAATGGTTTTGTATCACAGATGATTTATTAAGAGAGCACCTGGCATGCAGACATCAAGCATCACTTTTAACTGGCTAATGAGCAATAGATCAGTCAAAACTAATTGATGACTAGCTGCTGTAGAGGCAACCAAAACGAATTGAACTTGTATGGAGTAATCTTTTGCTAATTACACCTACTGATGAAGCTTTGCCAAGAGAATTGTAAAGAAACATCTAGCACAACATGTGGTTCTCCATTAAACAAGTTTTGTTTGATTTTGTTCATCTACTGAACTGCAGCACACAATAAACTAATATGTTCATTGTTTTAGGAACCGTTATATTAATTAGACAGCGGGATGTCTGAGCACCAATTTATCAAGACTGGTGCAAGGAAAACTGGAGCAAAATCAGTCTAGTTGCCGTGAGCATTCAATTATGTTTTATCTTTCAATTAAACAGGGAATCCTGTTGGTTGGTTCATGAAAAATCTCGGAATCAATTCACTAAAAAAATCACAAAATTGACCATAATCAACTGTTCCTTGGAAATGACCATTGCAAACGAACAATTAACCAAACGAATCAACAAAAAGTTGGTCAAGCATCACATCATTTTGGCTGACAAATTTTAGGCCCTTATTTAACAAGGGATAGCGGCAGGTAGCGAATGGTGAGAGAACGGTAATGACGGTCACCCCCACGAGAACGCCGGCTCCCCTCCGCAATCACACATTTATCAAGCCGATCCTGCTTAGCGACTGACAGAGCGCCAGATAGCGAATCATTCATCATTATTCCAGCCTCACCCCACAGCGCCAGCGAGCGACCTTGAACAGCGACAGGTATGACCTCTCGCTACCTGGCGCTCTCCAATGCATTTCAATGGAGCAATCTTTAAATATTCTTAATTAATTGGTATTAATGTTTTTTTTTTTTTTTTATTTTTTTTTTTTTAAATGTCAAAAATTCGGTGACCACTTCTGCAATGTTAGATATTTTTTTTAAGGTAAAAAAAAAAAAAAAAATTTGTGCAGAATTGATATTACAGGTCTGATATTAATGTATTCATATTACAAAATGTTTTGAAAAACATGTTTTTTTTTTATAAAAAAATCTGGTTGTTTGGGGGTTAAAAAACTACTTTTAACCCATCGCCGCCAGCGCTCTAGGGTTTAAACATGCATTTCACTGCGCGAGAATCTTTTGAGCGTGATTTGTTAATGAATATGCTGGGAGCCGTTCGCTATGGCCATTCGCTGTCATGCGCTCCCATACAGCGCGGAACCTGTCAAATAGCGACTTCTCACCCAATATTCAACATTACGGCAAACCGACTGAGTCGCTATCAACTACAGAACAACGGCCAAGCACAGCGACTACTAGCGGGCGCTCTGAAAATGCCGCTACTGCCGCTCATCTGTCGCTACCTGGCGCTATTAATGAATCGGCCTCCCCGTTTGCTGCATGACCGTTGACATGTGCAAACAGAAATCGACCACATATAGGAGTGCACAGCATGAACGATCTCACGGTTAATTGCTCAAACAAACAATCAGCAGACAAATCTTCCACATACAAACGCAAATCGCCCTTTTGCATACAAGTCATTAATTCGCTTGCTTATAGAATAGTCAATTTATCTTTTCATTGAAATGGACCATAACATTCTTCTAGTAAGTATTCCTGATAATTTAGGTGGCCTGAGCACCTTAATAATAACAAGGCATTCTATTTAAACTTCAGAAAGAGGCCCACAGATGCAGCCAAGATGATAACCCACTGAATGCACATGGACTGGCCCTCATAGCATTCCTCTTTACAGGTATTTTACAAAAGAAAATAGAGTAGTGGGCATAACCTGGAAGAGGCTGGGGCTTGGTAGCCCATCTATTTAAAAACTGCAAAGAGCATCACAGGTTTTTCATGGCAACTGGTCCACAGAATCAACAATGTACATTAAATACATATTTAATTAAAGCAAACCAAAACCCTCCCTAGCAACTTTCAGCTAAGGAAGGCCCTGGTTTAGAGAGAGACTAACCTAATCTACCCCCTTAAGCCACCAGTAAGCCCCTCGTAAGACAGAAACTCAGCTTTTCCTAGCAGCCGCAACTCCTCCAATAGACACACTTCACTGCATTGGGAAACTATGGGGGTTATTTAAGAAGGGATAGCGGCAGGTAGTGCCTCGTAGTGGCAGGTAGCGTCTGGTGAACGCTGGGCGTTCTACGCAAAACCACATTTATGAAAGCGAAACTGGTGAGTGACTCTAACTGCGGCATGTAGCGTCACATGTATTATTACAGGCGACTCAGTGTATATCGCCGCGCTCTAGCTTCCAGAGCACCAGCTATTACCTTTTGTGAAATTTAGAGTAAATATGGTCTTTTTTCATTTCTTTTTAGCTTTATACCCACATTCATACCCACATCCATCCATCCTACAACTGTAGGCAAGATATGAATAATACCTAATGCAGGAAATTCTATGAAACACCATCCATCTTGCTAAATCATCGGTCTTGTTGAAAGAGATGCAGCCTGAATAAAGATTCTGCATGGTCATGGAATGTTTATAATAAAGGTAACCAGAGGATTCTAACATTTAAACAGTTTTTTTGAAGATAAGCTTGGGAGCAAATATGATAATTACATTACTCACAGCAAGTTTATGAATATGAATCAGCCAGTTGTTCATGCAAAGTCTCTTGGAAGTTTTTCAAATTAAGATGATAAATATAACATTCAACTAATCACCGAAAGCAGCAAACATATCTTCCATATACTTTGAACTTTGAGAAAGCAATAATCCCCTTAGTTACCCAGAATTTAAACTAACCAGCCTTGTCCAATTTATCTCGAGAGAAGAATTGCTATTATACAATTCTTCTCCTTTTAGCTAGGACCTGTGTAGAAGTATCTATAGTGTTTGTTTAGTTAGACCAATGTTAAACACTCTGTATAGCTTCCTACTGATCAATGCCACCTAGCTGCTTCATTCCAGTGATAAATGGCATTACATTTGTTATTCAATTACACTGCAGGAGCTTATACATTTTAGATTGGCTCATCAAATGTGTAGAATGTGGGGATTTCATTGCAAATGTTGCTGCTTATCTATGGTGCCAGTAATGTTGAAGTATTTGTATTGTGAGCTGGAAAATGTGAAAACGAGGACAATGCAAAGCTCGGACAGCCTGGGATACTGGAAGGACACCCACAACAGTATAACGGCTCATTGTACAAAAAGTACTCATTTACAGTATGTATTCTAACAAATGATTCCTTCTGCACTGTCAACTTTACTGATAACTTGCCAGAATTTTAATATGTCTTCATAAATTGGCATGAGAGCAGCTAGCCAGGGGTTTATTCAAGTACCTAGTTAAAGTGTTCTTTTTAACTCCTTGTCTTCAAAAAGATGAGTTTCACAAGTACTCCAGAATTCTAGACATTGTACATTAAAATACAGTTTACAAAAAAGAAGTCTAAGGGGGGTAATTTAGGAAGGATAGTGCCTCGTAGCGGCAGACAGCGTCTGGTGAACGCCGGGTGCTGTATGCAAAACCACATTTATGAAAGCGAATCTGGTGAGGTACTCTAACAGCGCCATGTAGCGTCTGATGAATTTTTACAGGCGGCTCAGTGTATAGCGCCGGCACTCTAGCTTCCAGAGCGCCAGGTGTTACCTTTTACTCAGTGTTGCTCCCCCATACATTTCAATGGGCTTTCATTAGCTGTGTATAAATAGTGTGCTTGGCAATTAAAATTATTTATTTTTTTGTTCAAATCATTGTGTGACCTCTGCTGGCTGCAAAAACATTTTTAGAAACTTTTGTGACTTTTTATATTTTTATGCAGAATTGTCATTACAGGTCTGACACTAAAGTGTTAATGTCCCTCCATGTGTTTTCGCTTTTTTACTGGTGTATATGTGTTCAAAAACAGACTTTAATTACACAGCATCTGGCACTCTATGCTATACCAACCAGATTTAGAGCGCCAACACTGTGTGTGTCCTTTTTTGATAAGTATGGTGTGGAGCGCTGAGAGTCAGTCGCACTGAGCTGCCACTACCTTTCGCTAGCTGCAGCGCTGCACTGGTGTTAGAGCGCCCAACATACATCACATTCATCAATGCGGGCCAGGTTACTACAGTGACTGAGGCACTCTGTTACAGTGCCCGATACCCGCTTACAGCATCTACTAGCGGTTGCTCTAAGCGCTGCTATACAGACGCTCATCTGCCGATACCTGGCGTTCGTAGTGAATCAGCCTCCATGTTAAAACACCTATTTCGAGAAAATTGGGTGTTGATTGCAGAATTTCACTGTAGGGCATCCTGATTGTTGATTCCCCCTCCCCCCATGCACACCCCCTGCACTCCCAGACTTCTATTACCTGATCCATGCTCCCTCTATGAAACCAAGCCTCACAATTGGATGCCCATGGTCAGATGTTCCAGAGTCTTTTGACAGCTGGAAACCAAAATGAGGACTCATTTTGGATCATTTGACCAGTTCGGGGTCCCAGGTTTTGCAGATGAAGTCTGGAGCAGGTAAGCGTCATTCATTCAAGAAAGGGTATAAGAGGGTATATTCAAGGGGGCATAAAACATGTGCTGCAGCAATTAAAGGGATTAAAAGGATTGCCCAACTAAGAATAAAAAGGCACCATTCACATTTTGTCCAGCACAGCTCCACCTCCCGGGACTGCTGGTATACAACTTGCCGAGATCGGAGATTAAGCGTCCTGTGGGTCCTCTCCAGTCCAAAATGCCAGTCATGATCGAGTTTACATCACTAGCATTACTAGTCCCGCGGTGGACCAAAGACGTTTGAAAAAAAGACACTCGGCAAGCGTTGGCAGCTGCAGTATTAATAATTGTTTTTTTTTCATATTCTTTAATTAGATTTTTTTTTTAGAGAATAATCAGCAGTTTCATATATAGAGTGGCATGTCTTACATCTGCCTTGTCTGTGTGGTCACTGGTGGTCTTGGTAGAGTATGCTTACATACATATAGCATTAAGAATTTTGAGTACTCCAGCCCACCAGTGTTTATTCATTCAACATGTACCAATAAATGTCTATTCAGGAGTGGAAAATCTTTGTGAATTTATAGCATCTGCTAATTAGCACACAAGTGTAAGCGTGTATTAACATAATTAGTATTGTATTCCTTAGTGCTGTACCAGGCCAGGCGTCATTATTAACCACTGTAAGAACTTACATTTTGCATATTATGCAGAAAAGTAAAACTGCAATAAATACTACCAGCCTACCATCATTTCAAAAGATAATTAGGACACAGAAAACATTGGTTTTGGTGCCACAAAGGAAATGATTAAAATTAAAGAATAACTCCCCTTTTATCAGGTTTTTGGTGTCCTTGCTTTATTGTTTTCCTTATCTGGAACGTAAAATAAACACGTGTGTTCGGATTGCCCCCGATACACGTAACTTATTTATCAGCATGCTGCTTACAAGTTTCTTATATTCCTGTGGTCCTGTGTTGCTGAAGTGAAAGTTGCTTTCTTGGCCTTGAGAAAAAACTACTGACTACAAATCCCAGAATCCTTCCACTGTAACATATAAATCATGAAAGGTGAGAACCCTGCCAGTAATTCTTCAGCTATTGGAACCCAAGATTGCGATTCCCCCACCTGAATTAGCTGCATTACAGCTCAGGAGAGTGTGGAGCATCTTCTCTGCTCTGTACACCAAAGACCCTATTTGGTGTATGTTGCTAAGGTAAACACACTGTTGCTACAGAAAACTGTTTTGCAAATAGAAAACCAAAAAAAATATATCAGATAAGCTCAGCACCTTGAGGACATCATTTTGGCAGTTATGAAAACTGCCATCAAAAGTGTAATTACCCTGCAAAGTAAATAAAGTTACTAGAAGAAATTACTAATAACCTTTAGAAAATCTAAATTAACTCCTTACCTTGCCTGTACCTCAGTGACTCAGTTAGGGACATTACAATGTAATTTTATTCGGCCTGTTGAAACAGCTCAGCAAGGATGGTAACACATATATGTTGAATGCATCTTGCATAATATTGGAGGGCATAGAGCTAGAGATGAGTGAATCAAATCAGCCAAAATCATGACCTCTAGGTCAGTGGCTCTCAACAATTTTACATCAAGTACCCCCTAGCGACAAGAAGCTCTAACAAGTACCCTGAAGGGGGTGATCAATTATGAATTGTACCAAAATAAGTAGGCCACAGGCCTTGTAGCACTGTTAGACCAAGAATGGATAAGGTTTCACTTTTAAAATAATATACCAGACCAGTCAGACACTGCCAGTCGGTGAGCCCCTGAACACAGTTGATTTGATTTAATATTATAATTTCTTATGTTAGAAAATATATTGAAGTACTGGGATACCTGGGGCCCACCAGTAGAACCACCCCACATTTAGCCAGGGCCCATGCACAGGAACATTATGTTGGACTGTGTTGTCTGTGTGTGCACATGGGATGGCACAAACAAGCTATACATAGTTCAGGTTTGGTGGTGGAAGCTGTCAAACGGGCCCCTGGGGCCCAACAGCCCGAGCAAATGTGTGTTTTATGGAAGCAGGTTTGTAACGAAGAACAAGCACTCCAGGGATCGTGATTATCCATCATATGCATTAAATCCAAAACAAGCGTAATGCAGGTCAGTCGACGTTTTGGGGGCCCACACTGCCCCTTCATCATGACCAATTAGTATCAACCAGCAGAAAGTAATGATGATGTTTAAATATACTACAGAACCAATGAACTATCGTCAAAAATCGTGCCTGATGGCATTGATGACATCATTAGCACTGTATATCAAGGACATTATTAATCATCGAAGCAGATTCAAAACTTAACCATATTCTAATACCTGTTGCTAAATACCTGTTGCCCTGGGGCAGCGGTGTGAAGCAAGCCCCGACCCAGCAAGTGGGTTTATCAGCACCAATGACAGTAACAAAGACAATGGCTATAATAATAATGACTATAATAATAAAAGTAATAATATTTTATAGAAGCAGTTTTCACTGCAATCTGTTGCCATCGGCAAGGTACAGTCTGTAAACCAAGATGTGAAATACAATCCATGGAAAACACTTTTTAGAGTGGATGGAGAACCTTTGATTTTTTAAATAATTCAGACGGAAAGACTGTAATACTGAAAAAGAAAAATCTTAAGAGGAAGGCTTGCTTTCGCTGACAAGTCCTCAGATCAGGCTCCCCTGCTCACCTTTCACTGGTTCTTGTGGCATTGGTTGATGCTTCCACAGCCATGATATCTGAAGTCAGGAGCTGTACTTGTAAATGTGTGGTGTACCAGGCCAGATGGAGCCAGCCATTATTAACTCTCAGTTTTGCTTCTTAAACTGCCGGATGGCTGAAAACTAGAAGTACAGCAACCAGCATCAGATCTAGAGGCTGTGGAAGAGTGATCAACCCCACTGAAGCTTGTAAATAGTAGGCAGGGAAGCCTTTTGCCACTATGGCACCTCTGTGGTCTGTGGGCAAAGTTTACAGTTGTTGATTAAGGGTTGTTGGTCACTAGGAACTGATGTAAATATGTCTACTCTTACTATAGAAAACCCAAACCCAAAGCAAAGGGGACATAGTACCACCATTCAAGATGTAACCAATTAAAATATGCAAATATGCAGTAAATGACTTGATTATTTATGAATTAATGTGTAAAAACATACATAAACTTACATAAACCATTACAGACCCATACCGATAAGAAGTAGTACTTTCCTTTACAACCCAGTGATTCCATCTGCCAAAAGAATATTTCTATGGTCTAAATAGACTCTATTTAGTCTTGCAGAATCTCTTATGTTATATTCATGTGTAAGAATCATTCTTTTCTATTCACTATGTGAAACTAAGCTAGAATCAAATGAAATTGCCGTCTATCTTTCTTATGTTATTACTTCAAATCCCATTCATTCCAAATAGCCAATCGAGGAGCAGCACACAGATGTGAATTTGGGTTTTGGTAAAAAAATACAGGTATTTTCACAAAACTAGTTTATACAGTATATGTAATAGATGGTCCGTATGATGATGTCTTTGTTACTTCGAAGACAGATCAGTAAAATGTCGGAAAGACAAGGTGTTGGGCAGCGTTCTGATTGATTTGCTAATGATGCTGGAATTTTCCATGTCACAGAATGTCGATAAAGTGCCAAGAGCAAGTGATTTAGGGGCTGGCCACAAAAACAAGCAAATAAATGAAATCTTATAGCGTAGGAATCATATTTTTTTTCTTTTGGAGTGCTTATATTGGTTATAGTTTTAACCAACATTTTGCAAACATTCTAAACATCAAGATCTTCATTAAAAGTTGTTACCCTAAAAGTTACAAAGGTTAACATGCATTTCAAAGTATATATAGCAAATTTAGACATATAATGTTTTAACCCTACATGAGAAGTAATCTTTCCTAGGGAGACCCATGCCATTCTTAATAAAATTGACTCAAAGAGACAGAAAGACTGACTATGAAATTGTATAATAAGAAAGCATCCCATTCTTAAACATTTGTCACACTGCCTAGTTTTTAACAGCATAAAGTTCACACTGCACGGTGTGCGGCAGTATGTTTGGTTAAATAACAATAAACTGGTTAATTAATATGCTGTGTAATATTCCCATTATATCAGATGGGAGTATGAAGCAAAACCTGCTGCATTGCTGTATGCTGAAAGGTCAGTAAATGCATGTTTTATAGGGCACCTGGCTAAGTGCTTAGTAAACCAGACCCACAGTGTATGGCAGTATGCTATTTTTCTAGTTAAATTTACCATTGTAATGCGGCTAACTAGCAGCTCACAGGCTTTTAAAACAGCCTCTACATAGGCTACACCAGGGTGCACTAATATTGCGAAACCATTCAAACTATTCACACAAATGGCATTATTTGTGCTAAGACCTGGCTTGGCATGCTGCCCTCCGTTGCAACGACTAGAGAGGGTGTGGCAGCATCACTGTGATTGATGGTGGGGGGGGGGGGTGTTTAAACAGAACAAAACCCGTGATTTTTGATATCCAGAGTTTTGTTCCCTGCCCAGGGGCATCCCCATTTGGGATGGCCCACCATGTGAACCCACCAAGATTGCTCAGTAAAAATTCAACTTTTTTGCACCTATGGTGCATGCGTGGCCTCTCACCAACCAGACCCATTTGCCGTGGATATTAGTGCTTGGCAAACAGCTCTGTGCACAAAAATCAAGTCACATCCCCAGATGCGGTCGTGCTCCCTGCAGCCTGTCCTGCAGCGCTTAGATGCCTTGCTAAGTGAAACCTCCTAGATCGCCAATAAAAATGTATCTCTTCCTGGTTGAACCTGAATCGCAAGGTTCGGGTTCGTACCGAACTTTGCAAGTTTGGGTTCCCAAACCGAACACAGACTTCAGCCAAAAGTTCGGGTTCGGATGCAGTCTGAACACGGAAAAGCTGGTTGATGGGCTGCTGAGCAGCCCATGAATGCAGACATCGATGTTTACGTCGCTGTGGGAGCCAGAGCAAAGGTAAGTTTTGCTGTGACCTGGGGGGGTTCACCCAGTGGGGCATCCAGATTTAGGAAGCCCCAGGGGAAGGCCAGCAGCTGCCTCCAGAGCTGGCCACCCAGGGTTTTGTTATTTAAATACCTTGAAAAGAAGCTTGAAAAGGTCAGTGAAGCAAAGATTGCTGTATCGGTGCACCCTCCTATTACAAGGTAAAGTTATGGGATAGCAGTTTAAATGGGGTAGGGAATCAAGTGAAGATGACCTCCAATCACGACGGCATCTTCAGGGGCATTGTGCTGAAATTTTGGAAGAATGTCGGGTCTAAGTCAATGTTATATGTCAAACGTTTTGCAAATTGCAAGCTGCTATTAGGAAATGTGTCATCATAGAGCTTAACCCTACTGTCCAGACATGGCTGCCTGATAAGTAACAAGGCTCTCCTTTTATTCTGAGGACATCCTATCACTGGAGGTGAGGTGGCATAAGTGTGTTGAAGTCAACCTGGGTTACACTGATAATCACAAAGTTACTGTCACGCTCAGGTAACTCCAGCCCTCCGGGTAAGCCCTCAACCCCCAATCTCCGCAGCCAGCTTCACCTGTAGGAGCCCCCGCTTGCCGGGACGCAGTACACGCCTACCCGGGATTGGTTGCCCCCAGGACTTCAATGGCTCAAAGGATGGGAGCTTACTGGGTGGAGGTCTGGAGAGCCAATAACGGAGAATGGGATCAGAGTGAGTCCCAATAATGAAGCAGGAAAACTAGGAAGTCCAAAGACAGGCCAGAGGTCAACACCGGGTAAGCAGAGATTGCAACAGTACAGTAGGATGAGGCAGCTCGAAGTCTTGGTACGAAGCTGGGGGTCTAGGCTGGCAGCGGTCAGGATGGTCGTGGATAGCAAAAGTCGGCAGCAGAGATCAATCAGAGAGTAGTCAGTTCAGGCAGAGGGCGGCAACGGAGATCAATCAGAGAATAGTCAGTTCAGGCAGAGGTCGACAACGGAGATCAAACAGAGAATAATTCAGAGACAAGCTAGGTCCGACAAGGCTCTATCACAGGCACTGAGCAACTGACAAGGTGAAGCCTTTATAGGATTCCAGACATGGTTGGAGATGGGTAAGTAAGTGCGTGATTGGTGCTTATTACAACTCTAACTATCATTGGCTCTTTAATTGAGCCTCCAGCGGGCACGCTGTGTGCAGCACCGTCGGAGGGTATATAAATCACATGCTTGCGCGCGCGCGCGAGCACGGGAGCTGGGGACTCGGAGGAGAGGAGGGAGAGTGGCCGTGCTCGGCGCCGCACGAGCCGCCACGGCCGCCCAACAGGAAGCGTCGCGAGCGACCGCCCGGAGACAGAGCGGGACTGGGACGCAGGTGAGTTAGTCATGATAGTTAAATTTCTTAGAAAAAGTGATTTTCATATTTTAGTAGATAGCTTACCGAGGACCCCTCATGAAAAATAAAACACATATTATATTATATACTTTAGGGCATGGAGCACTCCATCACCAAAAGCAGCACAATACTACAAAACTAAACAGTATTAATGTATAATGTACCAGCCTCTGCATCATTTTGGAGCTATAATAATGTAATAAAAAGGAAATGGCACACACAGAGATAAGAGGGGTCACTTAAAGTAGGGTTCAGAGGCTTATATTTTTATATGAGCCCCCACTTCTACAAAACTATACATAATTGCCTGTTTTAAGATTGTCAGCAAAGCCAACTAGGACTGGAAGAGTTAGAAATGCATAAGAATCAATCAATTTCTCATTGATTTTCTCTAATTAGCCTTTATGAAGAATGGTAGAAAATTACATATGTGTACAGCTTGCCTGTTTACACATGCTCATACTTGCTACATAAAACTTTTTTCAAGTTAAAGATATACAGAAGCTTAGAAGTGAAGTTGCCGAACAGATCACAAGGTTAATTGCTTCAATTATCTGCAATCAGATAACAAAGGACCTAAATTAGGTTGCATATTTTTTTCTTTATTTATTTGCATTTCATTTCCACAACGGCATAACAAAGTTTTGGAAATGAATCGGTATCACAGCAAATACAATTTTCTACCGAAAAGAGCTGTTTGTTTTTGCCCTTGCCCTCATCTAATATGTTAGAATAAATCAGGTACATTTCTAGCTTCAGGTATTTATAGAGGCGGGGAGATTATTTGCATAACGAAAGAAACATGCTGTTCAACAAGGTCACTGGCTAGTGTTTCTGAAAGGTTTTTAGTTACAAAGGGTGGGTGTGCTCTGCTGCTGCCCCTGACCATAATATCAATGAGATGTATTAATTGTGTGATTCAGCTGACAGCAGGTGTAGTCAATATATTTTTTGTTTACTTTGTGTCAAGCCTCCTGGCTACAATCATGGGGAGAGCTGAGCTGAGCTCCAGGTATGGGGCGAAGTGAAGCAGAAAAAACTCCAAAGAGCAAATAAAAAATCTGAGCAGAGTCCAAGGGTGAATCCGGGGTCAGAGGCAGGCAGAAAACAGGCAAAGCACATAAGCAATCCGCGTCAAAAATCAGATGATCTGTCCGTGTATAAATCCAGGTATTCAATCAGGTATTCAGGAATCAGGGAAACAAGGTCCAGGAAGTAAGCTGATAACACAGCATTGGCTGTAGGCCAGCTGTACTCTTAAATAGGGCTATCAATCAGCATCAATCAGGGAGGGATGTGCCAGAGTCTGGTGAAGTCACTTCCTGTCCATTCAAACTCAGGACACCAGGAAGTGAAATCAAGTCCAAGAGCTTACACTCTAGGCCTTGTGCACTTCCAATGGCCTGAACAGCAGGTGTCACTGTGGAGCATGCGACAGAAGAAGAGCCTGCTCTGTTAAAACCATGCAGCCGAGCATGTCTGCTGCTGCATGCAGTCCGTGGTATGGTGCACTCATGATGCCTTAAAGGGCAGGAAAGGCGAGGAGACTGACACTTTGATATTATCATTCTGCCAGTATTCCCCATGTCATACATGGATATAGAAGCTTCTGTGGCTGCATGGGGCAGCCTCTTTGCAGCACCAAAAATGTGTCTTCTATCATGCTTCCTCTTCTCTTCTTTCTCTACCTCTATATGTTCCTCCCTGTTTCTTCTTAGCTTCACCATCCTTTTACCCTCTTCCCAGTTTTCTTAGCCTTTTTCCTCCTCCCTTTACTTAAACTGAAACAACATTACGTGTCTTCCCAATTTAATCCATAACAGAGATAGAAATCAACTGCAGAAGCTGAAAACCAAAGCCCCAATGCTCAACCCTTCAGGGTTCTCTTTTGTCGGCAGCTGGATCATGTCCCCAAATTACCACCGCATCCAGCGGGAATCACCCACCTGGCAAACCTCACTAGCTGCTGGTGTCCACAATGCAGCATGGGATCCCAAAAGAGGTGAGTAAAGGGCTTCCCTGGCTGGTTTGTGGTGTAGGACATCCAGCCATCAGATGACCCCCCCCCAGCTGCCAATGAAGTATAGACAACGCTAATTATTGAGCAGACGCATGTTCGTTGACCCCCCAACGCATACATCCCGCAAGCCCTAATATTCTTCCATGTAACACCTGATTGTTCTTCTTTCCACAATTACAATTGGCTGGAATGTTTTTCATGCAGGATATATAGGTAAGCCCTCCTCGTGCATCTAGCATATTTATTTGCAGCCAAAATTTACATGAACACTTGATATTTATAATGTTAACAGAAGGAAGCATTCCATAACAGCAAAAGCAAGAAGCAAGGAGTAGGTTTGGCTCACTCAGGCAATCCTAATCCACACTATATAAGACGCCTTTTAGCCCGTATTTGTAAAAAGGCGTATTTGTAAAACAATTATAGGATTCACTAAAAACTGCTGTGTATATGCCATTAAAGATAGAAACAAAATTGACAAATTCCATTATAAAATCTTAACATCATTGATTCCAGATTAAAAGCATCTTCTATAAAACATGTCACTGTTGAGGAGCTTTAAACGTGACTGGCCCATTAGTCGTAACAGTTTATGTCCTGTGTATGCATTCTGTACACAATGCTATAATGTTTATGGGTCACTGCAATAATATTGCGTGTCTACAAACTGGAGGTCCAGTCAAAACATAATAAATTCATGAGGGAGGTGCCATATTTATTCTGCAGCACAAACCTAGTCCACTATATGTATTCGAAAGGAAAACAAATAACTATTCAGCAGATTTGTATATGCACAAAGAAATCCTGGGCCTTGATTTGGTAAATTTGCATTAGAATATCTCATTCATATAAGAACTGTTTCATGCGTTTCAACAGGCTTGTCAAAATAATGTGTGAGGTAAAATAAGGTGTGATTCAGTATAGAGAGGACTAGAGATGAGCGAACTTTTGAAAAATTCGATTCGACTGATTCGCTGAATTTTCCGACAAAAAATTTGCGACGAATCGCTATTAAAAATGGCTATTTCTGAGCCTCCTAGAGCCTCAATAGGGTTGTAAACCATTCTGCCTTGCTGTAACACACATAGGACGCGTGCTGGGTTATTGAAATAATACTGTAAATAATTATCACATGCAGATCGGAGGCATCGCTAATAGAATCGCAAAGCGGCACAATTGCAGAGAGCTGAGGTGGCATCACTATGAGGGGCCCCTATAGTGCCTGAAAAACACACCCTGGAGCTGGCAGCAGCAGGAGCCCAAAAATTAGCTGGATCACACCCTGTAGTTGCAAGCAGCAGCAGCTGCAGGAGCCCAAACATTGCTTTAAAGAGACACTGGAGTTGGCTGCAGGAGCCCAAAAATTGAATGAATCACACCCTGGAGTTGCAGGCAGCAGCAACAGGAGCCCAATCATAGCTTTAAAGAGACACTGGATTTGGCAGCAGGAGCCCAAAAATTGGATGAATCACACCCTGGAGTTGCAAGCAGCAGCAGGAGCCCAAACATAGCTTGAAAGAGACACTGGAGTTGGCTGCAGGAGCCCAAAAATTGGATGAATCACACCCTGGAGTTGCAAGCAGCAGCAGGACCCCAAACATAGCTTGAAAGAGACACTGGAGTTGGCAGCAGGAGCCCAAAAATTGGATGAATCACACCCTGGAGTTGCAAGCAGCAGCAGCTCAAACATAGCTTGAAAGAGACATTGGAGTTGGCAGCAGGAGCCCAAAAATTGGATGAATCATACCCTGGAGTTGCAAGCAGCAGCAGCAGCAGCAGGAGCCCAAACATAGCTTGAAAGACACACTGGAGTTGGCTGCAGGAGCCCAAACATTGGCTGAATCCCTCCCTGGAGTTGCAAGCAGCAGTATCAGCAGGAGCCCAAACATTGCTTTAAAGACACACTGGAGTTGGCATCAGGAGCCCAAAAATTGGATGAATCACACCCTGGAGTTGCAAGCAGCAGCAGGGGCCCAAACATAGCTTGAAAGAGACACTGGAGTTGGCAGCAGGAGCCCAAAAATTGGATGAATCACACCCTGGAGTTGCAGGCAGCAGCAGCAGGAGCCCAAACATTACTTTAAAGAGACACTGGAGTTGGTAGTAGGAGCCCAAAAATTGGATGAATCACACCCTGGAGTTGCAAGCAGCAGCAGGAGCCCAAACATAGCTTGAAAGAGACACTGGAGTTGGCAGCAGGAGCCCAACAATTGGATGAATCACACCCTGGAGTTGCAAGCAGCAGCAGGAGCCCAACATAGCTTGAAAGAGACACTGGAGTTGGCAGCAGGAGCCCAAAAATTGGATGAATCACACCCTGGAGTTGCAAGCAGCAGCAGGAGCCCAAACATAGCTTGAAAGAGACACTGGAGTTGGCAGCAGGAGCCCAAAAATTGGCTGAATCACACCCTGGAGTTGCAAGCAGCAGCAGCCCAAACATAGCTTGAAAGAGACACTGGAATTGGCAGCAGGAGCCCAAAAATTGGCTGAATGACACCCTGGAGTTGCAAGCAGCAGCAGCAGGAGCCCAAACATTGCTTTAAAGAGACACTGGAGTTGGCAGCAGGAGCCCGAAAATTGGATGAATCACACCCTGGAGATGCAAGCAGCAGCTGCAGGAGCCCAAACATAGCTTGAAAGAGACACTGGAGTTGGCAGCAGGAGCCCACAAATTGGATGAATCACACCCTGGTGTTGCAAGCAGGAACCCAAACATTGCTTTAAAGATATACTGGAGTTGGCAGCAGGAGCCCAAAAGTTGGATGAATCACACCCCGGAGTTGCAAGCAGCAGCAACAGGAGCCCAAACATAGCTTGAAAGAGACACTGGAGTTGGCAGCAGGAGTCCAAAAAATTGGATGAATCACATCCTGGACTCGCAAGCAGCAACAGGAGCCCAAACATAGCTTGAAAGAGACACTGGAGTTGGCAGCAGGAGCCCAAAAATTGGATGAATCACACCCTGGAGTTGCAAGCAGCAGCAGGAGCCCAAACATTACTTTAAGGAGACACAAGAGTTGGCAGCAGGAGCCCAAAAATTAGCTGAATTACACCCTGGAGTTGCAAGCAGCAGCTGCAGGAGCTCAAACATAGCTTGAAAGAGACACTGGAGTTGGCAGCAGGAGCCCACAAATTGGATGAATCACACCCTGGAGTTGCAAGCAGGAACCCAAACATTGATTTAAAGAGATACTGGAGTTGGCAGCAGGAGCCCAAAAGTTGGATGAATCACACCCCGGAGTTGCAAGCAGCAGCAACAGGAGCCCAAACATAGCTTGAAAGAGACACTGGAGTTGGCAGCAGGAGCCCAAAAAATTGGATGAATCACATCCTGGACTCGCAAGCAGCAACAGGAGCCCAAACATAGCTTGAAAGAGACACTGGAGTTGGCAGCAGGAGCCCAAAAATTGGATGAATCCCACCCTGGAGTTGCAAGCAGGAGCCCAAACATTACTTTAAGGAGACACTAGAGTTGGCAGCAGGAGGCCAAAAATTAGCTGAATTACACCCTGGAGTTGCAAGCAGCAGCTGCAGGAGCCCAAACATAGATTTAAAGAGACACTGGAGTTGGCAGCAGCAGCAGGAACCCAGAAATTGGCTGGAAGGCACCCTGAAGTTGGCAGCAGCAGGAGCACAAACATTAGCTGGAAGGCACACCCTGGAGTTGGCAGCAGCATAAGCAGGAGCCCAAACATTGCTTTAAAGACACCCTGGAGCTGGCGGCAGCAGCAGCAGGAGGCCAAAAATTGGCTGAAAGGCACACCCTGAAGTTGGCATCAGCAGGAGCCCAAAAATTGGCTGGAAGGCACACCCTGAAGTTGGCATCAGCAGGAGCCCAAAATTGGCCTAAAGACATAAATATGTTTTGCACTATTTGGAAAGTGTAAAACGTGGCACCATGCTGAATCTAGTCGCATGCATCCACCATTGGTGAGTGGAAATCCTGGCTGATCCATCCCTGATTCATTTTGACAAAGGTGAGTCTCTCCACATTTTTAGTTGACAGACGAGTTCTCCTCGCCGTAACTATGGCCCCCGCCGCACTAAACACCCGCTCAGATGGCACGTTACTGGCCGGGCAGGACAGCTTTTCCAGGGCAAACTCTGCAAGTTGCGGCCACAAGCCAAGTTTGGCTGTCCAGAAGTCCAGCGGATCCTCAAGGTGTGTTGGCATGGTCATGTCAAGGTATGACATGACCTGCTGGTTGAGGTCCTGCTCCAGGTCTTCCTGCTGCTCATGAGTAGCCTCACTATGTGGGTGTAGAAAGCTACTCATTAGCGACTGAAGACTGAGGCTGCTGCTGATGGAGCTGCTGCTCCTGCCAACCCCCCCAGCAGCCATGGCAGTGGAAGGTGAGCGCAGAGCTCCCCCCGAGTCAGACCTGCGAGAGTATGGACCATGGCGCAGATAGGCATCGGCCAACTGACTACGCAGAATGTCTTTGTAGTAGTTCAGTTTGTCCAATAAGGTGGACAGCCAGAAGTCATCCCGCCTACAAATGGAAACAATTCTGGGGTCACTACGCAAGCACGTGAGCATGCTTCCTGCCATTTGCGCAAGTGACTCAGAGGGACTACCTGTCTCCATCTCCACTGCATACTGCCACGGTGTGTCCGGGTCCTCTGTCTCGCCTTCCTCAAAACCCTCTAGCTCCTCTGGCTGCTCCTGCTCCTCCTCTTCTGTCTGCTGAGTAGATAAACCAGCCATTTCGCCAAGCCTAAACTGTGCTTCACTGGGCCACTCTTTCTCCTCTTCCTTCTCCTTCTCCAGTTCAGCTCCAACGGGGTTCATGTGGCTGTAAGATGTAGACTCCATGTCTCCAGTGCCCTGACCAGCCATGGTTTCCAACATGTGCTGTAGTACATGAAGCAGGGGAATCACGTTGTTCATCCCGTAATCCTGCCGACTGACAAATAAAGTGGCTTCCTCAAAGGGCCTGAGTAAACGGCAGGTGTCACGCATGAGCTGCCACTGGTTGACATTGAAGTTACACAGGGGAGTCCCCCTATCCGCTTGGATCATCAGGAAATCCGTGATGGCTTTTCTCTGTTCATATAATCGGTCCAACATGTGAAGGGTGGAATTCCAACGGGTGGAAACATCGCAAATCAGACTATATTGGGGACTACCGTTCTGACGCTGTAGCTCAAGAAGGGTGTGTTTGGCGGTGTATGAGTGGCTGAAGTGCATGCAAAGTTTCCTTGAAGTTGTTAGGATGTCTTGCAGATGGGGGGAAGACTTCAGAAACCGCTTGACAACCAGATTGAAGACGTGAGCCATGCAGGGGGCATGGGTCAGGCTTCCTTGGTGCAACGCAGACAAAATGTTCTTCCCATTGTCGGTAACCATGATTCCCATTTTAAGTTTTCTTGGAGTAAGCCATGTTTGGATTTCCTGATGAATAAGTTTAAGCAGTTCCTCCCCTGTGTGACTCCGTTCGCCAAGGCAAACCATGTGAAGCACAGCGTGACACCTCCGTGCCCTGCACACATGGTAGACTGGAGGGGCACTGAGACTTGAGCCTACAGTGGAGGGTGAGGAGATGGCGGAGGATGAGGAGGCCGAGTCGCACGGTGTCACAGGCACAACGGCCAGGGAGTGCGGAGGCCGAAGCGGCGTGACCTGTCCAAGTTGCTGCTGCTGCTACAAAGGGATCACATTCACCCAGTGGGCTGTAAACGACATGTACTGTCCCTGACCGTAGTTACAGCTCCAGACGTCGGTGCTGCCATGCACTTTGCAACCCACCAACAGGCTCAAGGACTGGCCCACCTTCTGTTCAACAAAAGTGTGCAGCGCTGATACTGCCGTCTTGGCAAAGAAATGACGGCTTGGGACTCTCCACCTCGACTCGGCACAAGCCATCAGTTCTCTGAAAGGTGCAGAGTCCACCACCCGAAATGGGAGCGACTGCAGCACCAGCAACTTGGACAGGAGCACATTCAGCTTCTGTGCCATAGGATGAGTGGGCGCATACTGCTGTCTCTTGGACATGGCTTCGCTGATGGATTGCTGGCAGAATGCATGACTTGGAGGAGGAGCAGGAGCGACAGAGGATGGGTATGACGCACAGCTGCCTTCGGCTGAGGTGTTGGAGCCTTGGCTGGCAGAAATTGGGAGCGGCGTGCCACTTGGTGAGGAAGCAGGCTGGAGCACCTTTTTGGAGCCTCGGTTCTCCCAGGCCGCTTTATGGTGACACATCATATGTTGACGCAGGGCCGTGGTGCCAACATTTGGGCCCTTCACCTTCTGCCTACATATCTTGCATGTGGCCATGTTACCCTCCTGCGGATGCTTCAGGAAAAACTGCTACACTGCCGAGTAGCTACTTTTCCCACCAACAGGCTGCACTGATTCACTGCTACTGTCGCCAACACCAGGAACCCCTACTCCACTACCTCCCGATAAGGTAGCCTGCCGCACAGCAGGTGCTCTACCCGTTCCCAGCCCCGTTTGGCTCCAGGCTTTACAATTGTGCCCCCATGCTGACTGCCAACCATGCTGCTAACACCTTGCTGCCTCAGCTGCTGACTCCGGGGCAACCTGCGCCCCTCTTCTCCTGGTGATGAGGATGAAGCCCCTTCATCACCCGGTCCCCAAGTGCGATCGGCTTCATCATCATCATCATCACCGAGTTGTGGCTGTACGTCACTGATGTTCTCGGTTTCCTCAACAGTGTCTGGCGCAGGAGCTGGAATGCTCGCAACACCCATGACACTGTCCACATCACTATTTATCTGCCTAGCTAAAGAAGCCACCTCCATTTCTTGGCTGGGCAGTAGCTGCTGACTGTCCTCTATCTGATCATCCTCCTCACTAAAGAGTGGAGCTGAACCCAAAGCATAGGATACGTCGCTGGGGAAGGGAACGGCGTAGGCCAGAGGCAATGGGAGGACAGGGACTGCTCTCGGGGCATGCGAACTCAGGGTTGTTTCAGAGGAACCTACCGACCCTAGACTGGGGGTCTCAGATGTAACTTGTACTTGTAATGATGTTGATGAGCGCGTTAACCAATCTACCATGGCAGATGCGTTACTGGTGGAGACACGACCGCTAGCAGATACTGGCAGTTCAGGTCTCTCACCGTGACTCCTGCTGCCACTCACTCCTAGTCTGCTGCGACCTCTGCCTGCTGAATCTTGGCCTCTGCCACTCCTCTTTGAACATCCTTGCACTTGTCTGCCTGACATTTTTATGTATTTGAAATGCGCAATAGGTACGATAAAAAATGTGTTTACTTTAAAAAAAAAGAAGCTAAATAAAGTGAGGGACTGCTTCTCTGCACCAGAAACTATGAAAATTGGCAATATGAGATACCCTGCGGCCTAGTGTTTTGGCAGCAGACCAAAAACCAATTCAAAATGCAATACTTTGATTAAGCTGAGGAATGATCAGCAAGCGTATTTAGTATAACAGATAGACTGCTAAGTGCAGGTTTGGGATGCCCTGTGGCCTGGTGTTTTTTTGTTAAAGGCAGACCAAAAACCAATTCAAAATGCAATACTTTGATTAAGCTGAGGAAGGATGAACAAGCGTATTTAGTATAACAGATAGGCTGCCTAATGCAGGTTTGGGATGCCCTGCGGCCTGGTGTTTTTTTGTTAAAGGCAGAGCAAAAACCAATTCAAAATGCAATACTTTGATTAAGCTGAGGAAGGATCAACAAGCGTATTTAGTATAACAGATAGGCTGCTAAGTGCAGATTTGGGATGCCCTGTGGCCTGGTGTTTTTTTTGTTAAAGGCAGACCAAAAACCAATTCAAAATGCAATACCTTGATTAAGCTGAGGAAGGATCAGCAAGCGTATTTAGTATAACAGATAGGCTGCTAAGTGCAGGTTTGGGATGCCCTGTGGCCTGGTGTTTTTTTTGTTAAAGGCAGACCAAAAACCAATTCAAAATGCAATACTTTGATTAAGCTGAAGAAGGATCAACAAGCGTATTTAGTATAACAGATAGGCTGCCTAATGCAGGTTTGGGATGCCCTGCGGCCTGGTGTTTTTTTTTTTGTTAAAGGCAGACCAAAAACCAATTCAAAATGCAATACTTTGATTAAGCTGAGGAAGGATCAACAAGCGTATTTAGTATAACAGAAAGGCTGCCTAATGCAGGTTTGGGATGCCCTGCGGCCTGGTGTTTTTTTTGTTAAAGGCAGACCAAAAACCAATTCAAAATGCAATATTTTGATTAAGCTGAGGAAGGATCAACAAGCGTATTTAGTATAACAGATAGGCTGCTAAGTGCAGGTTTGGGATGCCCTGCGGCCTGTTTTTTTTGTTAAAGGCAGACCAAAAACCAATTCAAAATGCAATACTTTGATTAACCCTTTAACCGCCAGCCTACCTTGAGATTTTGTCACTCTTTGTTGCCAGATTATTTTGCACTATTTTGCGCTCCCCATGTTCAACTGTGATTTTTGAAGGGATTTCCAGGGATTTCCCAGGAAAGTGATATATTGTTTTTTTCAGCAGAGCCTGGGCTTTAACATGAAATGTTTTGTTTGTCATTTTATAAGTGTATTCTCAATATTTTTGGGTGAAAATTGTGCAAAAAAAATAAAAAAAAAAACAATTTTTTACAATTTGCAGTTTTTTTTGTAATAAAAAATGTAGGTTTGTCAATAAAATCTTAGTGTGAAACCCCAATTTCTCCCGGTTACAGCGGTACCACATATGTATAGGTAGACACCCTTTCCTGCCCAGGAGACTCCCCCAAACTGAAACAACACTTTAGGAGATTTTCAGATAAAATACAACTATGCTATGCAATATGCACACCTTGCAGTTTTTCAAGAAAAACAACCCTTTACATTTGAAATACCCCCCACAAACTATATATTCCCTATAAGTATACATCTCAGGCTTTCTAGGGGTACCAGGCTTGTTGACATGGGTGCAGTTTTCTGGAAGTAATCCCTCAATGTATTCTTTGGTTGCACAGGGTTTCCCTAAAAATGAATAATAATGCAAAATCAAAACCACATTTTCCTAAAAAAAAACTATATGCAAACCAGAAGAAAACAGCAAATCTGAAAAAGCAACATCCGCCAAACAGAATGATACCCAACATGCATAGGTTCTGTCAAGGAAAGAGTTGCCAAACACACCAAAGTAAAGCATGCGCGTAACGATAATTTTTCTTCAAAATTTCAGCTCTGCAGACAAAGTGCGCACCTTGTGCTTTTTCTACCTAACCAACTCTTTACATTTGGAATATCCCCCATAAACCATATATTCCCTGATAGTACACATGTTAAGCTTTCTAAGCGTTTCCAGCTTGTTGTAGTGGGCTCATCTTTCTGGAAGTAATATCTCGAAGAATTCTTAGGTTGCACAGGGTTTCACCAAAAAATTTATAAAAAAGCAGAATAAAAAACACCTTTTCCTAAAATAGCAATATGCAAATAAGAAAAAACAAGCTAAATCTAAAAGCGCGAGGTCCCCCGAGCAGAACAATACCCAACATATATAGGTACCTGTAACCTTTTGACTGCCAGTCTACTTGAGATTTTGTCACCCTCTGCTGACAGGATATTTTTCACCATTTTGCGTGATGTTTTACTGTGATTTTTGCAGGAATTTCCAAGAAAATTGCATATTTTCTTTTTTTTGGAAGAGTTTAGGCTTTAACATGAAATGTCTTGTTTGTATTTTTTCAGCTTTTTTAAATATTTTTAAATAAATAAGTAAAAAAAAAATAAAAAAATATATATTTTTATTTTATATATATAGTTTATTAACCTCCCTGGCGTTGTGAAAAAGACAAATGCATTGGTAACGAAAGCGTTACCATTGCATTTGTCTCTGACACACGGCTCCACCCCCATGAGCCTCTGCGGCTCACAGAGACGGAACCCGGAAGCGGAGACGGACGCCGCAGCCGCGGCTCTCACCTGCGATCGCGGCGGAGACATCGCTGGATCGCAGGGAGAAGGTAAGGAGGCTGCGCCGCCTGCTCTTGCTCCCAAATCGATCCCGAGCGTGACTCGGGGTTACCGCCACTTACAGCGCAAATTAACCCCGAGTCACGCTCGGGATCGCCGCCAAGGGGGTTAAAGAAAACCATATTGCATGTGAAAGCCCCATTTCTCCCGATTGCAATGATACCACATATGTATCGGTAGCCCCCCGTTCCTGTCCAGGTGATCCCCTAAACTGAAAAGAGCACTTTATAACATTTACAAATAAAATACAGCTACTATCCACATAATAAAGGTTTAAATAGAAAAAAATTGGTGTGGGTTCCCCCTTCACATGGGGGGGGGGGGGGAGACACCATTTCTTGGGGGAATTTTAAGGATTTTTTGGGGAGGCCGGTAATGGGGGGTCTCGGGGTTAATGGCAAGTCACCCACTAGCCGCAGGTGACTTGCCAGACCCAGAGTCTTGTGAACTGGTATAAGGGGTCTCATAG
This sequence comes from Gastrophryne carolinensis, assembly GCA_027917425.1. NCBI lineage: Eukaryota > Metazoa > Chordata > Amphibia > Anura > Microhylidae > Gastrophryne > Gastrophryne carolinensis. The sequence continues at coordinate 215,355,806 of CM051236.1, forward strand.
ATCCCTTACCAGTTCACAAAGGGTTAAAAGTAAAAAAAAAAACACACACAGAGACACACTTTAAAAATAACTTTATTTAAAAAAATATATATTTTGTAATTATTTTTTTTAATACTTACCTCCCATCCATCCCTGTGTCCCACGCTGATCACTTAGGCTTCTGCTCTCCTGCTGCTGCTGGAAGCCTTTTATACCTACTGGGTTACAGGTAACATAGGGTTAATTAAAAAAAAATGACATAGGGTCCCCCCTCCAAGGGAATCCCCCCCAAAAATGGTGTAAGTTCCCCCCTACCCAGCATAACCAGCCTGTGACCAGCTATGGGGGCTTGTAGAACAAGGCGCAGGGGCCGTCATAGCCTAGGGCCACGGCTCTTCTGCCCCCCCTGGACTTTGGGGAGGCAGGTAATTTGGGGGGCCAGGGGTTAATGGCAAGTCACCCGCTAGCCGCAGGTGACTTGCCAGACCCCCAAGCCCTGTGAACTGGTATAGGGGTCACATGGACCCCTTACCAGTTCACAAAGGGTTAAAAGTAAAAAAAAGACACAAACACTTTTTTCAAACTTTATTAAAAAAAAAACATTTTTTAAACTTTACTCACCTCCGATCTTCATCTCCTGATGAAGGATGATCGCCTACCTCCCTCCTCCTCTGTCCAGCCGTCACCGGCATCTGACAGCTGAACCGCCGGGTGCCCCGACGACACCCGGCGGTGACGTCATCGGGCTAGAAGCCAAGATGGCGGCCGCCGTCGGAGGGAGGAGGGCTGTTATGCCCCCTCCAGAAGACGGAAGAGCTGGGGGGTGATCGGAGCCCCCCCCCCCCGTGAAGAGGAGAGCCGGCGGGGACAAAGGTAGGTAACTGTCATTTTTTTTTTTTTTTGCAGGAAACCGGGAGGCTGCTGAAACTGGGGGGGGGGGGGACCCTATTTTGGGCACTCCCCTGCAGCCGGAGGAGCCCCAATGGGCGATCGGAGCCCCTCTGGCTGAAGAGGAGACCCGGCCGGATCGAACGAGGGGTGATGAAGTGGCAGTAGGAGCTTGCCACGCAACGCGTCAGTGGTGCTGGCATGCTGGGCTTTTGTGATAGTATCTCTGTCATTTATGCCCTGGAGCCTCTCACCTCTTCCTTGCTTTTTTGCACCTTTCTGCACTTAGCACTTTCACTCTATACACTTATATTTGGTATAGTGATATTAGCTCTTCCTCACTCTTAATTGCTGTTTTTATCACTTCCTACTCACTCTATACATTCCCATCTAATGTTGCACATATCACTAGCACAGACTAAGAGTGAGACTCCAGGGCATATTTTGCAGATTTTGCAGGTTTTGCACATTATTTATTTGATAATTTTATTATGTATTCATGACTATTCATACTAGTCCGTCATGCATTCTAGCCCATGAATATATGTTTTTAATTGATTTTAAAGTATGTGTTTTGGCTATTACTAATAAAAGTTTTGAAATATTAATAGATTTGTATATCTGTTGAGCGGCTGACTTTGGAGGCCCTGCGGTCTGTGCTGGCAGCCCTTATTTTTGATATATTGGGTCAGGTAAGTGTCTTTTTTTTTTACTTTTTATGTTATTACTGGGGAAAGTCAGGCACGTAAATTTTACGTGGCTGGCGTTTAACAGTTGGAGAGGCAGCCACGTAAAATTTACGTGGCTGGCAATAGAAGGGTTAAGCTGAGGAAGGATCAACAAGCATATTTAGTATAACAGATAGGCTGCTAAGTGCAGGTTTGGGATACCCAGGTGGGCTGGTGTTTTTTTGTTAAAGGCAGACCAAAAAATATTTAAAGTGGACCTTCACTCTAAATAAGAGTCTATCTTATATGTTTCCCACACCCTGTACATACAGATTGCCCACATTAAAAATCATCCTACCTGCATCTACTGCATTTTATAAGCCTTTAAACATCCAAGATGGCGGCTTATGGAAGCTGCCATTTTTGCAGGCAGCCTGCAAACAGGAAGTGCCTGCAAACAGGAAGTGACTGTGCTGCTCTGCATTCTGGGACTGCTGACCTTTCCCTGACCCCAGCTCTGCTCTGTCTGAGCAAAGCACAGCTATAACCCGCCCCCCTGTACCTTATCCCACTCTCCTCTCCTCAGTAAGCGTGATGCTTCTGAGTCAAGATGGCGGCGCCCGTATCCTAAATTCCCGAACAGAGTTGCAGCCCAGTGGGGGAAAGTATAATAAATTAGTGACTAAACATGTAAAATATATTAATTTTAGATGCTGAGGAATTGTTTTTTAAGAGTTTGGGCTTTTCATTAAATCATGGTGAAGGTCCGGTTTAAACTAATCCAGTTATATATTCTGATAAATGCTTGTTTGTAACAGATAGGGTTAAATAAGCCACTGCATAGATGGCATGCACAGTGGCAAGGCAGATTTACAGCACAAAGAACTGAAATCGAATTGAAAACTGATCCTTGCTATTGAAAAAAAAAAAAATTTCACTGTCACTTCTAAGCTGTCCCTGGCTGGATGGTTCCGGTTTTTCCCTATCTTTCCCTGGCTCTGTCTACCTCTCTGTCTGCCTCTCTGACTCTCCCTACCTATCTCTAACTCTCTGTCCCTGTCTCTAACTAGCTGTGCTCTGGCCGTAATGCAAGGCTGAAATGTGCACAAGCAAGATGGCCGCCGCTTTATATAGCACGGTGACGTCACCGGGCTTCCTGGCTGCTGATAGGCTGCATGTGACTTACCCATGATACCTTGCCCCAGGGGGGATGTCTGGACATGTTCATCCACCATTTTAGAATGCCTGTAATTGAAATAAATGGAGTTTAAAGGAAAACTTCGATCGATCGAATCGCGGGGAAATTCGGATTCGTTCAGAATCGAATTTTCCATTAAATTCGGAACAAATCCGGGTTCGTCCAGATCGATTCGCTCATCCCTAGAGAGGACATTAGAGAATAATTTCTAACTAAAACATTCACTAGATTAATTTGGCAACTGAATTCATTTGTTCACAAGTTAATCTGTAAATAAAGTGACAGGGGCATTTTTAACCACCAGCCTACAGATGTAGAAATCTTTTAAAGCCCTTTAATGAATTGAATACTGTAAACTATGCAACTGTGCATTATTTTCAATGCTTTTACTCACCTCTTCAACTCACTCACCTCTTCTCCTCTTCATTGTTTAGAAACCTTCCAGAGCCATGGTGAGCATGCACCACAGAATTTATTTTGCGCTCATCTAAGGCTTCCTGTCTGTCATGGCTCTGCCCCAGTCACAGTGTTTGTGCACGCTTAGTTCCTTTCACTGCACTAGCACAACCCTCCAGTGCAGTGAAATGGAGAGGGCGTGCATATTCCATGACTGACGTAAAGACACCAACCTGACTCATTTCTGCAGGGTGGTTGTTTTCATTCTTGTACTTAGCACTGACCATGTTACTGAGCAAACCTAGGCTCAGTGACAGTCAATGCCAGTTAACAGTCAACTTGATTAAATAGAAGTTCCAATTACCTATAAAAGTCCAGGTGTGTAAAGGGTTAATAAACCCACAGAAAAAAAAACAATTCTGTGATTACTCACCTGTAGAATTGGTATTATGAGTATACAGTATGTCCTTCTCCAGATAGATTACTTACACTTGGGTATTACTCCGCCAGATGGCGCTGGACTACTAAATAGGCTCCTCCCGGCCCCTCAAATACCCAGGGACCTCCCACAATTCCCAGCATTGAAAGGCAGTTAATGAGAAGCCGGGAGAATTAAAACAAACCCAAACTGGTGACTATAACAATGATAACAATCACCATACAGGGGATCCAAGATAATGCAAAACCAAGGGTGGGGTGGAGCAGTACGTACTGTATACTCATAATACCAATTCTACAGGTGAGTAATCACAGAATTGTATTATTCTTAGTATACAGTACGTCCTGCTCCAGATAAATTACTTACACTTGGGACATCCAATACCAGTGTCCATAAAGTAGGGTGGAATCCCCAAAGGTAACAGCAGACCGGTCATACTACTGCCGCCTGCAGAACTTTATGGCCAAAAGCAGCATCAGCTGAAGCCCTAACATCAACCTTGTAAAACTTTGAAAAGGTATGAACAGAAGACCAAGTAGCGTCCTTGCAAACTTGTTCAACAGAAGCCTGGTGCTGAAAAGCCCAAGAGGCACCAATAGCATGAGTAGAATGAGCAGTAAGGTGGAAGGGAGGATTCTTCCCCTTAGCAGAATAATGTGAATCACAGCCTGACAGATCCCTTTGCTGATAGTAGACTTGGCAGGAGCCAAACCCTTCCTAGGACCAGAAGGGACCACAAAAAGAGCATCAGTTTTTCTGAAAGGTGTAGTAGCCACCAGATAGTACTTCAGACACCTAACCACATCCAAAGAATGCAAGACCCTCTCCTTAGTATTACTAGGATTAGGGCACAATGATGGAAGAACAGTGTCCTGATTCAAATGAAAGGCAAACACAACCTTAGGCAGAAAGTCTGGCTTGAAGCAGAACACCACTTGTCCTGGTGTCTCTCATAGTAGGGGGGCTGGATGGAGAGCGCCGCCAACTCAGACAAATGCCTAACAGAGGTGATAGCCACCAAAAAGACAACTTTGAGAGTAAGAATGGACAGGGCAGCATCCTGCAAAGGTTCAAAGGAAGCACACTGCAAGGCTGACAAAATCAAGTTCAAATCCCAAACAGGCAACATAGAATGCACATGAGTAACCCCCTGGAAAAAAGTCCTGGAAAAAAGTCCTGGAAAAAAGTGACACAGAGATTGAAACACCCTGTTGCAGAGGGACCATTCTCCCTGGCGAGAGATCCCCCTGCTCAGAGAGTCTGCCTGCAGATTTTCCACCCCCGGGATGTACACCGCTGATATGCAGGGACATTGGCCTCCACCCAGGTCAGGATCAGAGAAACTTCCTGGAGGGCCCTCTAGCTCCGGGTCCCTCCCTGATGATTGATGTAGGCAACTGTCGTCTGGTTGTCCGAGCGCACCTGAACAGGCAGGCCCCGAAGGTGATGAGTCAACTGAACCAGAACCAACCTGATCGCCCGCAGCTCAAAGACGTTGATAGGTGTGTGGGCCTCCTGAGGGCCCCACCTCCCCTGGAACTGCAGGGACTTCCAGAAACCCCCCAAGATGACAGACTGGCATCCATGGTGACCGTCTCCCAGGAGGGGGTCAGAAAAGATCTGCCCCCCAACAGGTACCTGGAGTCCAGCGAGAGGGACTGCCTGACCAGGGGGGAAAGCGCACAGACCTGGTCCAGGGACGCTGGGTCCTTGTCCCACACTGACAAGGGGTGGAGTTGCAGAGGCCTTAAGTGGAACTGAGCATAAGGGACCGCCTTGAAGCACGCTACCATCAGGCCCACCAGCTGCATTCCCTGCCTGATTGAGGGATGATGACAAGATAGCAGGAACTGGACCTGCACAATCAGACTGTCCACCTTCTGCTGAGGAAGAAAAATCCTTGCCTGAACTGTATCCAGATTCATTCCCAGGAATGAAGTCACCAAGGAGGGAGACAGAGAAGACTTGGGGTGGTTGATCACCCAGCCAACTGACTCCAGGGTGGACACTACCATCTGAGTATCCAACGCTGCCTGATGTAGGGACTGGGAAGTGATGAGAAGTCATCCAGGTAGGGCAGCACGCGGATGCCCTGAAACCTGAGCAGAGACATAACTCCTGCCAGCACCTTGGTGAACACCCTGGGAGCTGAAATGAGACCAAAAGGCAATGTCACAAATTGGTAGTGTTGATCCTCCAGCGTGAACCTGAGGAACCTTTGATGACCTGGAAACACAGGAATATGAAGGTAAGCATCTTTGATGTCCACAGACGTCATGAAATCCCCTGGGCGCAGGGAACTGATGGCAGAGTTCCCATGTGAAAGCACCTGCACCTGACAAATTTGATGAGGATCTTCAAGTCCAGGATGGGCCTGACTGATCCATCTTTTTTGGGCACTGTAAAGAGGTTGGAATAGAAGCCCTTGTCCGTTTCTCTTAAAGGGACTTTGCAGATGACCCCCAGCTCCAGAAGGCTTTGCACCGCCTGCACTAGATCCTGAGCTAACACAGGGTCCTGAGGAATCCGGGATCTGATGAACCTTGGGGGGGGGGGGCAGACAGCAAACTCTATCTTGTAACCGGAGGACACTACCTCCTGAATCCACCGGTCTGAGACATGAAGCCTCCAGAAGTGCTGAAGCCGCCCCCCCACCCGGATGGGTGAGGGCGCCCCATCATGCCTGAGGGGGCTTGGGAGAGGACTTAAGCTTGGAGCCCCAGGAGGAGCCAGGACGCCCACGTCCTCTGCCCCTACCCCAGAAGTCTCCTCGGGCCCCAGTAAAGGAAACCCCCCTCCCTTGTCTAGCACCACGGTAGGGGGAGGAAAAGGAGCCCTGACCCCGAGAGGGCTGAGACTGCCGCCTGCGCTGGGGTAACCTGCCTCCCTTAGCAAACAGGTCCAGGCGGTCCCCAAACAGGCCTAGTCCTTTGAAGGGAAAATCAGTGAGAGCTTTCTTGGCAGCGTTGTCAGCAGCCCACTGGCTCAGCCAAACCGAGCGGCGTATAGCCACCACAAGGGCAGAGGTTCTGCCACACATTCTAATGGTGTCATCCAAGGCAGAGAGGACATAGGTCACAAAAACATCACAACTAGAGAGTGCATTAAACTCCTCCCTAGACACATCCTCAGGGGCACCATCAAGGATACTTCTGAGCAGGGTCCTAATAGCCACAGCCGTAATAGCAGAGGCACAGACCGGGCGCAGCGCCATCCCCACACATGCAAAGGCATGGGACGCCAGCTGATCAATGCGCCGGTCCTCAGCATAGTAGAGTCAGGGGAGTGCATGACAGAGGTGTTAGATAACCCTAGGACTGGGGCATCCACTTCAGGAGGGGATGACCAACACTTCACCACATCAGCAGGAAAGGGATACCTCCTATCCCTACTCTTAGGTACACCGGGAAGCCTGCTGGGGGGCTCATTCCTTGAGCACAAGGTTAATAAAATGGGCTTGCTCAGGAAATTCCAAGCGTGACTTAGCAGTATGAAACAGTTCCCCCTGTTGCCTGGGGGCCGCAACAGGGGGAGAAATAGACAGAACCTCAAAAATCTGAGCCAACAGTCTATCAGTATCATCTGGGGCCCAGGGCTCAGGGCCAGAATCGTCATGACCCCTGGGCCTCTCATCAGATGACCCTAAGTCAGAGAATAGCTTCCCTTCCTCCAAAGGGGTATAGCCAGACAGTTCCAAAAACTCATCAGCTTCCATAGGGAAAAGAGTGACATCAGGCATTAAGTGCCGCTTTTTTGCAGAGGCCTTACACTCCAAGGTATTAGCAATCAACTTCTCAACACTAGCCAGTCTGGAAGACACATCAGGCTGAGAATCCCCACTTGTATGCAACTCAGTGGGAGTAATTAGTGAAGTAGCCGAGCTACAGAGCCACTGAGTGAAGATCCACAAAGCATGACCTGTTGGTGGCTTGTAAAAAAAGGGGTTGGGGGGCACCGTTTAGAGTGCTCCATGGGTTTGTTATTAATTAAGTAAAGTAGATTTATTATGAGAGTAATTCACATTGCAATACTCTAGTCTAATTGCCACACCCACCAGGAATTTTTGAGATCCTGGTGGGCGATCGGGTGACTATAAGCCTGCCACATCCTCAAGTTTCCTATATCCTGGATGGCTTGGTGTGGCTACAGGTAAGCTGGGCGGGCATGCAGCTGCAGGTAGCAAAGGTGCAGTGGGAGCCGCCAGAAAAATTTAGCTTACCATCAAACCCAGGGGTTTTACACAGCAGAGCATTCTGATTTACAATGAAATCTGTTTTCTTCTTTTTTATTTGTTTGCAAATGTAAATACATTGTCGCTAGAGACTAATGTCTCTAGCAACAATGTATTTACATTTGCATCCGTACACAAAACTGTGTGTTTGGTGTACAGAGCAGAGATTTCCTGAAAACTGTCTGGTTGGCTGAAGCAGAGATGACACTTCACATTACCGAGCTCATAGGTTCAACCCCTCCTGTTCTAATTCAGCTTTTTCATATAAGGGGTGTCACAATCTTGTATTTCAGCAGCTAATGAGTTACTGGAAACATTCTTACCTGCAGAGGGGTCACTGTCACAACTGCTGCCTGATTATTCAGTGCTCTGCATTTGGGGGGCTCACCCTTGACAGCGGAAGGCTTTTGGGACTTGTAGGCAGCAGCTATGCTAGAAGGCTTTACTCAGGGGCCAAGAAAGCCACTCCCACTAGAGCAACAAAACTCACAGGAATACAAATAACTTGAAAACAGCTTGCTTATAAGTAAATCACAAGCATGGGAGCACATTTAGGTGTGAATTACATCTCAGTGAACTTTTCCTAAATAATCACATGCAGCAATTTTCACAAATGAGGTCCATCATATTTCCAGTAAGGTAAAGGTCTATTTTTTAAGTTTGGAAACAACATTCTTTAGCATAACCTATAGCACATGTGTCAAACTCAAGGCCCGGGGGCCGGGTGCCACCCTTCAAGCCTTGTTATGTGGCCCTCTGACAGGCAGGGCAGTTTTTAGGCAAAATAGCTCTCAGTGCAGAAAGGAAAAAAAACATCCCCCTGCTCACCCATCCAATGGTACTGCTATTGTGCCACAGTATGTGCCATGCTGTGCCTCTACCTTAGCTGTAGGCAGAACCCCTCCCCCTAACTGAGCCCAATATGGGATGAGGGGGCTTAAGCCTGCACCGACAGTGTCTCAGACTCACCTGCAGAAAACAGGGAGGATGGGGTAAAGGTGCCCCCAATGTCCATGGTGTCAGGGTGGCCTGCTCGCCCTCCCTTTGAAATATCTTTGCTGACAGGTACCAGACAGCGACAGTTGGGTGGCATCCCTTTTAGCTGGCCCAGCCAATTCAAAGCTTCTGACACCAGCAACATGTCTTTAAAGCGGTCCTTCACTCTGAATAAGAGCCTATATTATATGTTTCCCCCCACCCTGTACATACAGATTGCCCACATTAAAAAGCATCCTACCTTCATCTACTGCATGTTATGAGCCTTTAAACATCCAAGATGGCAGCTCATGGGCCATCAGGCAGCCTGCAAACAGGAAGTGTCTTCTGATTGCTCTGCTCTGCATTCTGGGATTGCTGACCTTTTCCTGACCCCAGCTATGCTCTGTCTGAGCAAAGCACAGCTATAACCCCACCCCCTGTACTTTATTCCACTCTCCCCTCCTCAGTATGTGTGATGCTTCTGAGGCAAGATGGCGGCGCCCATATCCTAGAGTCCTGAACAGAGTTGCAGCTCAGTGGGGGAAAGACTAATGAGTAAGTGACTAAAAATTTAAAATGTATTAATTTTAGATGCTGGGGAATTATTTTATAAGGGGTTGGGCTTTTCAATAAATCATGGTAAAGGTCCGGTTTAAGCCCAGCTCTCACCACATATGGGGTGCCACCTACCCAACCCCACTTTGGTGTTGCATCTGCAGCTGGGTTGTTGCTAGCTATTACCAGGTAGGATAGGAAAAAAGATTGTAGGACTGGTCTGGGCAAAATAATTTATCGCCTCCGTCTGTCCTGGGCAAAATAATTAAATGTCTGTATCTTTCCTGAGCAGAATAATTCTGCATATGTCCCAAGCAAAACAATTATGTATTTGTCCTGGGTAAAATAATTCTGCATCTGCATTTTATGTGGGGGTTAGAACAATATTTTTTGATTGCAATTTTTTTGTGTGTGTTAAAAGTTTGCTAAATACAATAATTAGCGTGGCCCCCACAGTTGCTCACCAAACAGAAACAAATATAGGGCAAAAATGCAAATACAAATACAATGTTCCTATACATTTTTATAAGCACCGCAATATAAGATATCTTGTATCAATGAGAAAAAAATGGAATCCTAGCATTTAGCTGCCTTCGAAAATGCCCAGAAGCTGATACAGTGTGAATGGGCCCAAAGTAATCAAAATGCATCACATATTTTTTGACTATGCTCCACAGACTATTTTCAATGACACCTACAGTATAAAGACATTAAGGATGTATGCCATATACTCCAGTAATAGCTAATGACCCTCGAGTGCACTTTAAGTGAGGTTTTCACCTCTTCTGAGTTTATATTTTACTTACCACCACATAGGCCTCCAGACATTTCACATTCAATGGTGTATTGCTCCTATGTCAGCAAAGTTAGCTGGCTTCTTTTCCTTCGGGCACACCTCTCTATTTAACATGTTCCATGGGGAAGGAGAGAGACGGGAGCTTCAGACTAGGCTAAGCGTAGGTAATTCAAAGTCTCTAACCTCCAGCCACCAAAACAAAAGGAGAAGCGAATTAAATCAGCTTAGTTCTCTACTCATATTTTTCACACCAGACAGGCTGCCATAAGCAACGAGCAGATTTCATCTCTCGCGCAGACCAAGCCCCCCCTCTCTGAAGAATAGTTTGTTCTTTTCGGCTGTAGTCATCTGATTATGTGCTACTCTAATTGGTAATCCTACTTGTGCGAGGAAAAGACCTGCATATTACTGACCTATCCTTTCTCCCAGCAAGACAGAGCAAATAGCAGATGGCTGAACATCTTATCTGCCGCTAAATTATACCACTTCTCTCCGCAAACCTTTTTCCTGTCTTTTGCTCTTTCAAGAGCTTGATAGCACATTAGCATGTGTGCAAGGTGAGATTTTCTACCTTAATCCTCTCCTATTCAGAATGGCTGACACCAACGGCTAACCGTGTCATGTATTAGCAAGTGTCAATTAAAGCAACAGTCCAGGAAAATTTTGCCTGCTTTCTGCTCTCCCTGTGCTGGTTGTCAAGCTGCATCCTTCATTCATCCATCATTCAGTCTACTTTATATTTCTTAATAAATCCTCAGCAGCAGAGAATGACTCTTCTATGTGTGTCTCAATGTCTCTGATATAAGTTAATTTTTGGGGCTTAGAAAAATGAGCCAGCTTCAAGTTCTATAGGGTTTATCAGGGAGGCAAAGTGATGGTGAATGAAAGATGCTGCTCCTGAGAACCAGCAAGGAGAGAGCAGACAGCAAGAGAATTTAAACCTTTGTCTGGAATGGCTCTTTAAGCTTTTAAGCATATTATTACACTATTGAATTTTTTTTAGACAAATGTACATTAGGTTGGTGAATCGCTTTAGACAAATCAGAATTTATTGCTGATTGGTGGTAAGGGATAAATTTTTCCTTGAAACACCCCAAAAGTATAAGAAAAATAACCTGCTTACTATTTCCAGTGCTCAGTGCTGTCCTCATCGTCTGGTGAGTCTCCTCCTGATTCCAGTGGCAGTGTCGGAGGATCGGCTGTCCCCCTCTTTATGGTGCCATTCGGTCCCTGAGTCCACAGACACGCCTTCTATGACGTCTGGGCTGGCAATCCTACCAAGCCAATCACAGGAATAGGGGCATGTCAAAATGCCTGAGCGTGACCTCATCATTACCCCATGGCAGGTGATTGTAAATTGGAGGTGGCCTGGCAGCCAAATGAAGACAATAAATTGGAGGTGGCCTGGCAGCCAAATGAAGACGATCAAGGATTGCACTGGACAATGGAGGACGGACTGTGTCAGGTCAAGAAAGAAGATGGGCCAGCTTGCTACATGTAAAGGAGAAGACAGGATCTGCCAATGCCACCGACACCAGGGGGCACCTGCTGGTAAGTTAATTATTATTTTTTTAGCGATTCATAAAAAATTCAACGTAGAACTAACAATATTTCTTGTGGAGATTCATGCAATCCTCCAAATCTAATTTTTATGAAATTCACTCAATTCTATTTGTGGTATTGGAAATGAAAATGTTATGAATGTTATAGAAATCATCTGCCAACTTCTCACATATGAAAACAGTCATATAAGGGGGATATTTAAGAAACGCTAATGCGAGGTAGTGCCACGTGGGGTCAATTAGCGTTGGGTGAATGCTGGCCGCAGTATGTGAAAACCATATATATAAGTCAATCTGGTGAGCACCTCTAAAAGTGTCATGCAGTGTCACATTTATCACTAGCGGTGGCTCAGTGTAAAGCGCCGGTGCTCTAGATTCAGCAGCGCCATGTAGCACCTGTCACTCAGTAAGTGCTCTCCCATGCAATTCAATGGGGTTTTATTTGGCTGTGTATAGTGTTTTCCTAAAGTAATGTTATACATTTTTGGTTCAAATCATTGTGTATCCTCTCCTGTCCAGCAACCAAAAACAGTTTTATTGTGTTTTTCTTTTAAGTTTTTTTAAGCAGGATTGTATATGCAGGTCTGCCATTGCAGTGCCATTGTCACAGTGTTAAAACAATGTCATTCCATATGTTTTTGCTCTGGTGCTGGTGTTTATGTGTTTATCACATAGCTTCTGGCGTTCGACGGTAGAGCACCCAGGTTCAGAGTGCTGGCGCTGGTTGTGTGTAGTTTTTTCTTAAATACGGGCTTCAGCGCCGAGTTCCGGACGTACTTAATCTCGGGACCTCACCTAGTGTTCTCGATTGGCTCTGCAGTGAATAAGGGAGAGCGCGTCTACAGCGCTCTCCAGACATCACATTTATCAATGATGGACAGGATAGTACAGCGTCACTTGTCCATCCGCTAAGCTAGGTCACAGCGCCAGACACTTGCTTGCAGCGACCAATTGTGGGCGCTCTAAGCACGGCTACATAGATGCTCACATGGCAATACGTGGCAAAAGTTCTTTAGTTGCGTACCCCTAAAAACAAATCTTTCCCGGGCCTGTACTGCTTTTCATGTTTCACATAGTTTTCCAACATGCTTTTACTAACGCCTCCCCAGGTGGTGGAGCTGCAGCATAAAATTTGTCCTCGTCATTAAAGGAGCATGATCTTGAAACAATAATCCAATGATAAAAATCCACAAAAATATGCAAAATATCAAGAGGAGTTACTTACACACCCTGTATGTACACAGGCTTGTTTCTTTCTTTTAATGAAAGTAAAATAATCAGAGGTGATGGGTTTTAAACATTTCATTCTGCTTTTATGGGGGGAGATTTTCTCAAATCTAATGGCCTTTCCCCATAACAAACCTGTGTTGGAATACTAGCTATTGCTATTCTTCCATTGATATTTGCTTAAAAACAAATATCTTTACCTCATTAGAAAAATTATGTGCCTAACCAGTAAACATCCCCCTCATAGGTACAGGTAATTTTGGTCGAAAAACATATTTTTTTGCACTCCGGGATGACCCACACCGTTGCAATCCACACCACAATGCACACTGCAAGTCACACTGGCTTCACCAAATATTGAGCATGACCCCCCATGAGAAGACAGCTAGTGGTCTTGGTAATCTTGGTGGTATTTTTTTCAGTTAGGGTAGATAAGTAATTAATTCTTCCACTGTACAGCATGTTTATATGGATTTATAAATATTTTTATATTACACAAATTTGAAATTCTTGTTTAAATATTATATATACAGTGAGGGAAAAAAATATTTGATTTGCTGCTGATTTTGCAAGTTTTCCATCCTACATAGAATGGAGAGGTCTGTAATTTTTCATAGTTACACTTAAAAAGAAACACCTGCCCACACACTCAATCAATCACATTCCAACCTCTCCACCAAGGCCAAGACCAAAGAGCTGTCTAAGGACACCAGGGACATAATTGTAGACCTGAACAAGGCTGGGAAGGGATACATAACAATAGACAAGAAGATTGGTGAGAAGGAAACAACTGTTGGTGCGATTAATAGAAAATGGAAGCAACAGAAGATGACTGTCAATCTTCTTCGGGTCTGGGGATCCATGCAAGATCCCACCTTGTGGGGTAAGGATGATTCTGGAAAAGGTCAGGAGTCAGCCCAGAACTACATGGGAGGACCTGGAAAATGATCTGAAGAGTGCTGGGACCACAGTCTCAAAGCTTACTGTTCTGCAAGGCACACATGTTCCCCCTGCTTACACTAGCAAGGAAAGGGTGTGTCCCACACATTCTGATGCAAGAGAAGTGGGGTTCGACCTGCCTCTAAATAGGAAAAAAAGTGGCCATGCAAAAATAAAAAAAAAGCTACAGACATGCCAGCTTTAATGGTTTTATTCCGCAAAAATCATTCTCATAGATGTTAAGATTTTTATGATTTGATTTAACTCTCAAAAATGGTCCACAGTGACACTAATCTAATCTATTTGATACATTCAAGCTATCAGTTAGCCTACACTACAGGGATACTGACATTTACCTAGCAGAACTTCATCTGACAGGGGAGTGAAACCTCCACCAGGAGTATGGTACTGTAGTGTTCATCTGTCTCCTGTCCCCCATCACACACAGCTACTGAGTAAAGGTTAATTAGTTAAAGATTCAGGGCTCATAAGCAGAGGGCATAGCTAGATTAATGTCCCTGCTCGGGCAAAAAAAAAAATAACAGATACTCACCTACTGTCCCATGCAGCTGATTTGCCTGATGCCAGTGGTAACATTTTCTGGCATTGACTAGCTTGTCATCCATGCCATCACAGTGGCCTGAAGTTGAGCAGCTGTCTCCTTGCATCAGTTACGAAGACTGGTTGCGTCCGCTCTATTCACTACAATTGAGAGGGCATGCCAGACCTTGGAACGCTCTATTGAAATTAATGGGGTGGATTTGGCCAGTAACCATGATGAATGATTAATGTGAGGAGGTATCGTGGAGGCAGCAAGGTGACCATGGGTCAGGGTTGTGAGTGGTGATGGCATGGTCTGGATCTATATCAGAGGTGGGTTTCAAACACTTGGACTAGGGTGAATCAGCTCTGTGGTACTAGTGGTGAGTATGCATCATTTATTATTTTTGCCTTTAAGGTACCTGAAGATCTGGCACATAATTGTGGTTCAACATGCATTTATTAAAAAAACTGGGTGTTCACTATACAAAAAATACAGCACGGGGGTACATCCTGATTGATGTAGAATTCCTTGTCGGGGCTTACATATTCATGTGTCCTCTTAGAGTGTGCAAACCCAGAAGAGGATGCCAGACCAAGAGGGTGCCAAGAGGAGATGAACGAAAAACAGGCTTGTAGGGGGATATGTGTGCGTATAGGGACACTGGTGATCAGGATGCTCTTTTTCAATTAAATCAGGTGCAATGAGCAGACGTTTTTAATAAATGGGTGTTGTATTGCCTTATATATAGGCGGCAGGTATATGCCACTACATTCTGCTGATTAAAAGAGGGACTAAAAAGAAAGTCATTTAATAGGACAGAAATAAATTCCTGAGGGTCAGACGCCAGACTGTTTCCCCATAAGACCTTTCTTAATAATATGATATATTTATGCTAAACATATTCCTACAATACATGCCATAGCATGTCATCACAGGCAATCGAACAGGCGTTCACATTTCCAGAATACTTGGTGGCCAAGACCTTTGGAGGAGCCTACATAAATTGCACGCGATATGGAACAGGATCTCAGTCATCTGAGTGATGACAATTTGTGCACAATGCAGAATACATTTCAGAAAGTTCACAGCAAGAAGGTCAAGCTGGCAGGCATCAATGCTGGCATACATAGAATAGTACTAGCATATAGTGGCAGTCAATGCGTCTTTCAAGAAGGCTAATTCACTTTTCAGAATATGCACACAGTGGGATATTGTCTGATCAAATTAGGATTTTGTTTTAAAGTCAAATTGTTTCGAAGCTGAATTATTTTTTATTTTAACATATATATATATATATATATATATATATATATATATATATATATATAATGTAAACATATATTTAGATGTAGATATATAGATATAGGTATTTACAGTATTAAACATATAGAGAGAGTACCATATTTTTCACACTAAAAGATAAGAGACACACCTGCACATAAGATGCACCTAGAATGTGGAGGAGAAAAATAAGAAAAAAAAATATTCCTAACCAAATGTTGTGCTAAAACACCGTCCCCCAAAGAATAAAATAATAGGCAAGCTGCAGAACTCCCCACTTACAGGCAAGGTGGCATTCCTCCCCCATTCCCCATGGGCAGTGTGACATTTCCCCCTACAATTTCCTTAGGTGGTGGTGTGGCATTCCAACCTCCCATCCCCCAGAGGCAGTGTGGTATTCTCCCCATACTATTCCCCATAGAACGTGTGGCATCCCATTTCCCATAGGCAAAATTTAAAAAAAGTAAACTCAAATACCCATCGCTTCTGTGCTCCTGGCCTGGCCACCACAGCCATGGGAGGCCAGAAGATGGAGGAGCGGCAGGTGGGCAGACAGGGCAATTGATCACTGCCCGATGTCCCCAATGTCTGTGCTGTCCCCGCCATCCATGGTCCACGCTACCCCCCGACCCCACTGCTACTTCTTCTCCGCTGGTGCGAGCATGCACAGTGCAGGCACTCATCTCCATGCAGCGGTGAGCATGGCCTGATGGCTTTTTAATTCTGGCTAGTGGTAAGGGATTTAAGGATTTTTGACTGTGGAACTGGGTTTTCCAGAAGCAGGACTGTCAGATATGCAGAATAATGGCCATGGGGTTATGCCTCTTAAACAACTTGATTGCCAGAAGCTGGGCTTTAGAACAATTTACCAAGCTTTGTTTTTTCTACTAAAGGAATAGGATTCCCAGGAACCTCAATGCTAAAGCTTTAGGGAGCCAGACTATTCAGTACTATTTCCAATACCAGTCCATGCAATTGTAAAACCATATTGATACTACTTAAGTCAGGCTCATCCTATTACACTGGTCTCACAATCTGACCTGGTCTGTTTCACAATTTTCTAAGCTATAAAGCATTGTGGCTTTTGCAGATACACCTTAGGCACCTTTCAAATGTAGCCATTTGTGCTGGATTGGAATAGAAATACTCTGTGTCACAAATGGCTAGAAAACAAAGCCTTAAGAAGAAATAGGCACTTCACATCAATGCCCTCCTGCATGCATCATTTTGCCTGCAGCACCATGCAGCCCATAGAGGTCTATGCGTACCACAGGTAAAACACACGTATTGCACAGTGTGTTGCAGTAAAGTTAAATGGCCATACTCACCCCTTGGTCCATCGCTGATGGTCCTATGCCACTTTGCTGGCCTCCATCCTCTGGACCGGCACTGCTGCAGCCACCTTTTTGGGGACCCTCGCTAGAGCAGTGGGCTGAAGGACCCCAGGATGCTGGCTTTTGCAGTGCCAAACTAGAGGAGGATGCTGGGTCCCATGCTACTGCCAGTCTCCTTGGGGACTTGGGAACTCCTTGGTCCACCGCTGCCTTCTCCCCTTTTTTTGCCCCCGCCTGTGCCTTCTCTGCCACTGCTCCTCTAAGAGGGACAGGAAACAGGTGCAGTGCAGGGCAGGATGTAGCACTTCTGCTGGCATTTGGTGAAAACATGCAATATCTTAATAGCACCATGAGCCCTAAGAAACAATGTTGGAATGTGAGAGGGGCCCAACAAAATTTCACTACACTGAAGCCTACAAAATGCCAGTCTGGGGTCAGGATTTAGTGCAATTATGTGGTAGTATTGGTTGGTGAAATTGGTGACTATTGATAAAAAATTCAAATTGATCTGGGGGTGGAAATATGACATGTCTTCAAAGAAATTGCCACCATTGTGAATGCAGTGTGGGTTACGTGGCTGGCGCAATGCACTGCATGCTTTAAGGTAAGCTGTATCTGTACATAAAGATGCTTGTGGTAAATCCTTTTCTTCTACAAATGGGGTCTGTTAGTGTGCCTGCAAATTGAAAGGCAAATTATAGAAGCCTGTATTAGCAATTTGCCCACTAAAAGTAGCAGGCAAACCTAAAAAAAAATGAATCATTCACTTCTTGTCAAATAATGGTAGTCATTGAAATGTCCACTTTAGCAGAGGCAGAATTTCCTTAATGGGAGAAGGAAAAGAGTGGCTTTCCTAGAACGGAAAGTATTTGCACAGTACCCAGTCCAAGGACAGATAGCATTACCCATCTACCCTTGCAGTAGGCAGAGCTATGCAAATCATCTCTTTACGTCTCTGTGCCATCCAAGGCCCTTAGAACCGCTAAGGGTGCAATGCCAAGGATTAGCTTTAAATTTAGCCCCCCTATATTAAGCCTAACATGGGTCTCTCCACATACTGGCTTGCGACTATGTTTTGGTACTCACCAAGTCTCACCCCCCATACAGCAAGAGGAATCTGCCCTAGTGCTGATGAGAGTCTAAAGCTCGAAACACGTGTCCACTAGTTGGATGTGTCTGTCTGTCTGTCTGTCTGTCTGTCTGTCTGTCTAAAATTTAAAGCTAATCCTTGGCATTGCACCCTTAGCGGTTCTAAGGGCCTTGGATGGTACAGAGATGTAAAGAGATGATTTGCATAGCTCTGCCTACTGCAAGGGTAGATGGGTAATGCTATCTGTCCTTGGACTGGGTACTGTGCAAATACTTTCTGTTCTAGGAAAGCTCTTCTTTTCCTTTACCTAAGTAGAGGGTTTTTGGTCTCTTTAGCCCCCCTATATTAAGCCTAACATGGGTCTCTCCACATACTGGCTTGCGACTATGTCTTAATGGGAAAAAAAGACAATCTATGTTCCTTTTCTACTAAGATGAAGCTCTAGGTTTCTGACAGGCACATAAATCTCAACTACTAACTAGGTCATAAGATGTTAGAAAGACTTTCAATCGACCAGTATTGTAATACATATATATTACTTCTATCTGGCATGTAATAAAGTTTTTAGCTTACAGCTATAGCACGAAATCAACTTTTTGATTACTTAGTTGTACTTTTTTCACTTTGCAAGCATTACATTGATCATACTTCTTTTTATTACTGTGACCCTGGTGTGATATTAAAGTTTACTTATCTGACATTGAACCACTATCCTTCCTTAGGTCAAGAGAGAAAACCTACTTTTCTGCTATGTTATAAAATTTTTAATAAATATGACATACTGCAACACTAGTGATTACTTAATAGGAAAAGCCTGTCTATAATTGGTAATATATAGTATAATAATAAACTGCAACACAGTCTTAAAAATATTTTGCATAGGAGCATAGTAATATATATGGGATGTAAGTTACCGAAAATAGTGTTAAATATGCACAAAACAACCACTTAAGGTGTATTAAATGCTCAAAAAATTGCATAAATAGTTATCACCCTGTTGAGTAGTGATGGGCTCCCTATTTGGGTCAAAACTAGATTTGACCCAGATCTTGCCATTTTGATCCAGGTTGCCCAATCACAAATACCGGCAAATGATCTAGCATGCCACCAAGTGCTGACAGGTCCTTTGGACCCCTTACCAGTTCAAAATCTCATCATTGCTGCATCTTCCTTCATTTGTTCCCTCTCCCCTCCCCCTCTTGTGTCCTCTCTGCAGTTCCCGGGCGGTGGAGGGGCTCTCGTCTAGTCTGCCGACTGTCATCTTCTTTGTGTTAGGGAGAGCAATATCAGGGGAATCTCCCTCTATGTCTCTCCTCTCCAGTTTTGTCATTAAGCACATGGGGGGACTCCACACAGGCTCTAACTCTGGGGCATAAATGGTTGCTACTGAGGTGGCCCCAGCCGTAGCTTGGAGGGGTGCCAAGGAAAGAGGAGAGATGGTCCTCTCATACTACAGATGCAGGTGGAGCGACTGAAATTGACGCTCCCTGACATAAAATAGATGACAGCCGCTGGACCAGGAGGGGGCCCCTGACAAGGCTGTAGAGGGAACTGGAGCTATTGTATCCAGCATTCAGGACTACCTTTTGAGCAATGTTTTATTTATGGAGCTAATCAGGCTTGGGTAAAATATAAATTGTAGCAGATTATGATGGGACAAATCATTCTGAAGCATAGTCAAGTACCACTTGGTCCACCCAATCCACTGGTTGTAAAACTCTGAGTAAATTATTTACCAAAAACTCCAGAATAAATGCACCAAGATTTTTTATTTTAATTTAGCAGCATAGTCAGCTCTTCACGTGTTTCATGTTTCAGAGAAATTCCATTTGGTTTAAATCTACCACGTGTGATTGGGTAAAATGGGAAAACTCTTTGGTAAGAAAGAGTCTCACTTGATATTTTTAAACACATTTAAAGTGCAACAAAACCCCGGAAAACATATTGGGCTAATGTTACAATGGCATATGGCCATGTACTTGCAATGAGTGCAGTGAGTTTAAGGCCCTTATTTAACAAGGGATAGCGCCAGGTAGCGAATGGTGAGTGAACGGTAATGACACTCACCGCCACGAGAATGCCGGCTCCCCTCCGCAATCACACATTTATCAAGCCGATCCTGCTTAGCGACTGACAGAGCGCCAGATAGCGAATCATTCATCATTATTCCAGCCTCACCCCACAGCGCCAGTGAGCGACCTTGAACAGCGACAGGTATGACCTCTCGCTACCTGGCGCTCTCCAATGCATTTCAATGGAACAATCTTTAAATATTCTTAATTATTTGCTATTAATGTTTTATTTTTTTTTTTTTTTTTTAATGGCAAAAATGTTGTGACCACTTCTGCAATGTTAGATATTCTTTTTAAGGTTAAAAAAAAAAAAAAAAAAAAAATGTGTGCAGAATTGATATTACAGGTCTGATATTAATGTATTCATATTACAAAATGTTTGTAAAAACATGTTTTTTTTTTTCAAAAAATATGGTTGTTTGGGGTTTAAAAAACTACTTTTAACCCATCGCCGCCAGCGCTCTGGGGTTTAAACAAGCATTTCACAGCGCGAGAATTTTTGGAGCGTGATTTGTTAATGAATATGCTGGGAGCCGTTCGCTATGGCCATTCGCTGTCATGCGCTCCCATACAGTGCGGAACCTGTCAAACAGCGACTCGTCACCCAATATTCAACATTACCGCACACCGACTGAGTCGCTGTCAACAGCCGGACAACGGCCAAGCACAGCGAATACTAGCGGGCGCTGAGAAAATAACGCTACTGTCGCTCATCTGTCGCTACCTGCCGCTATTAATGAATCGGCCTCCCCGTGTCACTCTTGATCGACTCTTTATTGCCACTTATTTTTTTTAGGTGATGAATGTCACTTTTCCTCTTGCCGGTTGCCACATCTTGCTGTACTTTTGCCAGCAATCCATGGAATGCCTCCCATGGGCATGATTAGGGCGTGATTAGAGTCCATTACAGGCACAGCCTTGCACAGCATGAACATGGGATGCACTCCAGGAAGGGAGCAGGGATGCTGTGACTTACAGCCATGATGAAAAGCGAGGTCAAAAACACTGTGCAAATGTGGGATTTAGGACAGCACCCTGGGAGCTGCAAGATTTCTCATCAAAGACACAACAGGTCACAGCGGGCTGGATGCGGAAATTTTATGGAATTTCCACTACTCAAAATGCTTCCCACGACAGTGGGATTGTTAACTTTAGCATTCCTAACAAAGCTATCGCCTGTTGGGCCCCTTTCACTGTCATTCAGTGTTATCCCAAAGTCTGCTAAAAAAGTTTGCTAAAAGCAATATTTGCAAATGTCGAATTAAGGTGCTCATATAAATCTATACAACAGCACTCAAATGTTTATTTAGTTCATCTTAAAAAACATTGTGTCTTTGTTAAATGCAGAAGACACTAAAACATAGAGGCAGATTACAAAGTTCCAAAAAAATCTCAGGTCACTATAATTGCAGGCACATTGCTTCACCTCAATTTAAACACTAGACGCCAACTCTAATAAGCAATTGTGAAATGTCAAAGCTGTGGTAATAGAGCGCTAGCCCGTCGTAAGTGCCAGTATTTAGGCATGCCGTTTGGGCTTATGCATCAGACGATGTGCTAATACAAATGACAGTTTAAACAGCCAGTTAGTGCTTAGTGGGCACATTGCAATAGATGTGCTCCTGAGAAAAATGTGTCTTTGTCTTTAGTACTTGCAAAAGAAACTAAAACGCTCCATGTTTCAATATGTAGTGTTTTTGTCATCACTATTGGAGATATATAACCTGCTTAAAGACAGGCAAAAAAAAAAAAAAAACGCTATACTCACCTTGTGTTCCACAAAGACCATCACTTCTAGCCCGGGGCTCCAACTCCAACTTACCTGGATCCCTGCCCCATGCTGCCCAATCGCTTGTCTCTTCCGTGTTCCTCGATGGGGAGACACCCTCCACCATCAGTCACTGTGAGCTAGCCTGCGATTCACTGCAATGGAAAAGGGCATGGGAAGACTCCAGCCCCATCCTGCAAAATAAAGATAATCCCCGCCCGGCCCCCTCCAAATAGCGATTATGCTCATGTAATAAAAGAAAAAATAAAGACACTCATCTTCACCCCGAATCCAGCGTCGCGCATGCTTCTGCCTGTGCATTAATGCGAATGGGCAGGCGGAGAGTACACGATGCAGCTAGCACCACTTCATGGGCCTGGCCAGGACTTCCGTGTAGATGGCGACAGGCATTTGGTACCGCCAGCTGTGACACTGCTGAGGGCTGGATTCAGAGTGAAGGCGAGTGTCTTTTTTTTTATATTACATGAGCATAAGGAGAGGGCAGAGCCGGGGTTATGTTTATTTTACAGGAAGGGACTGGAGTAGCCCTTTAACACACCCCTTTCCATTGCAGTGAAGGGAGGAGGGCATGCTAGCTCACAGTGACTGGTGACGGGGGCGTCTCCCCATCAGAGCACATAGAAGAGATCGCAGAACTTTCTAGCAAAACCTTCATCCATCTAAAGGTTATTACTCATACAACAGCTGGTGACCCTTTACCAGTCTAGGCAAACCCTCATCTCTTACACTAACTCTTTAACTCTCTTGAGGTTTCGCTCAATCATTGTTCTAAGCGTATTCTTTCCAGTTACATAAATTAAACTTTTCCTCAGGCTCCCAACATAAACATGTTGATAAAAATGCTCCAGATATCCGGGGTAGGGTCACCTAAAGCCAGTCTATAAGGAGTGATATGCTTGAAGGGACAATCCTTTAGAATATAAGCCCGCAAGGGCAGGGCCCTCACTCCTACATCTGTCTGTTTAGAGCGTTATTCTAAGAAGCGTCAGCACGTTACACAGTGCCACCTTTTTTGCCTCAGCAGCACTCAGCGTCCGATATAAGAGATCCAAAAACGGGAGCACCGTTGCAACCATCAGATAGCATCTAATTTAACGCAAGTACCGTAAAAGTTGCAGCACTGGGCGCTCTGGTTAAAGCAGCGCCAAATTAAACCTGGCGCTGTAGCTCAAGATCTCATAGAGCACAATGGGCACAGAACTAGATTGAAGTGTTTAAGCTTATAATTAATATTAAATACTATTATTTGTACATAACTTGCATTGGGACTTGTCAGTAATTGAAACGCAGGCCTGAGATGTCACAAAATGAATTTTTGGGGCTTATTCAGATTTATTTAAATGGCTTTTTTTGTTTAACAATGTGAAATTTGGACAACAACTAAAACACGCACTGTAAAGTTTGTCCCACGGCATTGATTCCTTGTAACTTGTATAATGATGAAACAATAACCAGCCCCAGAAAAATACAGCGTCCAAGATTACAAGGTGGGAAAAAAATTCTAAATATGCTGTTGACCACTGGAAAAACAGCAGTACAAAGTGGCGCTCACTGGTGCTGGGATAATCGGCAGATGGATCCAACATGTGCTGACATAGGCTGGCCAATATCTAGCACAGCGCCAACTAAGACCAAAATGCCAGCACTCCGCAACTGGCGCTACAGCCACAAAAAAAGATGCTAAATAGCGAACATCATAAACAAGGTCCACAGTTACACTTCTGTTACAGTTGACTTATAACACCATGTGTATTATATGCATTGTTGGCATTGCTGTATTATACATATTTTACTTGTCTTATACCTGTAATATCTACTTTGTACAGCGCCATGAACTATGATGGCGCTTTATAAATAAACAATAATACTAATTCCAGGCTGGCTGTCATGGGCGGCAAAGGCGTAGAAGGTGTTGCCATGGATAGGAGGACCATATTTAGGGCCTTATTTAACAAGGGATAGCGCCAGGTAGCGAATGGCCGAACGCCGGCTCCCCTCCGCAATCACACATTTATCAAGTCGATCCTGCTTAGCGACTGACAGAGCGCCAGATAGCGAATCCTTCATCATTATTCCAGCCTCAGCCCACAGCGCCAGCGAGCGACCTTGAACAGCGACAGGTAAGACCTCTCGCTACCTGGCGCTCTCCAATGCATTTCAATGGAACAATCTTTAAATATTCATAATTAATTGCTATTAATTTTTTTTTTTTTTTAAATGTCAAAAATTCTGTGACCACTTCTGCAATGTTAGATATTTTTTTTAAGGTAAAAAAAAAAAAAAAAAAAAATTTGTGCAGAATTGATATTACAGGTCTGATATTAATGTATTCATATTACAAAATGTTTGTAAAAACATGTTTTTTTTTTCCCCAAAAATATGGTTGTTTGGGGGTTAAAAAACTACTTTTAACCCATCGCCGCCAGCGCTCTGGGGTTTAAACATGCATTTCACAGCGCGATAATTTTTTGAGCGTGATTTGTTAATGAATATGCTGGGAGCCGTTCGCTATGGCCGTTCGCTGTCATGCGCTCCCATACAGCGCGGAACCTGTCAAACAGCGACTCCTAACCCCGTATTCAACATTACCGCACACCGACTGAGTCGCTGTCAACAGCCGAACAACGGCCAAGCACAGCGAATACTAGCGGGCGCTGTGAAAATAACGCTACTGTCGCTCATCTGTCACTACCTGGCGCTATTAATGAATCGGCCTCTTAATATAGACAGTATATATAAATATATATTGAGTTAACCCAAAACATATATTTTAAGATTGCAGAAGTAAATTCAACCAAAATTCAAGGCAAAAATCTGTGTAAGTTTGAAAATATTCCCTGTCATTGTAAAGTGAAACTCACCCAGTAAAAAAAAGCAGGCTTAGCATCTTATATTTCATTCCCCGGCACTTTTGCATAGAAGCTGCATGAGTTCCCAGCTCTGCTCACTGTCTAGAGTATAGACGAGTATTACATTTATTATTACATTGATTCCGAACCCCATTCAGCAGGAGCGTAACTTTGCCTAATTGGTGATTTGCAGCTCGGATGTTTTTTTGTCCTAAGCAACAGGTTCTCTTTCAGTATGAAGACAAATAGGACCCATAACAGAATACTATTCTACCGTACAGGATGTCAATGTATGTGTTTGTTCATGATAACTATAGCCCATTTACTTGTAGGAGCTGAAGGATTATTTCCTCCCAAACTGTACAAACAAAGCATCACTCATGTTATTGTCTTCATGCTATACTGCCTTTCCATGGCGGTAAATCATTATGCCGATAGCAAAAATTACAATTTCCCAGGATTCCACACTGCAAATAAATAGTCTCAGGGCTTATATAGTTTATATGTGCAGCAGCATATAGGTGATATGTCTAACTTTAAGCTAACACATTAAAAATGTTATGATAGCTGAATTCGGTGTAGAGCACAGACTATTTCCTTTATTTGTGCATAAACTCACATTATAGTATGTGTATTGCACTGGTTAATAATAATCAGTCTACCTATCACTAGTCTAATGGCCTTCTGACAGCCCATTACTACAATAAACATGCAAGGTGACTTTAAAGGGAAAGTCCACTTTCCATGGAATTTTTGAAAGTGTATATTTCTGTATGTCAAAATGATGTCCTCATGGTGCTGAGCTTATCAATAAATGATCAGTGCTAGAAAATGTGTGTTTTATGCAAGCACCCGTCTGCAATCTTTTTTTTTTTTTTTCCCCGCTCAGATTTAAGTCTCCCTTTGCTTTATTCAGATTCGTGATCTTTCATCAGCAGGTAGGTTCCTTTTTTCATCAAGTGCGGGTATTTGCAGAAAAACTTTTTTTTTACCCTTAACCATTTTCCAAATGTAGGTGGGGTAGGTTTATGCCAGTGGTTAACGATGTAATATTTAGAGCCCATAATGATGATGTTATTCAGAGACCGCTAGGGCTTACCGTATATACTCGAGTATAGGCCGACCCGAATATAAGCCGAGGCCCCTAATTTTACCACAAAAAAATGGGAAAAGTTATTGAATTGAGTATAAGCCGAGGCGGCTTTTTTAAGCCCAAAAAGTGGGCTGAAAAACTTGGCTTATACTCGAGTATATACGGTATATACATATATATATATATATATATATATATATACACATATACATATATATATATATATATATATACACATATGCACACACAATGTACACACACTGACCGTATGTACACATATATACACACACATAAATGATATACATACATATGCACACTATACACACAAATACACACAATGTACACACACTGACCGTCTTGTCTATGTCCAGCTTGAGGCGCTTCTGGCTGATGCTCTTCTGCACCCGTTTTCTGAACGAGGCGTTTCCGGCGGCCCGGGCGCAGCGCTCTCTGCCGTCTATGAGGCAGCAGGTCTGGCCGAGGAATGGCGCGGAGGGGGGCCGCGGCCCATCCCGGCTGTCCTCCGTGCTGAAGCCGTTCATGGCCGCCTCTCCGTCACCCTCCAGCGGGCTCCGGACATGCCGGGCCTTACCCGGACACACTGCAGCAACCGAGGAATGGCGCGGAGGGGGGGGGGGGGGCGGCGGCCCATCCCGGCTGTCCTCCGTGCTGAAGCCGTCCATGGCCGCCTCTCCGTCACCCGCCAGCTCGCTCCGGACACACTGCAGCAACCGAGCCGCCGCTACCCTGACAACGGAAGTCCCGCCCCCAACCTGCTACACGTCCAGTGGCCGTCGAGTCAGGTGGGCGGGGTTCACCTGTGGTAAGGCGAGTGAGGATTGGCTGGCACTGGCGTCAGTCGCGATGGATGGAGTCACGCCTTTTCCGACGAGTTTGTGCAGCTCAGCTCCTCAGTTAGGTCACCGACATTAGTGATTGACTCGAGTATAAGCCGAGGCGGCTTTTTTCAGCCCAAAAAGTGGGCTGAAAAACTCGGTTTATACTCGAGTATATACGGTAAGTAAGTCCGGAATTGGGATATTTAAGAGAATTCTATTTTTGTCTAATGTAATATTTGTTTTCCCTGTCTGATTTACAAACTGGATTATTTCCTGCCAAAGTGCTGCTGTGTGCATACACTCCCACCATATGTGTTGTACTGTGTTCGGGTATAAACTGCACCACCAGCAAAGATTTGGGGGCATATTCCTGTTGTGGTCGGCGGTTAAGTAGTATCTTATAATATATAAGGCGAAGATTCTTAATGCAATCTGTTGCCATTGGCAATGTAAAGAGTCTGTACCCCAAGACATGAGATGTAAGTATTGGGGCCTGAGTTTGGGCTTCACCCAGCAGTATGCTGTGCAGGGCACCCACCAATTAATAGCCCCCCCCCTGCTTAGAGAACCAAAGGTCATTTTTTCATCCTTTTAGCAAACCTCCTGTCAAAAAGTCAAAGCTTTGTAAATTGCTCTACTAAAGCTCCAATTTGGTAATCAGTGATGGGCTTAACCTTATGCAGATGTTGTAGACTAGCATGCAGATGCTGTGCTCCTGAACTGCATGGAAGGGGCCATCTTGCTACAAACCTGAGTCCCACAGTTAAAAATGCCTTATATCTCTGTAAAATCATACCTTTTTACTAGCTAGAAGTAGAACATAGGACGCTTTGCAGCTGTCAACACCATAGAGATACGGGGAGGCCGATTCATTAATAGCGCCAGGTAGCGACAGATGAGCGCCAGTAGCGTGATTTTCACAGCGCCAGCTAGTATTCGCTGTGCTTAGCCGGGGTTTGATTGTTGACAGCGACTCAGTCGGTGTGCGGTAATGTTGAATACGGGGTTAGGAGTCGCTGTTTGACAGGTTCAGCGTTGTATGGGTGCGCCTGACAACGAATGGCCAGAGCGAACGGATTCATTAACAAATCACGCTCCGAATTTTTTCGCGCTGTGAATTCCTTGTTTAAACCCCAGAGCGCTGGCGGCGATGGGTGTAAAATAGTTTTAACCCTCAAACAACCATATTTTTTGATTGTAAAATTATACAAGTTTTTATAAACATTTTGTAATATGAATACATTAATATCAGACCTGTAATATCAATTCTGCACAAAATAAATTTTTTTTTTTTATTACCTTAAAAAAAAATCCTAACATTGCAGAAGTGGTCACAGAATTTTTGACATTAAAAAAAAAAAAAAATAAATAAACATTAATAGCAAGTAATTCCCGATTAATTAAAGATTGCTCCATTGAAATGCATTGAACATCGCCAGGGAGCGACAGGTCATACCTGGCGCTGTGATGGGATTAGCAGCGGCGCTGTTCGTTGCAGTCGGCTACATGATGAATCCCGCGCTAGCTGTCGCTCTCGCCGGCGCTAGCCTCATTTAGCTTGATAAATGCGTCATTGTGGCCGACGCCGGGCGTACTTGAGTCGGTAGCCGCCGTTAGCTGGCGGGACCTGGCGCTCGTCAGACACTACCTGGCGCTATCGCTTGATGAATAAGGGCAATAATTACATGTTGTACCTTCTCTCACACACACAACAATACTTTCCTGTTGATGTGTGGCCTCATTTTTCGGAGGCATATATATATCTAACTTTGGTGTGGTCTGCTGCTGACACAGCTCCCCCCCCATGCTCATATGTAAAAAGGACATGTGAGTAACTATCTGGCCACTCCCATGCGCAGCATGTGCAAATATATTCCACAACATCTGCATGGTGGTAAGCCTTCTCAAACTGCATATGCTACTGAACACCAGAGGAGAGATTAGGAGAGCAATTTACTAAACTACATTTTTATGACAGGAGGTCTGCTGCATCCACAAGTACACTAAGAGGCTGATTTATTACTAACGCCAGGTATTGCCAGATGAGCGTCTGTATAGCGGCACTTAGACCGACCACTAGTAGAAGCTGCAAGTGGGTATCGGGCGCTGTAACAGAGTGTCTCATTTGCTTCAGTAACCTGGCCTGCATTGATGAATGTGATGTATGTTGAGCGCTCTAACACCAGTACAGTGCTGCAGGGAGCGAGAGGTAGCGCCAGCTGAGTGCGACCGACTCACGGCGCTCCACACCATACTTATCAAAAAAGGACACACACACACACAGCGTTGGCGCTCTAAATCTGGTCGCTGTAGCATAGAGCGCCAGATGCTGTGTGATTAAAGTCTGTTTTTGAACACATATACACCAGTAACAAAGCGAAAACACATGGAATGACATTGTTTTAACACTGTGATATTAGCACTTTAGTGCCAGACCTGTAATAACAATTCTGCATAAAAAGAACTAAAAAAATGGTCAAACACGCTGTTTGAACACAAGCAAAGGAACGTCATTGAAATGTATGGGAGAGCGACTCTGAGCTAAAGGTAATACCTGGCGCTCTGGAAGCTAGAACGCCGGCGCTATATGCTGAGCCACCTGAATTAATACACGTGACGCTACATGGCGCTGTTAGAGTCGCTCGCCAGATTCGCTTTCATAAATGTGGTTTTGAGTACAGCGCTCGGCGTTCACCAGGCGCTGCCTGCCGCTACGAGGCACTACCTGGCGCTATCCCTTCATGAATAACCCCCTAAATTAACCTAACCCCCTCATGTCTGACAGTTTCACACACATGTGGCAGCAGCTCCTTGTCCAATAGTAGGCATGAGGCACTGCAGTGTGCAGCTGTTTCCTGGTCCCCATTATACAGAGCTCCATGAGGAAAAGGTCCAAAAGGGAGTGGAATTAGCTAGGTTCTTGCAGAACAGGTCTCCTAGTTGCCACAGAGAGTTTAGATTGGCTTTAAAGATGTTTTACTAGTCATTTAAATGCTAAAGTCAATCGAATCTAATGTTAACATGAAACAGCCTATACTCACCTTATCCCTATCCAGCTGCTCCAGTGATGAGCTGACATCAGCAGAGATCGACCTCTTAGAGTGCGCCCCCACCCTGCATGCTATGGATGCACGACTGCTCATAACTGGGGGGGGGGCATCCTGATTGGTGATGCCCCCCAACAAGCCCATGTCCCAAGGGTGAAAATACACACATCTTCTGGAATGCGACGAATCAGCGGTCTGTTGCAGGACTCATGTGACCTAGGACCCAAGTCTTATGAATACTTGCGACTACCAGTGGGAAATCGCTGCCCCAACAGGACATTGGGGGCAGCGATTGCTCGCTAGCGGTCCCAGGGTACTGCCTTGTAAGGGTCTATGCACAGGGGGCCCTATGTACCAATTAGATGCCCCTACATTTACAAGCAGCAATGGAACTGTATTGCCACTAGTTCCATAGATGTGGGATTGCTTTTTGTCATAAGATAGCAGGCTTCCTCACTGACTGGAGGCAGGGGAGTTGGTCCAAACTGGTCATGCAAAGAGCTCTTATCTTCACATTGCCACCGAGGACATGGCGGACTAGGTTTTCCCAAAAGTTCACCCTTAAATATACCCTTAAGTTAGCCTTCAAATGTTTTGCCATATTTCTCCACTTTTAACTGTTCACTTTGGCTAATATGGTACGATACACTATTGGTGGAGTTTAGCCTCAAACGTAGAGCAGAGCTAATGGTCTGATAGCTTAAACGTCTAGAAAAGTTAAAGTGATCCTATACCCAGAAAGGAAGTATATGTCGCCCTCTTCTATCTCCTAAGAAAAATTGTCAACCTGCACAGCGCTAAATAACCTTATATGTCTACACTGGATGCTGGTTGAAGTGGGCCCACACACCCGAAAAACAGGCCAGAATCAGTGCATACGGGGGAAGGCCTGCCAGCTCAGACCCAAAAGCCCACAAAGTCAGCTGCTCAACAGAAATACCAGTATGTAATTAATTATATTAGTAGAAAAGCTTTATTTAATACTAGCCGAAACATACCTTAAAAACAGTTAAAAACATGATTGCTAGGACTGGTGTATAACGGCAACTGGGGAGGCGCACTATAAAGTGCGCCCTTCCAAACGCTGGCGGTTTTTACCGGGCGCTGTTTTTGTTTTTGCACTGCTTTTTATCTGGCCATATTAGGCCCTTTACCTTTGCATATAACCATTGGCACGTCTTGCTCTTCTGCTTAATATTCTTTGCACATATTATAGGCACGGTTCCTAGGAGGAACTCCGGGGCATAATCATAATTATATCTCATTTTGCTTTATGTATATACCATGTTTTTGAGTGCATAATAGATTTCACACTACCATTATATATGTAAAGTAGTCCGTTATACACCAGTCCTAGCAATCATGTTTTTAACTGTTTTTAAGGTATGTTTCGGCTAGTATTAAATAAAGCTTTTCTACTAATATAATGAATTACATACTGGTATTTCTGTTGAGCGGCTGACTTTGTGGGCTTTTGGGTCTGAGCTGGCAGGCCTTCCCCCTTATGCACTCTTCTATCTCCTGCCAAGTGCTTCAAAACTTTTTTTAACTAAAGCCTTTGCTCAATATTAATGGAAAAAACTAACTGGATGCAGCCAGCCATATTGCTCCCTGGTCGAGCAGCCCCGCCCTCTGATGCTTTCCAGTGATGATATATTAACACCCTTACAACAAACAGTGCTCAATAACAATTCAGATTGCTGTACATAAAAATGTATTTCCCCTTTTCTCCTGCTGTGGTCAAAATGTAAAAACAATATGGCGTCTCCTGGACCTGCAGGTCACCTGCAAACAGGAAGTCCTGCTGAGTTTCAAGTTCCATCATGCTGGGAAAGGCCGCTCCATAATGACTGCTACCACTAGAATATCAGAGATGTTTGAGTGGATGCAGGAGCAAATGTAAGAGCTTACAAGTATTCCGTATCATACATGCAGATGGGTTAAGCGAGTTTTGGGAATTGTCTTTTGCAGCTGTGCCAGGCTGTTTGTCCAGTTTAAGTTACAGTTTACACAGCTCAGCATTGGGGAGCACTTCAAATGAACTTCCATTATGCAACAGTTTTGTTGTAATGGAATTAATTAGCATATGACATCACGCTACTTCCTGTTAGTGTTTTTTTTTTTTAAATCTGGGCAAAGCCTTTATTAAAAAAAAGTACACAAGGCTGTTGTGGCGCACTGGGCTAAAGATAGAAGGTGACAACTTAGGGCCTTATTTATCAAGGGATAGCGCCAGGTAGTGTCTCACTAGCGCCAGGTATCGTCAGCTAACGGCGGCTACCGACTCCAGAACGCCAGGCGGCGGACACAATCACGCATTTATCACGCTAAATGAGGCTAGCGCCGGCGAGAGCGTCATCTAGCGCAGGATTCATCATGTAGCCGACTGCAACGAACAGCGCCGCTGCTAATCCCATCACAGCGCCAGGTATGACCTCTCGCTACCTGGCGCTCTCCAATGCATTTCAATGGAGCAATCTTTAAATATTCATAATTAATTGATATTAATGTTTTTTTTTTTTGTTTTTTTTTAAATGTCAAAAATTCGGTGACCACTTCTGCAATGTTATATATTTTTTTTAAGGTAAAAAAAAAAAAAATGTGCAGAATTGATATTACAGGTCTGATATTAATGTATTCATATTACAAAATGTTTATAAAAACTTGTTTTTTTTTTATCCAAAAATAAGGTTGTTTGGGGATTAAAAAACTACTTTTAACACATCGCCGCCAGCGCACAGGGGTTTAAACAAGCATTTCACAGCGCGAGAATTTTTTGAGCGTGATTTGTTAATGAATATGCTGGGAGCCGTTCGCTCTGGCCATTCGCTGTCATGCGCTCCCATACAGCGCGGAACCTGTCAAACAGCGACTCCTAACCCCGTATTCAACATTACCGCACACCGACTGAGTCGCTGTCAACAGCCGAACAACGGCCAAGCACAGCGAATACTAGCCGGCGCTGTGAAAATAACGCTACTGCCGCTCATCTGTCGCTACCTGGCGCTATTAATAAATCGGCCTCTTAATTTCTGAGTAAAGGTGCACTTTAGAGAGTGTATTCTTGTTAGGGGACAGAAATAAATGATTACTATGCAAATACTATACATCTTAAGAAGACTTTTCTGAAGAGCTTGTTGAATTTTTAGATACTGCGCATTTAAACGGATTGATAGCTGAAGTGCTGAAACTGTCAAGAAAACTGCTTTGGGATAGCACTTGTGGAAATAAATTGCTAAGACTTTTAAAGACATTCAACTTCACATGCCCCACAGCTTCCAAAATATTGATTACACTAACAATCTTTAGGATTTAGCAGTTCAGTTGTCTTTGGAATACTGTGGGAACATTGACTAGATTCAAGATGCTTTTAAGTAAAGCTGTCAAAGTAAGAGCACAAAGAGATTTGCTATGTGTGCTCT
Source organism: Gastrophryne carolinensis (assembly GCA_027917425.1). Taxonomy (NCBI): domain Eukaryota; kingdom Metazoa; phylum Chordata; class Amphibia; order Anura; family Microhylidae; genus Gastrophryne; species Gastrophryne carolinensis. Next base: position 215,389,022 of record CM051236.1, read on the forward strand.
CTGCATACAAAATCACACTTCATCTCTTTGCCAGAATTTTATTGTTAATTTGGGCTTCTGTTCACTGAGCTATGAAGTATTTCTTATTTCCCCTTTTTTTAGGCACAGGAGCAAGAAGCATCTACTGCTTAAGTGGCATTCTGTCCACCCTTCAAACATGTATGTGATTTTCAAGTCTTACAAACATCAAGCATTTCTAAAATGGAGGGCACTTTATAAATGGTATTCAAATATGTATGTATGCATTCGATGCTCTCCTTTTTATCTGCTCTGATTGAAATGGAATCTCTAGTGAAGTCATTGTAGTCAAGACGCCCCATGAGAATAAGCATCTATAAGGACAATACATTTTGCTAATATTCCATCTCAATCTACCATCTATATCCTTCTCAATCCACCCTGGCACACGGGGGCTCACAAGATGGAATCATTCTTGGAGTCAGCCAGAATCAATCATTCTTGGGCCCCCTATGTATAAGTTAGGTAAGCACACCTTACAACCGGGGAGGCCGATTCAGTAATAGCGCCAGGTAGCGACAGATGAGCGCCAGTAGCGTGATTTTCACAGCGCCCGCTAGTATTCGCTGTGCTTGGCCGTTGTTCGGTTGTTGACAGCCACTCAGTCGGTGTGCGGTAATGTTGAATACGGGGTTAGGAGTCGCTGTTTGACAGGTTCCACGCTGTATGGGTGCGCCTGACAGCGAATGGTCATAGCGAACGGCTCCCAGCATATTCATTAACAAATCACGCTCAAAAAATTCTCGCGCTGTGAAAAGCTTGTATAAACCCCAGAGCGCTGGCGGCGATGGCTTAAAAGTAGTTTTTAACCCCCAAACATCCATATTTTTTGATTAAAAAATTAAACAAGTTTTTCTAAACATTTTGTAATATGAATACATTAATATCAGACCTGCAATATCAATTCTGCACAATTTTTTATTTTTTATTTTTTTCCCTTTAAAAAAATATCTAACATTGCCAAAGTGGTCACAGAATTTTTGACATTTAAAAAAAAAAAAAAAAAAAAAACATTAATATCAATTAAATATGAAGATTTAAAGATTGCTCCATTGAAATGCATTGGAGAGCGCCAGGTAGCGAGAGGTCATACCTGCCACTGTGATGGCATTAGCAGCAGCGCTGTTCGTTGCAGTCCCGCTACATGATGAATCCCGCGCTAGCTGACGCTCTCGCCGGCGCTAGCCTCATTTAGCGTGATAAATGCGTCATTGTGTTCGCAGCCTGGCGTTCTGGAGTCGGTAGCCGCCGATAGCTGGCGCTACCTGGCGCTAGAGAGACACTACCTGGCGCTATCCCTTGATAAATAAGGCCCTAAATGTTAGTTATGAATCAAACTAATCAGGGGGTTAGTGGTCACCGTGGTTTTCCTTTCACTCCAAAGCCAAAAACTAGTATCTAGAAAAGACTACTGCACACCAAATTGTTCCTGAAAGATTTGTATTTTATAGAACAAATTGCATATATAAAAAATGCAAACATCTAAACAACATTTTCTCTATACACTCACATGTTTTCTAAGAGAACTACTGAATCGTGTTACTTCAATTGTGTTTCCTATGAGGAGGGAATATCGAATAATCTGTTCTTCCCAGAGCATATTGAATAAAGGAGATTGTCTGTAGGTCATGTACTGGATATGTACTGTAGGTAAAATATCTAAACTAGAAGCACAACATCCTAAGATCAAATCTCGCTGATTCTTATACCTTGGCAGCTTGAATCTTAACCATGAAGGACCAAGGAGGTTACATTGTGGTCCATAATAGAATGTGCTTGCACTGTTTTACCTAAGAGAACAGTATATCTTGTAAACAACCCCTACTATTTTGGACTTGGACAATGTCTGTGAACATTACTGTTGTTATTTATAATACATACAGAGTTGTAACTTACTGTGACTGGGCCCTGATGAAAACATTAAATGGTGCGCTGGCATTGCCCATACAACCTTTTACCTGCCATATTGACCCTTGAGGAAGAGAATAATTATCTAATACAGATGCCAGACAGAGACTGCCACTTGGAAGGGAAGTATTGCTTTATATAAATAAGATTGTTTAAAGCGAGTTCAGGAGCTTTTGCGAGTTCCAGTTGTATTATAAGTGAGGGGACTTTTTATTAAGGGACTTTATATTGGGACTTCAAGTGTTCCTATTGCCTATGTGCTAAAATAAGAAGGTAAAAGCCAAAGTTGCTGCATCTGTGAGTACTAAAATTGTTTTTACTGCTGTATTGTAACTAGGATAATGGCTAGCAATATTGGAGGTCTACTTCAGTGCACAGTTTGTCATATGTATACACTTCAGGAGCAGCAGTTCCCGGGTGAATACCTCTGTGGTAAATGTGAGCAAATTGCAAACCTGGAAGCTCGGGTTAGAGATCTGGAGGAGCAAAATGCAAGACTGAGGAGAATTGACAATATGGAAAAGAGTTTTCTGCTCACTGAGCAAGTAGTAAATGGGGTATATACAGAGGGTAGAGAAATGGGTCAGGAGGAGCAGATAAGTAGCTGGGTAAATGTAGATAGAGGGAGTAGAAAGGGTGCACAGAAAAGGAAGGCCATTCCTGTGTCTGCGCACCCTAGCAAAATTGCCAAGTTGGGTAATGATGCAAGAGTGTCAGTCTCAGAAATGGCAGCCCTAGCAGATACTGCTCTCCCTAACAGCCGGGAGAACAGCCCAGCTAGTGAGTGGGTGGTTGGGACTGCAGGTAGGACTAGACAGTTAGTGGTCATAGGGGATTCTATTATCAGGCGGACTGATAGAATAATTTGTCACCAAGACCGCCTCAACCGAATGGTTTGCTGTCTCCCTGGTGCCAGGGTTCGGCATGTGGTGGAAAGGGTGGACAAATTACTGGGAGGGGCTGGGGATGACCCAGCGGTCGTGGTCCATGTGGGGACCAATGACAGAATTAATGGGAAATGGAGGATCCTTAAGAATACATTTAAGGAATTAGGCACCAAGTTGAAGGGAAGGACCTCCAAGGTTGTATTCTCTGGAATACTGCCAGTGCCATGTGCTACACATGAAAAACAGCGAGAGCTTAGAGAGTTAAACGCATGGCTCAAGTCCTGGTGCAGGGCAGAGGGATTTGGGTTCCTAGAGCACTGGGCTGACTTTTCATTGGGGTACAAACTGTATTCTAAAGATGATTTGCAGAATGGAAGGGGGGCTGCTGTGCTGGGTAAGAGGATACTAGAGGGGGTGGAGAGTTATTTAAACTAGTGATGAGGGGGGAGGGCAAGAGTGAAAATAAAAGTGAAGACAGGTTACTTAGGGGACAGCATATGATGGTGGGTGGAGAATTAGAAGGGGGGAGGACTGCTATGATGGATAAGGAGATCCATGAGTTGCAAACCAGCAGTAACAAATTAGACGGATGCATTACTGCAGGAACTAATACTATACCCCAATGTGTCAAACTAGATAGGAACATAAAGTGTATGTTCACAAATGCCAGAAGTCTGGCAAGTAAAGTGGGGGAGCTTGAGGCTCTGGTGCTGGCAGAGAATATTGATGTTGTTGGTGTGGCTGAGACATGGCTGGATTCCACACATGACTGGACTGTCAATCTACAAGGTTTTGCTCTTTTTCGGAAAGACAGAGCAAAAAGGAAAGGGAGCAGCGGGTGCCTTTATGTAAAGCAAGAACTCAAAGCATATATTAATGAAGGGATACTAGCAGAAGATTGTGAGGATGTAGAATCCTTGTGGGTAGAAGTAGGGGGCGATATAAACAATGCTAAAATACAGTTTGGTGTAATCTATAGGCCCCCAAATATAACTGAGGAAATAGAGGGCCAACTGCATAAACAGATAGAGCGGGCATCACAGGCTGGTGCAGTGGTGGTGATGGGGGACTTCAACTATCCAGGAATTGACTGGAGACATGGTTCTGCTTCCACTACAAGGGGGAGAGCATTCCTCAGCTTGCTACAAGATAATTATATGAATCAGTTCGTGGAGGCACCAACTAGGGGTGATGCTATTCTAGATCTTGTAATATCAAATAATGATGACCTGATGGGGGCAGTAACAGTCCGTGAAAATCTTGGTAACAGTGACCACAATATAATTGTATTTAACATAAACTGTAAGAAAGATTTTCTTCCTGGGAATGCAAAAACATTAAATTTTAGAAAGGCCAACTTCCCCAGGCTCAGAGCTGCACTCAAGGACATAGACTGGGAGCATCTGTTCAGGAATAAGGATACAGATGCCAAATGGGAGTGCTTTAAATCAATTGTGAGTAGCAACGTTGCAAAATGTATTCCTACGAGTAACAAATATAAGCGGCTAAAGTTAAACCCCTCATGGCTGACACCTGCGGTTAAAAGGGCAATAAAGAACAAAAAAAGGGCATTTAAACATTACAAGGCTGAACTCTCAGCTGTAACACTTGAACAGTATAAACTAGTAAATAAAGTGTGTAAGAAAGAAATAAGGTTGGCAAAAGCACAAAATGAACGAGATGTGGCCAAAGAAAGCAAAACAAACCCTAAACGATTTTTCAAATATATAAATTCGAAGAAAACTAAATCAGAACAGGTAGGTGCCCTAATTAATGATAATGGGGAAATGGTCACTGGGGATGAGGATAAGGCAGAGCTGTTAAATGGATTCTTTAGCTCTGTGTACACAAGAGAAGCGCTAGGAGCCAACACAGGAGATGCCACTGATAGTAATAGCCCAAGTATAATAATTAACAAGCTAAACGTGGATATCATCCAAGAAAAACCCAATAATTTAAATGTGAATAAGACTGGAGGGCCAGATGGACTTCATCCAAGAGTTCTCAAAGAACTCAGTTCCGTTATCTCGTCACCTCTGTTGTTGATCTTTAAAGACTCACTAGCAACTGGTATAGTGCCAAGCGACTGGTGCAGGGCAAATGTGGTGCCCATTTTTAAAAAGGGCTCTAGGTCTTCTCCGGGCAATTACAGACCTGTTAGCTTAACATCCATTGTGGGGAAATTGCTTGAGGGACTATTAAGGGACAACATACACGAATATGTAACTATCCATAATATTATAAGTGACAACCAACACGGTTTTACTAAGGACAGAAGCTGCCAAACTAACCTGATTGGCTTCTATGAGGAGGTGAGTAGAAGCCTGGACAGAAGGGCGGCTGTGGATATAGTTTTTCTGGATTTTGCAAAAGCATTTGACACTGTCCCCCATAGACGCTTATTGGGGAAATTGAGATCTTCAGGATTAGAAAACGCAGTTTGTAACTGGGTTGAAAACTGGCTGAAGGATCGTGTGCAGAGAGTTGTGGTTAATGATACCTACTCTGAATGGTTACTTGTTGTAAGTGGCGTACCCCAGGGTTCAGTGCTGGGCCCACTATTATTCAACTTGTTTATAAACGACATAGAAGATGGAATTAAAAGCACTGTCTCTATTTTTGCAGATGACACAAAGATATGTAGCACAGTGCAGTCTATTGAAGATGTTCACAAGCTTCAGGCTGACTTGGACACATTGAGTGTCTGGGCATCCACTTGGCAAATGAAGTTCAATGTGGAGAAATGTACTTGGGGTCTAATAACCCGAAGGCAACATATGTCCTCGGGGGAGTAAAACTGGGAGAGTCACTTGTTGAGAAGGATCTGGGGGTACTAGTAGATCACAGACTAAATAACAGCATGCAATGCCAAGCAGCTGCTTCCAAGGCCACCAAGATACTATCGTGCATTAAAAGAGGTATTGAATCACGGGATAGAGATGTAATTTTGCCTCTTTACAAGGCAATGGTGCGCCCTCACCTGGAGTATGCCGTCCAGTTCTGGGCACCCGTTCATAGAAAGGACGCCCTGACTCTGGAAAAGGTGCAAAGGAGAGCCACCAAACTAATAAAGGGAATGAAAGATCTTAGTTATGAGGAAAGATTACGAGAATTAAATCTGTTTAGTCTTGAGAGGAGGCGATTGCGGGGGGACATGATTAACTTGTATAAATATATAAATGGACCATACAAAAAATATGGGGGAACACTATTTCACGTAAAATCCTCTCTAAGGACAAGGGGGCACTGCCTTCGATTGGAAAAAAAGAAATTTAGTCTCCGGAGGCGACAATCGTTTTTTACCATAAGAACTATAAATCTATGGAATAGCCTCCCACAGAAGCTTGTTACAGCATCAACCGCTGACAGCTTCAAAAAAGGATTAGATGCTTATTTTGAAGAAAATAACATTAACAGTTACTACTAGTGGTTATCAATAAAAAAATAAAATAAAGACAAAAAATTAAATAAATGGCTTCCCCTATGAAATAAAAAATAACTTCCCCCTACCCCAACATCCTTGGTTGAACTTGATGGACATATGTCTTTTTTCAACCGTATTAACTATGTAACTATGTAACTATAAGATACAGTTTCACAACTAAACTCTTGAAGAGGCAATTCAAGCAATGTTTTTATCTCTGTACAATATACCATGTGATTGCAAATCAGATAAATAAGGAGAAGAGACCTCCTTACCCCATAAGCCCCAATGCAGTCATTATGCCCCTGAATACATGTCTTTGATCTACTTGTATGCAGCCCATTAACTAGAGACCCTGGAGGCCATGATTTGAGGGTTTCCACTTAGGCCCTTATTTAACAAGGGATAGCGCCAGGTAGCGAATGGTGAGCGAACGGTAATGACGCTCACCGCCACGAGAACGCCGGCTCCCCTCCGCAATCACACATTTATCAAGCCGATCCTGCTTAGCGACTGACAGAGCGCCAGATAGCGAATCATTCATCATTATTCCAGCCTCACCCCACAGCGCCAGCGAGCGACCTTGAACAGCGACAGGTATGACCTCTCGCTACCTGGCGCTCTCCAATGCATTTCAATGGAGCAATCTTTAAATATTCTTAATTAATTGCTATTAATGTTTTTTTTTTTTTTTTTTTTTAAATGTCAAAAATTCTGTGACCACTTCTGCAATGTTAGATATTTTTTTTAAGGTAAAAAAAAAAAAAAGGTCTGATATTAATGTATTCATATTACAAAATGTTTTGAAAAACATGCTTTTTTTTTTCTCAAAAAATATGGTTGTTTGGGGGATAAAAAACTACTTTTAACCCATCGCCGCCAGCGCTCTGGGGTTTAAACAAGCATTTCACAGCGCGAGAATTTTTTGAGCGTGATTTGTTAATGAATATGCTGGGAGCCGTTCGCTATGGCCGTTCGCTGTCATGCGCTCCCATACAGCGCGGAACCAGTCAAACAGCGACTCCTAACCCCGTATTCAACATTACCGCACACCGACGGGGTCGCTGTCAACAGCCGAACAACGGCCAAGCACAGCGAATACTAGCCGGCGCTCTGAAAATACTGCTACAGTCGCTCATCTGTCGCTACCTGGCGCTATTAATGAATCGGCCTCATAGACTATAACTCTGTCTGAGCACTCATTACTTCACCTGTGCATTTGTGTGGGGATCTGGAAAATATGACCGGTTGGTGGGCCTTAAGGAGATGGTTGGGGACCCATGCTCTAAACTGCTCCTGAATCTCGGTGGCGATACAATGCTGCATGAGAGGCAAATACATTTTTTGACAAATTTAGAACACTTTCCTTTTTTTACATTTCTTCTGTTAAACTTTATCCTCACAGTGCATGTGGTGTTACATCTGCTTTATCTTGCAGTATGTATGATCCTAGCTGAGCCATGGAACATGTAGAAAATCTTTCTTATATAGCAAAAAGCACTGCACCATCAATGTATAACCACAGTGTGCTGACCCTGCCAATACTCAAACCATAAAGCAAATTGGGCTTTAGCCAATGGTGATTGCACTTTCTCCCAATATAAGGTGATATAGAATTGCACAATGCGTAAAAGGTGCTACATGATATTGTGTTATATGGTCTAGTCCTAACTGTATAGTGCCTTATAAAGTCACTATGAGGCTGATTCATTACTAACGTCAGATGAGATGTCTGTATAGCGGCACTTAGAGCGACCGCTAGTAAACGCTGTAAGTGGGTATCGGGCGCTGTAACAGAGCGCCACAGTCACTGTAGTAACCTGGCCGGCACTGATGAATGTGATGTATGTTGGGCGCTATAACACCAGTACAGCGCTTCAGCGAGCGAAAGGTAGCGCCAGCTCAGTGCGACCGACTCTCGGCGCTCCACACCATACTTATCAAAAAAGGACACACATACAGCGTTGGTGCTCTAAAGCTGGACGCTGTAGCATAAAGTGCCAGACACTCTGCATAAAAATATAAAAAGTCCAAAAAGTTTCTAAAAATGTTTGTTTGCAGCCAGGAAATGTCACGCGATGATTTGTGCAAAAAAAGAAAAAAAAAAAGGCAAACACGGTGTTTAAACACAAACAAATGATCGCCCATTGAAATGTATGGGAGAGCGATATTGAGCAAAAGGCAATACCTGCCACTCTGGAAGCTAGAGCGCCGTCGCTTTGTGCTGAGCCGCCTGTAATAATACATCGGATGCTACATGGCGCTGTTACAGTCGCTCACCAGATTCGCTTTCATAAATGTGGTTTTGCCTACAGCGCCCGGCGTTCACCAGGCTCTGCCTGCCGCTACGAAGCACTACCTATCCCTACTGAAGCTATCCCTTCTTAAATAACCCCCTATATAAGCATTAGCCACCTCATAAGGGTGGCTAATGCTGAATTTTCCCACAATATACATGAATAGACAATACTAGTTCATCTGGGTTGACTAGTGTAATGAGCCAAGGTATATCAGTATATCAGCTGAAAAACACCACAAAACCACAACAGGATAATGAAACACTTAAATAAAGAGGGCTTTGTTTGACATTGGAGCACATTTCAATGAATGAATTCGATGAAGCAATTACCTTTACCTTCTGGGATGGCTTTTGGCTACCTGGATGGAAATTGTGCCATCAGAATAAATATATTCTTTATGTAGGAACAATAAAGAGGAGATCATTAAAATCTATTACGGAATGCTGGCAAAACGAAATAGCTGATAAAGGGTGATTGACTATGATACAAACAGAAAACCTTTGGGACTAGCGACAGAACTGAAAGTTGGCATGACGGAATAGTAGAGGGACTCGACCGCGGAATAACGGGAAAAAGGGAAAACATCTGAAAGTTTGTATGTTTTGATTAATGATTAATTGATATTGTGGATTAAAGATGCAGATTAAAGCCAAGCCCAGCTGTTACCTGTTATCTCACTACCTGTCCAACAAATAAGTTACATTACAAAACTCATTTTTTTCTGGAGCTGAATGCGTTAAGTCAGTGAGCCAAGTAACCGGATCGCTGGCTGGTGGAGTACACTGTAAATTGCCATCAAGCAAACAGCTCAGGCATTGGGGCTTATAATCATTATTCAAATCCTACCAATGGAAAACTGAATAACCCTTTGCTGTGGCCCTCCAATAATTTCATTGAATTAAAACAAAACCCAGTGTGAAGCATGACAACCAACATGAACTCAATGAAACCTAATAGACTTAGGCCCTTATTTAAGAAGGGATAGCGTCAGGTAGTGCCTGGTTAATGAGAGGTAGCGACTGATAGCGACTGGTCAACGCCGGACACGGCATGCAATTCCACATTTATCAAGCAGAATCTGTTGAGCGACTGGAATAGCGTCATGTAGCGTCTGATTCATCATTTTTACAGCCTCAGCGAACAGCGCCTTGCACAGCACCAGGTATGACCTCTCGCTACCTGACGCTCTCCCATACATTTCAATGGACGATCCTTTTCTTCTCTTTAAACGGGTTTTTTTTTTTTTTTTTCCAAAAAATCACAAATAATTCTTTGACCTCTTCTGGCATTGAAAAAGCAGTTTTTTCATTTTTTAAATATTTCCTCAGAAATGACATTACAGGTCTGCCATTAAAGTGTTCATGTTACAATGTTGTTACAATGTAATTCCATATGTTTTCGCTTTGTTACTAGTGTATAGATGCTTGAAAACAGACTTTAAACACACCGCCTCCTGCGCTCTGGGCTTCAAACAACTATTTTTCAGCGCCAGAGATTTGTGAGGCTGTTTTTTTGCTGAATATGGTGTGAGTCGGTCACTGTGAGCAGTCGCTAACATGCGCTCCCATACAGCGCAGTACTGGTCAAATAGCGACTCCTCACAATGTATTCACCATTACTGAACAGCGACTGAGTCGCTATAAAGTAGCGACTCACGGCCGAGCACAGCGACTACTAGCGGGCGCTCTGAAAATGCCTGCTACAGACGCTCATCTGTCGCTACCTGCCGCTAATGATGAATCAGCCTGCCCGTGGTAACAAGCTCTAATTTCTTATTGTGGAGCCTAGTAATGACCAAACACATAGCCAAACTAACTCAGACTAAAAGGTCAGGAACAGATATCATTATGCCAACCTGGGACTATTTTCAAAAACAGACCAGTCAAATTCTTCAGGTTGCTTGAAACAACCGACCTAGGAAATTAATGAAATACTGAAGTCTCTCCCGATCTCAGGTGGCTGCTATTTCGAACATTTTTCCAAACTCTCCATCATAATAAAGGGCATAAAATTAGCTTGAAATCTTGCGTGTCTGGTTAGCTTTTGAAGCTGGGATTTTTTCCAGGTGAAGGACATACATTTTCCAGTGAAAACATATTTTACAGATTAGTTAGTATATAACCCCTATGGCTTATAAATGTGTGACGTGAGACAGCGATATAACCACACAGGAAGGCAAGGCTCTTATGCGGACCTTCACCCTGAATAAGAACATATCTTATATGGCCCTTAGGTAACAAGGGATAGCGCCAGGTAGCGAATGGTGAGCGAACGGTAATGACGCTCACCGCCATGAGAACGCCGGCTCCCCTCCGCAATCACACATTTATCAAGCCGATCCTGCTTAGCGACTGTGATAGCGCCAGATAGCGAATCATTCATCATTATTCCAGCCTCACCCCACAGCGCCAGCGAGCGATCTTGAACAGCAACAGGTATGACCTCTCACTACCTGGCGCTCTCCAATGCATTTCAATGGAGCAATCTTTAAATATTAATAATTAATTGCTATTAATTTTTTTTTTTTTTTTTTTAAATGTCAAAAATTCTGTGACCACTTCTGCAATGTTAGATATTTTTTTTAAGGTAAAAAAAAAAAAAAATTTGTGCAGAATTGATATTACAGGTCTAATATTAATGTATTCATATTACAAAATGTTTGTAAAAACATGTTTTTTTTTTCCCAAAAATATGGTGGTTTGGGGGTTAAAAAACTACTTTTAACCCATCGCCGCCAGCGCTCTGGGGTTTAAACATGCATTTTACTGCGCGAGAATTTTTTGAGTGTGATTTGTTAATGAATATGGTGGGAGCCGTTCGCTATGGCCATTCGCTATCATGCTCTCCCATACAGCGCGGAACCTGTCAAACAGCGACTCCTAACCCCGTATTCAACATTACCGCACACCGACTGAGTCGCTGTCAACAGCCGAACAACGGCCAAGCACAGCGAATACTAGCGGGCGCTGTGAAAATAACGCTACTGGCGCTCATCTGTCGCTACCTGGCGCTATTAATGAATCGGCCTCTATGTTTCCCACAACCTGTACATACAGATTGCCCACATTAAAAATCATCCTACATGCAGTTAGTGCATTTTCTGAGCCTTTAAACATCCAAGATGGCGGCTCATAGAGCATCAGGCTGCCTTGCTGTCCTTTTCCTGACTCCGCCTCTGCTCTGTCTGTGCACAGCACAACTATAACCCGCCCCCTGCACTTTATCCCACTCTCCTCTCCTTAGTATGTGATGCTTCTGAGTCAAGATGGCGGCGCCCGTATTCTAGATTCCAGAACAGAGTTGCAGCCCAGTGGGGAAAATAATAGAAAGAAAGTGATTAAACATATTAAATATAATAATTTTAGATTCTGGGGAATCATTTTTTAAGTGTTGGGCTTTTCATTAAATCACACTGAAGGTCCGGTTTAAGCTTTTTAGCATTTGTTCTAAGTGTCTAAAACTTTTTCTCCTTACTCTACAAGCAAAAAAAAAAGTGTCTGTTGTTCTTTTGTGCAGCAGATGGCTGCTGAGAAACATTCCAGCAATATCCTCATTCTGCATGTTACTCTAATAGGGAAGAGAGATTCTGCGGAACCATCCTGTTATTATATGCGCTGGCCTATCTACTCAAATCATTGAATTATTCACAACCTAAGCCACGGGACTATCTCAGTAATCTTTCTCAATATGTACGTTCACTTTAGCTAGTAGATGGGCTTTGTGATGTGCTTAGGGTGCATTTAGTGCGGGTGCTTTATGTGATTGACAGCATTACAAGGCAAGAGAACACTGCACTAAAATAAACATTGAATGTGGAATTAAAGTGAACCGAACCCATCCTATAGTCTATGAGACTCCAGGGCAGGCTTAGAGGCCGATTCATTAATAGCGCCAGGTAGCGACAGATGAGCGACAGTAGCGGTATTTTCACAGCGCCCGCTACTAGTCGCTGTGCTTGGTCGTTGCTCGGCTGTTGACAGCGACTCAGTCGGTGTGCGGTAATGTTGAATACGGGGTTAGGAGTCGCTGTTTGACAGGTTCCGCGCTGTATGGGTGCGCATGACAGCGAACGGCCATAGCGAACGGCTCCCAGCATATTCATTAACAAATCACGCTCAAAAAATTCTCGCGCTGTGAAATGCTTGTTTAAACCCCAGAGCGCTGGCGGCGATGGGTTAAAGGTAGTTTTTTAACCCCCAAACAACCATATTTTTAGAAAAAAAAAAAACATGTTTTTCAAAACATTTTGTAATATGAATACATTAATATCAGACCTGTAATATCAATTCTGCACAAATTTTTTTTTTTTTTTTTTAACCTTAAAAAAAAAATATCTAACATTGCAGAAGTGGTCACAGAATTTTTGACATTAAAAAAAAAAAAAAAAAATTTATAGCAATTAATTATGAATATTTAAAGATTGCTCCATTGAAATGCATTGGAGAGCGCCAGGTAGCGAGAGGTCATACCTGTCGCTGTTCAAGGTCGCTCGCTGGCTCTGTGGGGTGAGGCTGGAATAATGATGAATGATTCGCTATCTGGCGCTCTGTCAGTCGCTAAGCAGGATCGGCTTGATAAATGTGTGATTGCGGAGGGGAGCCGGCGTACTCGTGGCGGTGAGCGTCATTACCGTTCGCTACCTGGCACTATCCCTTGTTAAATAAGGGCCTTACTCTCTCCCGCGTGGGGCATCCCAAACTGGGATGCCTCACTCTGGGAAACCCCCTGAGTCGCCCACAAATCTTACCTTTTCCCTGAGCCCACAAGCGTGACTGGCGCCGGCATCACTCGCCTCCCTTCTGGCCACTCACAAGTGTATCTAGGATTCCTACCAGAGATTTTGGGCTCAAGGAGAGGTAAGTAAGCTTGGTGAACGTGAGGTTTAACACTGTGGGGCACTCCAAACGGTGCTGCCCCAGGGGAAAGGATAAAACCCGGGATAGTGAAAATCACGGGTTTTGGTCCACTTTAAAGAAATAAATTGGAATGCAAAGTAAAAAGCACAAGAAGGTCAATACTACCCAGAAAGTATTCAGTATCGACACATGTCAGCTACGATACTGGTATCAGCAACCTAAGTTCCTGAGGCTTCCTCTTAGTACTCTAAAATAAATCTTCCATCAGCCACTTGCCCTCAAGATCCTGCCAGCTTACCCAGCCCAGGGTGACGTTACTCTCCATTGGAGGGCAAGCAGCTGGTGCTTCATATGCTGGAAAAGCAGCAGGAAGAGTTTGCTCGAACTTTTGGTCTCCCAGTCAGTAGAACATATGGCAGCTGGAGGAGGGTATAAGTAGCTGGAGGAGGGTATAAGTAGCTGGCAGGAGGGGGAATTTGAAATGCAGAGGGTAAGCCTTACCTATAAGGATAGGATTCTCTTCTGAGTGTATATGGTTGTACCTTGCTATTCTCATCCTCTCCTGCTGACTCTTAAAGGAAAAATAACATGCAGCTCTGGCACCTGATATGTCATCATTCTTTTGCAGGGTGATTTTTCTCCAGTCCTGCACTGTAATTGGCAGAAAAATGATGGCATGTCAGTAGATGAGGCTGCATTGTATGTTGCATGTTTCTCGGATGGTTAAACCGGACCAACAGCCTGGCAAAGGTGGAAAAGAAAACTCCCCAAAACTCCGGACAACTGCCATAAGGGTTATATACACAGCAAGGTAAGCAGCGCCACTAATAAACACCACCTTTACCCCTAACAGATTACTAACCAGCACTAAGGGGATCAGGACCTATATCCATATAAGATATATTCATATAATATATCTATATACATATGAGATAAATAGCGCCACCAACCAACGCTACCATCTACCCTTAACACATCAATAAATAGCACCATGGGGGTCTGAACAATAACCCCCACATTAATAAATAGCACTATGGGGGCCTGAATAATAACCATATATATCATCAAGTACAGGCACCCCTCTGGCCAAACGTTAGCATATGAGGATAGAACAGGACCCTTTATAACGAAAGTAAACTTTAGGGGCCCCTATATACAAAAGCTATTGGACAACATGACCAGCCAGCAGGAAACCATAACGGCTAGACCAACCTTCTGTAAACCAATTTTAACTTACATCTCCCCCCTTATACCAATTCTAAGGCAATACCCTTACTAATCTACCAATGGTGCTGGGAGGAACCGCTGCAACCAAAGCTCAAGCGCTGAAGTGACTGCTGATACATGCAAGTGACGGCTGATACATGCAAAAAATGTAAGTTTTTACTACTGTATTTTACAACATGTACAATTATCCTGAAATTGGCAATCCATGAGTATTTCACCCTGTAACAATGCATTACAATCAGATCATAAGGACCCACACACTGAGGAAGCGAAAAGCGAAACGCGTCTGTGCAAGAGGTCCGCACCAACCAAAATAGAGCACAACTTGCTACAGGCTGAGGGCACAAAGGCCCCAGAATTGCTACAAGCAAGCAGAACCCAAATTAGGGGATCTGTTAAAAAATTATCACTACACAAAAGGACTTTACCTAACGCAGAGACGATCAAGAAATCACTCTTTCCTGAACAAGTATGAATTGAATACTTTATGTATAAATGAAAAGACAAATAAATATGGAATGTTTTATGGCATAACAGAGTATATGTTTATGTGAATAATTGAAATTTGAATTTCCCAGCAAGTGACTTAGAGGTTTTCTCCCCCTCTTCTTTCTTGAAGGGCCATAAGGGCTCACATTTGCACGACCGACATCTTTGTTGGCGGCAGACGTGAACCGGAGGGCACCTCCCCGGAAACAGAGGGGGCCCCCCCCCCATAAACACAGTTTATAGTGCCCGCGAGGCCACACCTCTACACCACTGGGATCAAATACACAACAGGAGCACCCACTCCAAGACAGCTCTCCCTCGCCCCCCCCCCTCTTCCTCCCCAAAACTCCCTTACCTCATCTGCATGCATGATACTGAATCATTGTCAGCACCTACATTTGCTCCTGCATCCACTCAAAGCTGGAACTCCACCTCAATCATTTTCTAGTGATAGAAGCCATTTTGGAGTTTCCTTTCCCAGCATCTCGGCTGTGCTGCTGCCTGGATTTAACTGACATAACTGGCAATGCTCAGTAAAAGGAAACCCAGCAGCACTTCCTGTTTACAGGCAGCATACAGGTCCATTTTCATATGCAGCAATCTGGATTGGGATGTGTATGAGCACTGTTTGTTGTGTTGGTCCGGTTGTTATTTTTGACTGTTGGTCCACTTTAAGGTGCCAATTTCTTTATCTTATAAAGTTCTTTTAGCAAGATGAGGAGAGACGTTTGTGATGTTTTAAAATAAATTAATTCTGAGGATTTTTTTGGAAGAAGCTAATGAATAGTATTAATATTCCTCTTCCTTGCAAGTTTCATATTTGATTTATGCATTTTGTTGTTTGTTTATTTGGCTCGGTAATGTGACGATGCCTTATTAATATTCATCTTTAACTATAGAAATTTAGCAAATGCATTCTGCACAAACATGTCAAACAGCATATAAAATAAAATGTCTTGAGTATGTATCTGTTGATCTGTTAATACAGTAAAATAAACATTAATGAATGTGTGAAAACATTAATGATCGTGTTATAGTCTAAAGTAATTGCTGAGGTTATGTTGTTTCCTTATGCTGTTACAATGTATCTTGTTGATACAGTATATATGTATATATATATATATGGTTCCATGCTACAACTTACGTGTGTTTGAGAAAACATTGCAGGGTGCAATCACCAGAGTAATTTCAAGGTTCAAGGTTTTCCCTTTTAGAAGTGATAAACTAGTAGGGACACATTCATATCTGACCTAAGCGGTCCAAACTATCGACCAAACAAGCTGTGGTGCCCCACTATGTGAAAACAGAGGGTCGGACCAAATTGATTCCCTGCGCTCCAGGGCATTCAAAATTGTGATGCCCCGCTGTGTAAAACCCCCAGGTCGCCCATAAACTCACCTTCTTTTCTGGTCTAATAGCGCTTGCACAAGCCATGGCGGCATCCTCGGTATCCCTTTAGCAAGGTGCCTGCCTGCGCCAGGCATTTGTGAATGGGTGGCGCAGGCATGCTCCCTGTTAGAGGGCATCGGGGGATGCACCGATGAGGCGCAGATTGGACGAGTGGTCGTGCATGTGTCATCAGACCGGGAAGAAGTGAGTTTGTTTGGGCGACCTGGGGGGTTTCACACAGCTCGATCAGGGTGCCCCGGGGACAGGGACCAAAACCCAGGATAGTAAAAAAATCCACTTTAATGCTGTAATGCCACACAATAATATGCTGCCATCTCTAAATCTGAATTAGAGACTATAACCCTCCTTCATTTTAAAAATTACATAGCTCACCATTAAAATTACCTCATCACATGTGATACTGGGGAAAAAATATAACAAACATTTGTTTTGCCCCCTTTTTAATGTTAGTTAAAGTTAAAAAGCTCATTGAGATACAAGTTGCAATTTACACCACAAGACACACCCAAAGTGCACCTCAAATAATTAACATGACCTCCATAGACAGATGGGCCAATTGATGCTCATTATTTTGAGCCACCAGTTTTATAAGTTGTCGCAGCCCGCTTTCTGTTGTTCTCTTTCACAAAATCCAAATGCATGCTTAGTTTCGCTATGATCGCCACAATGAAAAATGAAAATAAATAAAAGCTGTGTTGAGCATACCTCCCCCTATTTTATATTTATTGCGGGAAGTGAAGTGTGTTATGGGAGGAAAATCACTTGTGCGACCCACATACACAACTAAATTAGATGCTATGAAACTTTCAGCAATAAAAAAGCACAGCCTCTGTAAATAATGGCTTCAGGTCAGTTACTTATATTCATTACTAGAAAATGTACCCGCGCTGCCCGGGTATAAAGTGTCGAGGTGTTAATTAGATTTGTTCAAATGGTGCCCAGGAGGCCAATCTATGCCCTTGTTTTTTTGTTAACAGGGAAATCGCCCAGAAGCCCTATATACCCCGACAGTTATGCATGTAATGTAAATGCACATTAGAAATAAACAAAAAAACTATTAACATCCTAAATACCTAATAGCCAAACTGAGATATCATGCCATAGGACTTCATGACAGAGCTTGTTTAGAATCAGATTGGTTGCTAAGGCTTCATTATACCTTCTCGACTACCATTGTATACATTATATATCAACTGTCACTGTATATGACCGAGGTGTTTATATATCATGAGTAGAGATGAGCGAACTTTTGAAAAATTCGATTCGACTGATTCGCCGAATTTTCCGACAAAAATCGTTTCGACCCGAATAAATTCGCGACGAATCGCTATTAAAAACGGCTATTTCTGAGCCTCCTACAGCCTCAATAGGGTTGTAAACCATTCAGCCTTGCTGTAACACGCACAGGATGCGTGCTGGGTTAGTTAAATAATACTTTGAAGAAATATCACATGCAGATCAGAGGCATCGCTAATAGAATCGCAGAGCGGCACAATTGCAGAGAGTTGAAGTGGCATCACTATGAGGGGCAGAAGGAGCCCAAATATACACTGGAGTTGGCCTCAGGAGCCCAAAAATTGGATGAATCACACCCTGGAGTTGGCAGAAGTTGGCAGCAGCAGCAGCAGGAGCCCAAATATACACTGGAGTTGGCTTCAGGAGCCCAAAAATTGGATGAATCACACCCTGGAGTTGGCAGGAGTTGACACCAGCAGCAGCAGGAGCCCAAATATACACTGGAGTTGGCTTCAGGAGCCCAAAAATTGGATGAATCACACCCTGGAGTTGGCAGGAGTTGGCAGCAGCAGCAGCAGGAGCCCAAATATACACTGGAGTTGGCCTCAGGAGCCCAAAAATTGGATGAATCACA
Organism: Gastrophryne carolinensis; assembly: GCA_027917425.1. Classification (NCBI taxonomy): domain Eukaryota; kingdom Metazoa; phylum Chordata; class Amphibia; order Anura; family Microhylidae; genus Gastrophryne; species Gastrophryne carolinensis. The sequence continues at coordinate 215,407,411 of CM051236.1, forward strand.
CCCTGGAGTTGGCAGAAGTTGGCAGCAGCAGCAGCAGGAGCCCAAATATACACTGGAGTTGGCCTCAGGAGCCCAAAAATTGGATGAATCACACCCTGGAGTTGGCAGGAGTTGACAGTAGCAGCAGCAGGAGCCCAAATATACACTGGAGTTGGCCTCAGGAGCCCAAAAATTGGATGAATCACACCCTGGAGTTGGCAGAAGTTGGCAGCAGCAGCAGCAGGAGCCCAAATATACACTGGAGTTGGCTTCAGGAGCCCAAAAATTGGATGAATCACACCCTGGAGTTGGCAGGAGTTGACACCAGCAGCAGCAGGAGCCCAAATATACACTGGAGTTGGCTTCAGGAGCCCAAAAATTGGATGAATCACACCCTGGAGTTGGCAGAAGTTGGCAGCAGCAGCAGCAGGAGCCCAAATATACACTGGAGTTGGCCTCAGGAGCCCAAAAATTGGATGAATCACACCCTGGAGTTGGCAGAAGTTGGCAGCAGCAGCAGCAGGAGCCCAAATATACACTGGAGTTGGCCTCAGGAGCCCAAAAATTGGATGAATCACACCCTGGAGTTGGCAGAAGTTGGCAGCAGCAGCAGCAGGAGCCCAAATATACACTGGAGTTGGCTTCAGGAGCCCAAAAATTGGATGAATCACACCCTGGAGTTGGCAGGAGTTGACACCAGCAGCAGCAGGAGCCCAAATATACACTGGAGTTGGCTTCAGGAGCCCAAAAATTGGATGAATCACACCCTGGAGTTGGCAGAAGTTGGCAGCAGCAGCAGCAGGAGCCCAAATATACACTGGAGTTGGCCTCAGGAGCCCAAAAATTGGATGAATCACACCCTGGAGTTGGCAGAAGTTGGCAGCAGCAGCAGCAGGAGCCCAAATATACACTGGAGTTGGCCTCAGGAGCCCAAAAATTAGATGAATCACACCGTGGAGTTTGCAGAAGTTGGCAGCAGCAGCAGCAGGAGCCCAAATATACACTGGAGTTGGCCTCAGGAGCCCAAAAATTGGATGAATCACACCCTGGAGTTGGCAGAAGTTGGCAGCAGCAGCAGCAGGAGCCCAAATATACACTGGAGTTGGCCTCAGGAGCCCAAAAATTGGATGAATCACACCCTGGAGTTGGCAGAAGTTGGCAGCAGCAGCAGCAGGAGCCCAAATATACACTGGAGTTGGCCTCAGGAGCCCAAAAATTGGATGAATCACACCCTGGAGTTGGCAGGAGTTGACAGTAGCAGCAGCAGGAGCCCAAATATACACTGGAGTTGGCCTCAGGAGCCCAAAAATTGGATGAATCACACCCTGGAGTTGGCAGAAGTTGGCAGCAGCAGCAGCAGGAGCCCAAATATACACTGGAGTTGGCTTCAGGAGCCCAAAAATTGGATGAATCACACCCTGGAGTTGGCAGAAGTTGGCAGCAGCAGCAGCAGGAGCCCAAATATACACTGGAGTTGGCTTCAGGAGCCCAAAAATTGGATGAATCACACCCTGGAGTTGGCAGAAGTTGGCAGCAGCAGCAGCAGGAGCCCAAATATACACTGGAGTTGGCCTCAGGAGCCCAAAAATTGGATGAATCACACCCTGGAGTTGGCAGAAGTTGGCAGCAGCAGCAGCAGGAGCCCAAATATACACTGGAGTTGGCCTCAGGAGCCCAAAAATTGGATGAATCACACCCTGGAGTTGGCAGAAGTTGGCAGCAGCAGCAGCAGGAGCCCAAATATACACTGGAGTTGGCCTCAGGAGCCCAAAAATTGGATGAATCACACCCTGGAGTTGGCAGGAGTTGACAGTAGCAGCAGCAGGAGCCCAAATATACACTGGAGTTGGCCTCAGGAGCCCAAAAATTGGATGAATCACACCCTGGAGTTGGCAGAAGTTGGCAGCAGCAGCAGCAGGAGCCCAAATATACACTGGAGTTGGCCTCAGGAGCCCAAAAATTGGATGAATCACACCCTGGAGTTGGCAGAAGTTGGCAGCAGCAGCAGCAGGAGCCCAAATATACACTGGAGTTGGCCTCAGGAGCCCAAAAATTGGATGAATCACACCCTGGAGTTGGCAGAAGTTGGCAGCAGCAGCAGGAGCCCAAATATACACTGGAGTTGGCCTCAGGAGCCCAAAAATTGGATGAATCACACCCTGGAGTTGGCAGAAGTTGGCAGCAGCAGCAGCAGGAGCCCAAATATACACTGGAGTTGGCCTCAGGAGCCCAAAAATTGGATGAATCACACCCTGGAGTTGGCAGGAGTTGACAGTAGCAGCAGCAGGAGCCCAAATATACACTGGAGTTGGCCTCAGGAGCCCAAAAATTGGATGAATCACACCCTGGAGTTGGCAGAAGTTGGCAGCAGCAGCAGCAGCAGGAGCCCAAATATACACTGGAGTTGGCCTCAGGAGCCCAAAAATTGGATGAATCACACCCTGGAGTTGGCAGGAGTTGACAGTAGCAGCAGCAGGAGCTCAAATATACACTGGATTTGGCTTCAGGAGCCCAAAAATTGGATGAATCACACCCTGGAGTTGGCAGGAGTTGACACCAGCAGCAGCAGGAGCCCAAATATACACTGGAGTTGGCTTCAGGAGCCCAAAAATTGGATGAATCACACCCTGGAGTTGGCAGAAGTTGGCAGCAGCAGCAGCAGGAGCCCAAATATACACTGGAGTTGGCCTCAGGAGCCCAAAAATTGGATGAATCACACCCTGGAGTTGGCAGAAGTTGGCAGCAGCAGCAGCAGGAGCCCAAATATACACTGGAGTTGGCCTCAGGAGCCCAAAAATTGGATGAATCACACCCTGGAGTTGGCAGGAGTTGACAGTAGCAGCAGCAGGAGCCCAAATATACACTGGAGTTGGCCTCAGGAGCCCAAAAATTGGATGAATCACACCCTGGAGTTGGCAGGAGTTGACAGTAGCAGCAGCAGGAGCCCAAATATACACTGGAGTTGGCTTCAGGAGCCCAAAAATTGGATGAATCACACCCTGGAGTTGGCAGGAGTTGACACCAGCAGCAGCAGGAGCCCAAATATACACTGGAGTTGGCTTCAGGAGCCCAAAAATTGGATGAATCACACCCTGGAGTTGGCAGAAGTTGGCAGCAGCAGCAGCAGGAGCCCAAATATACACTGGAGTTGGCCTCAGGAGCCCAAAAATTGGATGAATCACACCCTGGAGTTGGCAGAAGTTGGCAGCAGCAGCAGCAGGAGCCCAAATATACACTGGAGTTGGCTTCAGGAGCCCAAAAATTGGATGAATCACACCCTGGAGTTGGCAGGAGTTGACACCAGCAGCAGCAGGAGCCCAAATATACACTGGAGTTGGCTTCAGGAGCCCAAAAATTGGATGAATCACACCCTGGAGTTGGCAGAAGTTGGCAGCAGCAGCAGCAGGAGCCCAAATATACACTGGAGTTGGCCTCAGGAGCCCAAAAATTGGATGAATCACACCCTGGAGTTGGCAGGAGTTGACAGTAGCAGCAGCAGGAGCCCAAATATACACTGGATTTGGCTTCAGGAGCCCAAAAATTGGATGAATCACACCCTGGAGTTGGCAGGAGTTGACACCAGCAGCAGCAGGAGCCCAAATATACACTGGAGTTGGCTTCAGGAGCCCAAAAATTGGATGAATCACACCCTGGAGTTGGCAGAAGTTGGCAGCAGCAGCAGCAGGAGCCCAAATATACACTGGAGTTGGCCTCAGGAGCCCAAAAATTGGATGAATCACACCCTGGAGTTGGCAGAAGTTGGCAGCAGCAGCAGCAGGAGCCCAAATATACACTGGAGTTGGCCTCAGGAGCCCAAAAATTGGATGAATCACACCCTGGAGTTGGCAGGAGTTGACAGTAGCAGCAGCAGGAGCCCAAATATACACTGGAGTTGGCCTCAGGAGCCCAAAAATTGGATGAATCACACCCTGGAGTTGGCAGAAGTTGGCAGCAGCAGCAGCAGGAGCCCAAATATACACTGGAGTTGGCCTCAGGAGCCCAAAAATTGGATGAATCACACCCTGGAGTTGGCAGAAGTTGGCAGCAGCAGCAGCAGGAGCCCAAATATACACTGGAGTTGGCCTCAGGAGCCCAAAAATTGGATGAATCACACCCTGGAGTTGGCAGGAGTTGACAGTAGCAGCAGCAGGAGCCCAAATATACACTGGAGTTGGCCTCAGGAGCCCAAAAATTGGATGAATCACACCCTGGAGTTGGCAGGAGTTGGCAGCAGCAGCAGCAGGAGCCCAAAAAATGGCCTAAAGACATAAATATGTTTTGCACCATTTGGAAAGTGTAAAACGTGGCACCATGCTGAATCTAGTCGCATGCATCAGGCATTGGTGGGTGGAAATCCTGGCTGATCCATCCCTGATTCATTTTGACAAAGGTGAGTCTCTCCACATTTTTAGTTGACAGACGAGTTCTCCTCGCCGTAACTATGGCCCCCGCCGCACTAAACACCCGCTCAGATGGCACGCTACTTGCCGGGCAGGACAGCTTTTCCAGGGCAAACTCTGCTAGTTGCGGCCACAAATCAAGTTTGGCTGCCCAGAAGTCCAGCGGATCCTCAAGGTGTGTTGGCATGGTCATGTCAAAGTATGACATGACCTGCTGGTTCAGGTCCTGCTCCAGGTCTTCCTGCTGCTCATGAGTAGCCTCACTATGCGGGTGTAGAAAGCTACTCATTAGCGACTGAAGACTGAGGCTGCTGCTGCTGATGGAGCTTCTGCTGCTGCTGCTGCCAACCCCCCCAGCGGCCATGGCAGTGGAAGGTGAGCGCAGAGGTCCCCTCGAGTCAGACCTGCGAGAGTATGGACCATGGCGCAGATAGGCATCGGCCAACTGCCTACGTAGAATGTCTTTGTAGTAGTTGAGTTTGTCCTCCCTCTCGGTGGGTTTAAAAAATGCCCCCATTTTGTGCCGGAAGCGAGGGTCCAATAAGGTGGACAGCCAGAAGTCATCCCGCCGACAGATGGAAACAATTCTGGGGTCACTACGCAAGCATGTGAGCATGCTTCGTGCCATTTGCGCAAGTGACTCGGATGGACTACCTGTCTCCATCTCCACTGCATACTGCCACGGTGTGCCCGGGTCCTCTGTCTCTCCTTCCTCAAAAACCTCTAGCTCCTCTGGCTGCTCCTGCTCCTCCTCTCCTGTCCGCTGACTAGATAAACCAGCCATTTCGCCAAGCCTAAACTGTGTTTCGCTGGGCAACTCCTCCTCCTCCTCTTCCTCCTCCTCCTCCTCCAGTTCAGCTCCAACGGGGTTCATGTGGCCGTAAGATGTAAACGCCATGTCTCCAGTGCCCTGACCAGCCATGGTTTCCAACATGTGCTGTAGTACATGAAGCAGTGGAATCACGTCGTTCATCCCGTAATCCTGCCGACTGACAAATAAAGTGGCTTCCTCAAAGGGCCTGAGCAAACGGCAGGTGTCACGTATGAGCTGCCACTGGTTGACATTGAAGTTACACAGGGGAGTCCCCCTATCTGCTTGGATCATCAGGAAATCCGTGATGGCTTTTCTCTGTTCATATAATCGGTCCAACATGTGAAGGGTGGAATTCCAACGGGTGGAAACATCGCAAATCAGACTATGTTGGGGGATACCATTCTGACGCTGTAGCTCAAGAAGGGTGTGTTTGGCGGTGTAGGAGTGGCTGAAGTGCATGCAAAGTTTCCGTGAAGTTGTTAGGATGTCCTGCAGATGGGGGGAACACTTCAGAAACCGCTTGACAACCAGATTGAAGACGTGAGCCATGCAGGGGGCATGGGTCAGGCTTCCTTGGCGCAGCGCAGACAAAATGTTCTTCCCATTGTCGGTAACCATGATTCCCATTTTAAGTTTTCTCGGAGTAAGCCATGTTTGGATTTCCTGATGAATACATTTAAGCAGTTCCTCCCCTGTGTGACTCCGTTCGCCAAGACAAACCATGTGAAGCACTGCGTGACACCTCCGTGCCCTGCACACATGGTAGACTGGAGGGGCACTGAGACTTGAGCCTACAGTGGAGGGTGAGGAGATGGCGGAGGATGAGGAGGCCGAGTCGCACGGTGTCACAGGCCCAATGGGCAGAGAGCGCGGAGGCCGAAGCGGCGTGACCTGTCCAAGTTGCTGCTGCAAAGGGACCACATTCACCCAGTGGGCCGTAAACGACATGTACTGCCCCTGACCGTAGTTACAGCTCCAGATGTCGGCGCTGCCATGTATTTTGCTACACACCGACAGGCTCAAGGACTGGCCCACCTTCTGTTCAACAAAAGTGTGCAGCGCTGGTACTGCCTTCTTGGCAAAGAAATGACGGCTTGGGACTCTCCACCTCGGCTCGGCACAAGCCATCAGTTCTCTGAAAGGTGCAGATTCCACCACCTGAAAAGGGAGCGACTGCAGCACCAGCAACTTGGACAGGAGCACATTCAGCTTCTGCGCCGTAGGATGAGTGGGCGCATACTGCTGTCTCTTGGACATGGCTTCGCTGATGGATTGCTGGCGGGATGCATGACTTGGAGGAGGAGGAGCAGGAGCGACAGAGGATGGGTATGACGCACAGCTGCCTTCGGCTGAGGTGCTGGAGCCTTGGCTGGCAGAAATTGGGAGCTCACTTGGTGAGGAAGCAGACTGGACCACCCCTTGGGAGCCTCGGTTCTCCCAGGTCGTTTTATGGTGACGCATCATATGTTGACGCAGGGCCGTGGTGCCAACATTTGGACCCTGGCCACGCTTCACCTTTTGCCTACATATCTTGCATGTGGCCATGTTACCCTCCTGCGGATGCCTCAGGAAAAACTGCCACACTGCCGAGTAGCTACTTTTCCCACCCCCTGGCCTCACTGATTCACTGCTGCTGTTGCCAACTCCAGGAACCCCTGCTCCACTACCTCCCGATAAGGTAGACTGCCGCACAGCAGGTGCTCTACCCCGGCCCCGGCCCCGGCCGGCTCCAGCCTTTGGAATTGTGCCCCCATGCTGACTGCTACCACCTTGCTGCCTCAGCTGCTGACTCCGGGGCAACCTGCACCCCTCTTCTCCTGATGATGACGATGAAGCCCCTTCATCACCCGGCTCCCAAGTGCGATCGGCTTCATCGTCATCATCATCATCATCACCGAGTTGTGGCTGTACGTCACTGATGTTCGTGGATTCGTCAACAGTGTCTGGCGCAGGAGCTGGAACGCTCGCAGCACCCACGACACTGTCCACATCACTATTTGTCTGCCTAGCTAAAGAAGCCACCTCCATTTCTTGGCTGGGCAGTAGCTGCTGACTGTCCTCTATCTGATGGTCCTCCTCACTAAAGAGTGGAGCTGAACCCAAAGCATAGGATATGTCGCTGGGGGAGGGAACGGCGTAGGCCAGAGGCAATGGGAGGACAGGGACTGCTCTCGGGGCATGCCAACTCAGGGTTGTGTCAGAGGAACCTACCGACCCTAGACTGGGGGTCTCAGACGTAAGTTGTGATGATGTTGTTGATGAGCGCGTCAACCAATCTACCACGGCAGATGCCTTACTGGTGGAGACCCGACCGCTAGCAGATACTGGCAGATTAGGTCTCTCAGCGTGACTCCTGCTGCTACTGGCCCCCAGTCTGATGCGAGCTCTGCCTGCGGAATCTTGGCCTCTGCCACTCCTCTTTTCACTTCCAGGCACTTGTCTGCCCGACATAGTCTAACTGGCGTGGTAGTAGGTGATATTTAAAAAAACCCCGGGCAGCGGTGGGTCTATATGAAACAGAATATAATGCACACCAAAAGTGAGCAGTAACACTCAGCCTCCAACAGGCCTGCTTAGTGTAAATAAGAGAGCTGCTTAGAGTAAATAAAGAGGGGTATGCTATGTTACAGAATGGGATGCCTCAACAGAAGTGCACCTGGCAGGCAGCAGTAAGCCTATGCCCAGCAAAAGTGTCTTATAATATAAATATAATAAGAGCAAATGCTTATATGGTCTTAAACAGAGGCTGCTTTAGTCACAGAATGGGATGCCCTGGGCAGGAATGGACCTGGCAGGGTCCAGTAGTGCTTTGGCCAGCAAAAGTGTCTTTATCAGGCTAATTTCAAATATGATAAGAGCAAATGCTTATATGGTCTTAAACAGAGGCTGCTGTAGTCACAGAATGGGATGCCCCGGGCAGGAATCGACCTGGCAGGGTCCAGTAGTGCTTTGGCCAGCAAAAGTGTCTTTATCAGGCTAATTTCAAATATGATAAGAGCAAATGCTTAAATGGTCTTAAACAGAGGCTGCTGTAGTCACAGAATGGGATGCCCCGGGCAGGAATGGACCTGGCAGGGTCCAGTAGTGCTTTGGCCAGCAAAAGTGTCTTTATCAGGCCTAATTTCAAATATGATAAGAGCAAATGCTTATATGGTCTTAAACAGAGGCTGCTTTAGTCACAGAATGGGATGCCCCAACAGGAATCGACCTGGCAGGGTCCAGTAGTGCTTTGGCCAGCAAAAGTGTCTTTATCAGGCCTAATTTCAAATATGATAAGAGCAAATGCTTATATGGTCTTAAACAGAGGCTGCTGTAGTCACAGAATGGGATGCCCTGGGCAGGAATGGACCTGGCAGGGTCCAGTAGTGCTTTGGCCAGCAAAAGTGTCTTTATCAGGCCTAATTTCAAATATGATAAGAGCAAATGCTTATATGGTCTTAAACAGAGGCTGCTGTAGTCACAGAATGGGATGCCCCGGGCAGGAATGGACCTGGCAGGGTCCAGTAGTGCTTTGGCCAGCAAAAGTGTCTTTATCAGGCCTAATTTCAAATATGATAAGAGCAAATGCTTATATGGTCTTAAACAGAGGCTGCTGTAGTCACAGAATGGGATGCCCTGGGCAGGAATGGACCTGGCAGGGTCCAGTAGTGCTTTGGCCAGCAAAAGTGTCTTTATCAGGCCTAATTTCAAATATGATAAGAGCAAATGCTTATATGGTCTTAAACAGAGGCTGCTTTAGTCACAGAATGGGATGCCCTGGGCAGGAATGGACCTGGCAGGGTCCAGTAGTGCTTTGGCCAGCAAAAGTGTCTTTATCAGGCTAATTTCAAATATGATAAGAGCAAATGCTTATATGGTCTTAAACAGAGGCTGCTGTAGTCACAGAATGGGATGCCCCGGGCAGGAATGGACCTGGCAGGGTCCAGTAGTGCTTTGGCCAGCAAAAGTGTCTTTATCAGGCCTAATTTCAAATATGATAAGAGCAAATGCTTATATGGTCTTAAACAGAGGCTGCTTTAGTCACAGAATGGGATGCCCTGGGCAGGAATGGACCTGGCAGGGTCCAGTAGTGCTTTGGCCAGCAAAAGTGTCTTTATCAGGCTAATTTCAAATATGATAAGAGCAAATGCTTATATGGTCTTAAACAGAGGCTGCTGTAGTCACAGAATGGGATGCCCCGGGCAGGAATGGACCTGGCAGGGTCCAGTAGTGCTTTGGCCAGCAAAAGTGTCTTTATCAGGCCTAATTTCAAATATGATAAGAGCAAATGCTTATATGGTCTTAAACAGAGGCTGCTTTAGTCACAGAATGGGATGCCCTGGGCAGGAATGGACCTGGCAGGGTCCAGTAGTGCTTTGGCCAGCAAAAGTGTCTTTATCAGGCTAATTTCAAATATGATAAGAGCAAATGCTTATATGGTCTTAAACAGAGGCTGCTGTAGTCACAGAATGGGATGCCCTGGGCAGGAATGGACCTGGCAGGGTCCAGTAGTGCTTTGGCCAGCAAAAGTGTCTTTATCAGGCCTAATTTCAAATATGATAAGAGCAAATGCTTATATGGTCTTAAACAGAGGCTGCTTTAGTCACAGAATGGGATGCCCTGGGCAGGAATGGACCTGGCAGGGTCCAGTAGTGCTTTGGCCAGCAAAAGTGTCTTTATCAGGCTAATTTCAAATATGATAAGAGCAAATGCTTATATGGTCTTAAACAGAGGCTGCTTTAGTCACAGAATGGGATGCCCTGGGCAGGAATGGACCTGGCAGGGTCCAGTAGTGCTTTGGCCAGCAAAAGTGTCTTTATCAGGCTAATTTCAAATATGATAAGAGCAAATGCTTATATGGTCTTAAACAGAGGCTGCTGTAGTCACAGAATGGGATGCCCCGGGCAGGAATGGACCTGGCAGGGTCCAGTAGTGCTTTGGCCAGCAAAAGTGTCTTTATCAGGCCTAATTTCAAATATGATAAGAGCAAATGCTTATATGGTCTTAAACAGAGGCTGCTTTAGTCACAGAATGGGATGCCCTGGGCAGGAATGGACCTGGCAGGGTCCAGTAGTGCTTTGGCCAGCAAAAGTGTCTTTATCAGGCTAATTTCAAATATGATAAGAGCAAATGCTTATATGGTCTTAAACAGAGGCTGCTGTAGTCACAGAATGGGATGCCCTGGGCAGGAATGGACCTGGCAGGGTCCAGTAGTGCTTTGGCCAGCAAAAGTGTCTTTATCAGGCCTAATTTCAAATATGATAAGAGCAAATGCTTATATGGTCTTAAACAGAGGCTGCTTTAGTCACAGAATGGGATGCCTCACAGCAGACTTAAGATCAGTTCAGTATATATGCACAGTTAGTTACTATAAGCAGCCTGAAAACGCTAACAAAGGCTGGATGAAAAAAAAAAAATCTCCCTGTCAGCCAGCTCCGTTTTTCCTACCTTTCCCTGGCTTTCTGTCTGTCTCCTGTCTGTCTCCTGCCTGTCTCCTGCCTGTCCCTGTCTGTCCCTGTCTCCAGCCTGTCTAACTGCCTCAGCTACACAGCGTTCTGTCTGTCTGTCACGAATGCAATAGAGAAATGAGGAAAAGCAAGATGGCCGCCGTTAAATACCGCTGTGTGACGTCACCGGGCTTGCTGGCTGCTGATAGGCTGCATGTGACTGCCCCAGCTTGCACTGGCGCGGGATACATGTCCAGACATGTCCCGTCCGCCATCTTAGAATGCCTGTAAATGTAAATGAATGGATGTTAAAGGAAAACTTCGAGTGATCGAATCGCGGGGAAATTCGGATTCGATCCGAATCGAATTTTTCCTGAAATTCGGATCGAATCCGGGTTCGTCCGGATCGATTCGCTCATCCCTAATCATGAGGTAAATAATCTCATGAGGTAAGTAATCTCATAAAATGAGTAATCTCATGAGGTACATAATCACATGAGGTAAGTGTGTGTGAGGAGGGGGGTGTAGTCAGACACTGACATCATTTTTGTGAGGTAAAATCTGGCCTCCAAAACATTCTACCATTAATTTCTATGGGTCTGTTTTCTACCTTCTCCTCGTGAGCTACCATCAGGTCTGGCTGCCATCTTTCCTCTTGTTCTCTCATATCCGTATGCTTCCTAGTATGTATTTAATACAAGTATTTATACTTATGGATTAATAAACTGATTCGGATTATTTGGAATCAGCACATTGGTGGTTCTAGAGCCTCTGACTGAGGCACTGCACCTCACCTGTGCATTGCTGGGGAGAGCTGCAGCTCTAATGACCTCACCTGTGCATTGCTGTGGAGAGCTGCAGCTCTAATGACCTCACCTGTGCATTGCTGGGGGGAGCTGCAGCTCTAATGACCTCACCTGTGCATTGCTGGGAGAGCTGCAGCTCTAATGACCTCACCTGTGCATTGCTGGGGGGAGCTGCAGCTCTAATGACCTCACCTGTGCATTGCTGGGGAGAGCTGCAGCTCTAATGACCTCACCTGTGCATTGCTGGGAGATCTGCAGATCTAATGACCTCACCTGTGCATTGCTGGGGGGAGCTGCAGCTCTAATGACCTCACCTGTGCATTGCTGGGGAGAGCTGCAGCTCTAATGACCTCACCTGTGCATTGCTGGGGGGAGCTGCAGCTCTAATGACCTCGCCTGTGCATTGCTGGGGTGAGATGCAGCTCTAATTATATCACCTGTGCATTGCTGGGGAGAGCTGCAGCTCTAATGACCTCACCTGTGCATTGCTGGGAGAGCTGCAGCTCTAATGACCTCACCTGTGCATTGCTGGGGAGAGCTGCAGCTCTAATGACCTCACCTGTGCATTGCTGGGGAGAGCTGCAGCTCTAATGACCTCACCTGTGCACTGCTGAGGAGAGCTGCAGCTCTAATGACCTCACCTGTGCATTGCTGGGGAGAGCTGCAGCTCTAATGACCTCACCTGTGCATTGCTGGGGAGAGCTGCAGCTCTAATGACCTCACCTGTGCATTGCTGGGGAGAGCTGCAGCTCTAATGACCTCACCTGTGCATTGCTGGGGAAAGATGCAGCTCTAATGACCTCACCTGTGCACTGCTGAGGAGAGCTGCAGCTCTAATGACCTCACCTGTGCATTGCTGGGGAGAGCTGCAGCTCTAATGACCTCACCTGTGCATTGCTGGGGAGAGCTGCAGCTCTAATGACCTCACCTGTGCATTGCTGGGGAGAGCTGCAGCTCTAATGACCTCACCTGTGCATTGCTGGGGAGAGCTGCAGCTCTAATGATGTCACCTGTGCATTGCTGGGGAGAGCTGCAGCTCTAATTATGTCACCTGGGCACTTGTGTGCACTTGATTCTCCCATTCATTTCTATGGGCCGCTTTTCCCGATCCCCTTCCTCTCGTGTACATCTGGCAAGTACGGGACCTTGCTCTAACCTTCCCGGGCACTCATTGCACCTGCGTGTGAATGGGGGTCAAACCGTTCAGGCGTTCGGAAGTCTATAGCGGACATTCATTTTTGTTATTTAGATATATATATTGCCTATATTTTGCCTTCCTCCAAGCTGCTCTAGGTCAAGATACCATAGAGCTTAATGGACAGAACGGAAGTGTTTTTTCATGTTTATAATTAAAATTAGTATTGTGATTCCACCCTGGGTGGTGCAGTATTGCCTGTCAATTTTGTAAATTCCCTGTTATTAAATTATAATATCTTTCCACATAATGTCAATCTTCAACAACAAACTATAATCAAATCCCTATGGGTACCAGGATTTTGATAGGGTGCCTCGCTGTGTGAAACCCCCCAAGTCCTCTGAACTAACTCACCTGGTCCTACTACACATGCACAGCCGCTTGTTCAATCAGTGCGCTCGGGTCCGCTCGTATTAGACGAGCTCCTGGATGAAGGGCTCGAGCTACCAAGCGCATCCCCTGCTACCCTCTAACAGGGAGTGTGCCCGCGTCGACCATTCACAAATGGCTGGCATGGGCACACCCTGCTAGAGTGATAGCGGGGATGCCGCCGCTGCTCACACGTGTGCCGTTGGACCGGGAAAGAAGGTTTGTTTTTGGGCAACCTGGGGGGTTTCACACAGCGGGGCATCCTGATTCTGGATGCCCCGGGGGAGGGAATTAATCGACCTGGGAATCTTATGGATTCCTGGGCTGATCTCCGTGGGTTTTAGTCAACATCCATTGTTTCTCAAACCTTGTTGTACACAGTGTTATACAAACGTTTTTCAGTTTAGGTGCAACCCCTTGCTTCAAAGTTATTGAAACACATATTGCAACTGACAAAGATGTCCCAAAATGTTTCCTCGGGGGACCTTTTACAATTTTGCCGACACAGGACAATACCTAGTGCAACAATCAAAGCAAATGAGTTTGTGTCAAACCCCGGGGACACCCATCTTCTTTGTGAGCCTACAACCCCTATTCTCTGCAGCTAGCTTCACCTTTAGCCAAGCCCCCATTTGCCGAAACGCTCTAAACGCCTCACCGGGCATGGTTGCCCCAAGGACTCTTCACCCCCATGAGCTCAAAGGATGTAAGCTCACGTGGTGAAGCCGGATGAACCAAAGGTCAGACTGGGCATAATCGGGCAGTAGGTAAGTACTGGAAACAGTTCAGGTGCTCCGGAGGAGAATTCAAGCAAGGTGAAAAGTCACGCCAAGGGTCAAACCCAGGAGGTCAGAGAGCAGGCTGAGGTCGGTACAGGTGGCAGTAAGGATAATCAAACTAGTAAGGTCGGTGACAGGAATCAATAGGGAAATCAACACACCCAGCTAAACACAACATCACGGGCACTGATACACTGCAGGGGTAAAACCTTTTAAGGGCTAAACTGAAAGGGATTGGACAAGGGGAGTGTGTCTGATTGGTGCTTAAACAACTCTTGGGCTGATTGCTCAGTTTGAATTCTGAAGGGGGTTTCGCCCAGAACATAATTTGGGCTCATTGGCCCTTTAATTCGCACAGGGCAGCGCAGGCGTGCTCCCATGCGCGAGTACGTGCAGAGAAGCTAGGGATTTAGCGGTGAGAGGAGGAGGCAGGCACGCCCTGCACCGTTGTAGCCAATGCTGCTTGAGCCGGATTCCGGTGTGGAGGCGGCTGCCAGGCAGGAGGAGTCCCAGCAGGACCGGGCATCAGTTACGTGCACCGTGATAGTTAGAATGTGGCACTGCAACTTATAGCACCATTTTAGCCCAGCACCAGAAAATTGCAAATATGCCAGCGCTCCAAAACTAGCAATATAGCCACCAGAAAAATTGCTAAAAGATGCGCACATCATAAATAAGGCCCTGAATCTCACTTTTTGAATAAAAACAGAGCACACATAAACCTCATGAAGAATAGTTAATATTTTCTCAATTAAGGGGGTTATTTAAGAAGGGATAGCGCCAGTTAGTGCCTCGTAGCTGCAGGAAGCGTCTAGTGAACGCGGGGCGCTGTACGCAACACCACATTTACGAAAGCAATTCTGGTGAGCACCTCTAACAGTGCCATGTAGCGTCACATGTATTATTACAGGTGGCTCAGTGTATAGCTCCTGCACCACAATGCCGGCTTCAGCCTGCCGCTGCTATCAGCAGTAGTGTTCCTGGCCACGCAGTGTTTGCAGCTCACGGCTTGTATATGCCTATGCACTAGCAACACCTAGCGCCGGCCGGGAGCACCGCAAGTTCTAAAAATTTATGAAAGAAATACATAGCGCTTGCAGAGGCACTCAAAAAGACGGGTTTCCAGGCACACAGCAGGCACTGTTGTAATGCCCATTTTAAATTTTTAGGGTTAAGGCAGTATTTTTTATTTTTTTTAAATGGGAATTCCACTAGGGACACTTGAAAGACATGCCACAGATTTTTCACTGGCCAAAACACAAGTTTGCAGTGCAACACAGAAGTGCCTAAAATGCACTCAAAAATAATTCCAAACAGCCCAGAGATCCTGTGGCACATACACCAGCCCCCCCCCCCAAAAAAAAATGTAAACAACAAAATAATTGTTACCATTCCAGCCCATCAGAGGTGCTCTGTTTTTTTGACTTGATAAATACACCTTTTGCATAAGGACCTGACATTCACCTGACGTGAACTGTCACATAAGTTAAAAATTATAATAAATTGTTTGTTCAATTCTATCCAATTCTATTCACTTTCAATCATTTTCAATGCACGCACACCATTATCTACTATTGGGCTACTTCTGAACAGGCATTTCAAAGGACAACTTTGGGCTAAACGATCCTTTCTTAGTTCTAATGAGCTTCCTCAAATGTTCTATGCAATGCTAGTAAGAAGATTTCTTTTTGTCTTGCCCTGTAACCTCAGCTAGAGCTCCGTCTAGGGGCCAAAATGAGACTCCAGCTAGCAGCTCTCTGCCGCAGTGTGCATTTACTCCTTCTAGTTCAAAGGTGACTCTGCCCTGTTTACAGAGGGTGTCTAACTGGGGCCAGACATCAGCTCAGGATTTTACCTACCCCTGGTCAGCTCATGTCCCCCCCATGTACTCCCTGGATAGACAGCAAATGCATCTCATTGCTGAGGCTATAGCATTGCAGTCACAAATAATATGCATTGATAGAAATAGACAATCCAAAATCAGTGGTGCTGAAGCTGTAGGGGCAGATAATGCATCAGGGGTATGTATGGACCCTGACATGTATGATGCAGAGGCATTACTGTGGTAGAACATTAGCTAGGGGATACATGGGGCCTAGTGAGACCTAGGGAGAACTAGATTTGAATAAGGTGCATCATCTGAGCTGGCCACAAACAGTGCGACCCACCTCGAATTCTCCCAGGTCTCCCTATAACCAGAGGACACAGCACACAACAACTTGAGAGTTGGTCTATTATCTTTAATCTATTATAATTAATATTGGAAGTAAGTTTATTATTATAATAAACTTTGCCTTCAACTCAACTTTGATGACAGTTGTTATTACGTATATTAAAGGTACAGAATAATACACGTACATGTCTGTCAATTTTAAGCCACTTTTTAGGAATATATAAATCTTCACATAACCATAAAGTTCAGAAACATATATGTTGCATGATGAAAAAGAGCATAAATGTGACTATAAATATTTCTAGAGGAGGCCAGGTCTGTCAGCTGCAGGTCTAATGCAAGTTATCACTGATGTAAAATGTAGTCTAGGATTTGGAATATTTACAATAGAATAAAGTTTTATTAGGAAGAATAGAATAGATTAAATGGCCACAACCCATGTCTACCAGCTTAGCTCCGCCCCTTGATGAGAGCTTGCATTTTTACCCACAAGCGCCCACTAAAAGGAGCACTAGCCGAAACAGATAAACAAAACCACAAAATAAATAGCTAAGCACACAAACATACTCAAAAATGTAATTATTGAGCTATAATAAAGAACTGGATGGAGGCTTTTTAAATGTAAGGCTTTTCATTTTTTGCCTATAAATGATCTTTTAACAAACAGCCAACGTCATTAGAATCGCATTCTAAATTGTTGAATTCCGTCTTTTCTATATTCACTTCTGCTTCACATTCGAACATTATGACTGTTTGATTGAATTTCTGATTGTAGAAAGGCTAAAGGAAGATAGCTATTAATTTGCCATCTCTTTCAGAGTTGCCACCTCTAGGTCACGGGCTTTTAACAAAGATGTTATCTGAGATACAGTTGAAAAGATTAACTTCCACTTTCCGGTCCTCTGCTCAGTGTGAGAAGGCCTGTTACATTTTTGAGGAAAACATGTTCTGTATAAAATAATAGTCCTCAGTGTGCTTAAAACCTGAAAAGCCTGGAGTCAGAAAAGATAAATGAATGAATATGGAACAGCATGACCTTGAAAAATCCTCAAAAAAGCTGAATAGCTTTTGCCAAGAAAGATCTGAAGAGCGCGATAACTAATGCTGCTGGTGGTCCCTAAAGTTATTGGGCCTGACTTTATATAAAAGTTAGCACCTAAATGTGGTTTATCGAGAATTGATAACTCAGTTATTAATAGTGTATTATTTATGTAACGTAATGTGTCCCATCAGTCCTCTCCGGTCCGAGATGGTGGCTGTGATTGGGTAAGTTTTTGTTCGACAACAGGCCCACTCTGGTTACTGCTATAGAGGGGCATGCATAAGAAGACCTGTATGACCCTGCTTCGACATTTTCCCTCCATTGGAACAGACTAAACTTAACCATGGCCAACCATCTTGGACCAGAGACGAGTTCTTTTTCTGTGCTCTCGGAAAGTTTTGACAGGATCTGCGCTTGACAAAAGGCAAGTATAGCTGTTTTTATGTATTGTCTGGACAAAGCCCTGAAAGCATTTTATTATTAGCCATAGACAGACTGACAATAGTGAGAACTAAAACTGGGTGAAGACCATCTTACTTCTGTCTGGGAAACATATTGGGGGACAAGGCAATAAAATTCAGGACCAGTCTATCCCTGCTAGTAGCAACATGAGCAGACAGCATTGTCTGTTTGAAAATAAGGTTGTCAGGAGTCCTTCGCCTGCCATGCTTCACAGTGGGGCATATCAAGTGTGATTTCCTCTGGTGGGCTTCAATAATTATTTCCTCTGGTGAGCCCAAGATTATCCAGTCCAACACTGACAAAGGCCATTACAATGTGATCACTTGTTTGCAAAACACACTTACTTGATAAATTCATTATCATGCCTGTACTTTCTACGTGGGTAAGCTGACCTGCAGTAGTATATCTTTAAAGGCTGCATGCTGTTAAAAATGATTGGGTTCATGCAATACCTATGCATGTTTTACACAGGGCCGTGACAACACTGTGATGCTATAGGGCGCTGGGAAAACATCTCCACCAGGCATAAAGGTATGAATGCCCTTTCTTTCTTTCTTGGCAGTGTTTTGAGTCATCTTAACTAGAGGCCAGAAAGAAGAGACAGAGGGACTAATTTATTTGGAAGAACAATCGCTGGAGGATTCTGCTTTTTCATCAAACATTTGCACAGTCAAGCTCAAAAGACTACAGAATAGATTACACAACTGGATCTTGGATTATTGTCTTATTTATTTTATTGAAGTGATGACCCCGGATGACATATCTTTTACTCCTTTGAACTAGTAAGTGGTCCCAATATTCCTTAACTATTTGGAAGGGTAGGAGGAAGCAAGCAATCTACCCACCATGTTGGGTGGTAGCTTGCTGATACCCTGGTCCAACTACCCACTAGCCCTCCTGGGCATCAGGGTCAGAAGAGCTAAGGCAAAGACCCGGTGCACTTCCTGGGGTGCCAACTGTTGGGGGGAAAGCACTAAAACAAAGCTGAACCAAAGCTAAAGGACAAAGTGGTGGCATCCCAACACAGGTTCAGGCTGGTTGTATAACTAACCAAATAATAGATATCCAAGCCCTGTGCTTAGTGTGCCTGTCTGGTAGGAAGAGAAGACCTATGTTTTTATCATAAATATTTACGTTTCTAAAATGATTTTCCCTTGGCTAATGAGGTGCGGAATTGTAAATGTGAGAAAAGAGTAGGTAAGTAAGTAAAGGAAGTAAAAGTGGCAAGTCATAACCAGTGTTAAAGTCATTGAATTGCACATTCATTATGAGAACTTTTTAGAAAATTTTAGATGCATTTTATGCGAATCTGATTTTTTTTTTGCATTTATTAGTATACAGTTTAAATCCGAAAAATTGCAACTTTTACTGCAAAAACAGGCATTAATGAAATCATGTTTTTTGCTGAATCAACTCTGTATGTCATACTAGCAAGGATAGATCTGAGATTGGAGGGCATTGGAACAGAAACATTTCCATTTATGACTGACTGTCAGATAGCAGCTTTCTGTTCTCTAAAGTAGAGATTAACAAAGAGGCACATACTTTAATCCCAAATGTATCTGTTCTAAGAATTAACAGAATGGTCCATATGCTTAACTAATTATAATGAATGCCGAGCTTCTGTATTAAAGATATACAAAAAGGCAGATTTGAATGCTTCAAATTTAGGACTGACAAAAGAAACGGCTGTAACATGCTGTTACTTAATTTTCGGTAAACCCATTTTTTTCCCAAAAATGCAGTGTGTGTGTGTGTGTGTGTGTGTGTGTGTGTGTGTGTGTGTGTGTGTTGGGGTGGGATGATAAACACTAGCACCCGGTTTAGGTTAGGATTTAGGGAAGGTGTTAAGCAGGGAATTAAAGGGTCACAGACAGGTGCTGACCAAATGGATGAATAGATGTATAGTCATCAGACACATAAGGGTTAATGCTCAGGTGAAGTGCAATTGATTCCACATGATTCATGGCTGCTAGAGGCAAAACCTTCAGACATGTATTCTGGGCATGAAATTGACATTTTTGAAAACTTTTTGGATTAATAAAATTTTTATGCAGATTTGTCCTTACATCTGGTCTGGCATTAAAGTGTTCATGTTACAATGTAATAACAATGTATTTCCGCTTTGTTACTAGTGGATACATGTTCAAAATCAGACTCTGGCGCTGTGGGCTACAGCGACCCGATTTTGAGCGCCGGAACTATTTGAGGCTGTTTTTATGATGAATGTGGTGTGAGTCAGTCGCACTGAGCTGACGCTACCATTCGCTCCAATACAGCATAGTACAGCGTTTCACATAACGTATTCAACAATGCCGGCCAGTGATTGAGACGCTCTGAAACAATGAACCATGGCCAAGCACAGTGACTACTAGCGGTCGCTCTGAAAACTACAGACTCTCATCTGTTGCTACCTGCCGCTAGTAATGAATCAGCCTGTAAGTGCTTTTCCCCTTTTCTTTACTGTTTCTCCATAGTGATTTGATCTCTCCAGCTTCTGTGTTCTCTGCAAGAACATTTGTGCCATTTAGGAGTGTATTCTCTGTGTTCTCCATTTTTTGGCGTGGTGTTTTTTTGGGGGATATTCCTGTTCCAGTTAACCATTAACATTTTTATGCCCCATGTTTTGTCCCAAATGGTTTCTTTAATCCTCCATTCCCTGTTTGGTTTGCATATTAATGTTTAAAAAAATTAACATTTTTTTTTTTTGCTTTTGCTAAACTTTGGGGCCCAGTATACACATTTTTGTTGTTTTGACCATAATTTGGGGGATTTTTAAAAACTTTTTATCATTTTTTTCGAACCAAAATCAAAACAAAGTGTTCAATCCCTAAATCCCTTGCAACTGAAGCTTTCATTGTTCAAAAACATGCTAGAATCTCCCGACGTGGTAAATAAGCCTGTTACTCATTGGAATCAGCACTTTTCTCCACCTATTTGCTGGAGAAAACTCACTCTTCAAATTGCCACATTTGCCCACACTTTCTGCCCCCTAAACATACTATAAATCGGGCACCGGATACAGTTTGGCATGCCAAAATGGTGTTAGTGGAAAATTTCAGGCAGAAATTGGCATATTTGTGAACACTAGTGCAAATTGGTGCAAAATCAAATGCGCATCCCATTTTGATGACCGTAAATCAGGTGGAAGCCAAGGACAACTTGGCGCTCCATAAAATGTGCACAAATTTGTTCGCTACGATCATGAATCCACCTTATACTGACTAAAAGGCATCCTTTAGTGACAATCCTCAAAACTCCCCCTATTGGTTGTTTGCAAATGCAAATAAAAACAAAACAAATGGAAGTTTTATTGAAGGCAACATTTCAAACAGCTCATTGTCACGATCGCATTCTATTAGCCCAGCCAAGACGCTAGAAAGAGTGTGATGGTGCAAGGGTTAAAGCCACCAGACCCCTGGGTATGCACTACTAGTCCCAGCAAGTCACCAAATTAACCCTTTGATAAACGTGTTTCACCAGAGCTTCCTTCAGAAAGGTGAGCTCATATATTTAGAGATCAAAGGCCAGAGCTGATTAAACATTTAATCTGATGAAAAGGTATCACAGTGCTAGATGTAATATATAGAAACAAATGACATACAGGTACAAAAATACATAAAAGAGCACAACAAGACCAGTTCAGCAAATAAAAAGAAAGTCCTTGTGAGTGAGTCTCCAGCTGTTGCATAAGGTCTTATGTCCAGCGTTTGCCACAGGCTTGTGACCCAGCTTTCTGATTTAGGTTTCTGACTTAGAATGTCCTTAGCATTAGGTTTTATTAGCTAAATTTAGGAGGGAAAAGCTTCATCCCCCCTCCCCCTGATCCCACCTGGTCAGGGCATTTCTCTCCCAGGTCTCTTATCTCAGTTCTGGTTTATGGTGGGTCCAGCGATAGCACATCCTGCTGCTACAAAGGCTTTTGACTTCAAAGAAGGAAGTACCACAAACAGAACCCCCCATAAAACTGGAATACACAAAACACAGTCTGAGTGACCCCTCACCCAGGTCTTGGACTATACATTATACAATCATTATAAATATGCTTATTCTATAATCAGGCCCTGGGCTTGACACTCATACTAAGTTTTTGATTCTAACAGTAAATATTTCATTTCCTCCTGATTTGCCAGGAGTAGTAGCCAAAACTCAGGAAGCACAAAGCTCAAAGAAAATGAAATGTTATTTTTAGAATGTAATGAAAAGAACGAGGGACTTATTAGCACTAAGGATTCTTCATTTTGGCTACAGTTGTCCTATGCAGCCAATGTTTTCCCCCCTTTCCTTCCTAAATGTGGTCCCACGGCCATCTCCGTCTCTAAGCACTTCCATTGTGAGCAAGTCAGAAAGTGTAACCACTGTGGCTTCCCAGGCTCTCTCATGGTGGGAAGGATGAGACAGAGGTATCCTCTTGACCTCACTTCTGCGTGGTCATGGAAATGGAGAAAGGAGACCATTAGACTGCCTGTAATCTTCTTTCTTCTGAGATCCAATGGCACATGTGCAGCTAAGCAGACACCCATCTAAGCTTAGTTTTGCAACTGGCGGCTTTGCCTGCCATGCATGTGCGTGCAGATAGACCAAAGTCTGCGGTGTTCATGGCCACGCACAAGCAGGGTTACATGCAGCAAGGCATCCTAAATCTGTGGACCTTTTTAGGAGCATCATTTAATGTCTAGAATATGGTTTTATTTTCAGACTGTCCACTATATTGCTTATCTTTAGAGGGCTGTCCATGTTCAGTGTTAATACAGGGCCAACACTTCCAATGTGATTTGGAAGATTGCAGAACACAGTATGTAATGTTACCAGTTCTCTGTCAATATACAATATTTGGATGGATATAAATGGCTTTCCAGGGGTCTTAGTCAAACAGGAGGACCCTTAACTACATTTGCGTTTACACATTGGTACATTTTCAGGACAGATACGCTAATATACTATTATTAATACTGTTTGTGGCCAGATTAAAAAATCTTTAAAAATTACAAGTATCCAATTTATGGAGAGGGCATTGGTCATATTTGTGACAACTAATTAGTCGTTTCATCACGTCCTTATATTTACTAATCCTGTTAAAAACATTATTGCTTATTGTCAGCCAATACAGTTTCCTTTTGTTTTCTATTTTAAATGTCATACTTTTTATAATAATAAAGTCAACAGAAACAGCATCTATCAGCTTCAATTAGTTTGAACCTTGCCAATTCCAAAGACAAAAAGAGAACATACAAGTTTGGCTCACCAATTAGTATTTAGAGAGAAAATCCATTTCTTATTGTTGTTACTGGGCTACTGATTTGGCATACATATTGGATTTCCACACTCATTCAGACTTATTGCTCTGCAGACCAATCACAATTAATGATTGAGTCAGAGCCTAAGGAAATATGGTCTTTGAAAACAATAAAAGGAAAACAAAGTTTCACTTTCTAGAAAACACATCATATATTATGTATTATAATCCATGCCATTTTTCCTTTTTAGCTATTGCTTGATATACAGAGCTCATGTGCTGACCTTAGGCTTTGTCTAGCTAATAAAGAAAATTATGGACAACAAAGGTGGAAAGAAATCTGCTTTCTTTTACATAGGTTTTATTAAGGTTTTCAAGTACAAAAGACAGCATATCAAAAATCACATGCTATGACATTGTCTAACAGATGTGTTATAAACTGTTTTCAACTGAAATAAATCTTATAGTCTCTCTGCTGACTATCGTGGATCTCGTTGTCTGATTTTGTGCGCTAGTGTCCTGGATTTGACGGATAAAAGTATATTTGACTGAAATTTAGTTGAACTGGTTGCTGGTTAAACCTTCTAAGGTAAACCTTGATCTTAATCTTTGGTTCAAAGTGCTGTCTTTGCTGATATCAAACATTATACATAGATTTTAAGGATAACACAAAGTCGGGTTGGGGAAAGGTAAGGGATAGTAGGGAAGAAATGGGTTTGGAGCCGGTGGGGGGGAGGGGGGCAAGTGGCTTGAGTAAGATTACCAGGGATGGTGTATTGGTGTTCTTCAAGATAGTCCAGAGGGGGGGATTTAATTACACTGGGAAGACCGGGTCAACCCGGGAGTTTTGCAGGCCTATATATTCTACCCATGGGTCCCACACTTTCTTGAACTTATCATAGAAATCATTCACTTTTGCCATTATTTTTTCATTGCAAAGGGTGTCAGATATTCTATTTTGTATCTCTGACCAAGGGATGGAGGGCGTTTTCCAACATCTGGCTATCGTGGCTGTCACTGCTGCGAAAATATGGAGGGCTAAACGCCATCCTGCTTTGGTGAATGTGCCCGTTTTCAGGGACAAAATGGCTTCCCAGGGTTCTTTTTTCAATGGTGTATGGAGGACATCTGATATAACTTTGTAGGCCCTATCCCATATGTCTCTTGTTACCGGGCTATCCCACCGGATATGCACCATGTCACCTCTGATGTTACAGCCTCTGAAGCAGCAAGGGGATTCTGAAGGGGAGAATTTATTGATCCGATCAGGGGTGTAGTACCATCTGAACATCACTTTGTATGCGTTTTCCAGCACTAGGGCATTACTGAATACTTTCTTAGTTTGGCCCCAAATGCTCTGCCAAGCTTCTGGGGGCCTTGTATCTCCCAATTCTGACTCCCATCTTGCCATATATGCATGTCTGATCGGGTCTGGTGCGGTGTCCAGGACTGAGTATATACCAGAGATGAGCCCGCCACTGAAATGATCGTGTATGCATCTAAGTTCAAAGTCTGTTCTCCTATAAGGAGGGGAGGATTGTTTTAGTAAGCATTTAATAAAGTGCTGTATTTGCAATAGTCTGAACATCTCATGCGGCGGGAACCGATCTCTGGGTGACAGCTCTTGCATTGCTTTCATTCTCGTCGGTATACATAAATTGTCCACTATGGTAAGATTTTTCTGTGCCCACCAGTTAAAGCTGGTTGGATGTGTGATTCCCGGAGGAAACATAGGGTTACCTAACAAAGGAGCTGCTGGTGTGTGGGGTGAAGCGAGCTGGTGCTTAATTTTGTCCCATATTGATAAAGAGAATGAGAGTATGGAGGGAAGAAGTTTGGGTCTGTGTGCCTTGGGTGTCCACAATAGAGCAGCTGGCGACGTCGTACCACATTGCATTCTGTCAATGGAGACCCAAGTGGGAACATAGTTAGGGGTGTGCAATAGAACTAGCGGAGCTATTTGGGCAGCAAGGAAATACTTATGCAGGGATGGGAAGGCAAGGCCGCCGTGTTCCTTTATGCAGAACAGTGTGGTTTTTTTAACTCTATGTTTAGTTTTGTTCCAGGTGTATGCTAAAATTTTCCGTTGTGCTATATCTAGTGCCTTTTTCGGGACTAGTATTGGGAGGACCCTGAATAAGTACAAGATCTTAGGGAGGAATACCATTTTCAATGCCACTATTCGTCCTAGCCAGGATAGCCGCACTATTTGCCATGATGTTAGTAATTCATCAAGAGTTTTGAAAAGTTCTGGGTAGTTTGCTTTGTAGAGCTTATTGTAGCTGTTTGTAAGCTTGGTTCCTAAATAGGGTAGTTTCTGGGTCCAGGTCCAGGCAAAGTTGTTAGTTAATGTTTGTCTGGTATTGTTTGTTAGGGAGATATCTAAGGCTGTTGATTTCGAAGCATTTAGTTTTAGACCTGAGTTATGCCCGAAGTCTGAGAGGAGTTTAATGACATTGGGTGCTGAGATGTGGGGGGATGCCAACATGAGGAGCATGTCAGCGTAAAGCCAGCGTATTTAATGTGGGCGGAGGGCTGGGTGTAGATGGCTGAGATCCAGGAAAGGAAGCCGGGGCCAAAACCCCATTTTTCCAGAATTGCAGGTATTGCCAGGAGAGGAAGTCGAAGGCTTTTTCTACGTCAAGAGAGAGCAGCATGGCTTCAAGGTTATGACCCTTTATGCCTTCTATTAGTTGTAATATTCTTCTGACTCCCTTCTCCGGCTTGTCTCCTGGGCACAAAGCCTACTTGGTCCCTGCGTAATATGTCCCCAAGAAACTCATTAATTCTGTTAGCTAATATTTTTGTTAGAATTTTTAAATCTATATTTAGCAGGGATATTGGCCTAAAGTTGTCCAATTTTGATGGTCCTTGCCCGCTTTGGGTATCATGACTATTGCTGCTCTCAGCATATCTGGGTCCATGTGATGGCCCTTTTTATATAGTTATACACTTTAGATAAACGTGGGGCTATAATGGGGGCCAGTTTTTTATAGAAGAGAGCTGAGAATCCGTCAAGCCCAGGTCTTTTGTTGGTTTTTAATGTTTTAATTGCTTTTAGTACCTCTTCAACTTTAATGTTATCATCTACCATTTCCTCTTGGGTTGTGGTGAGGGAGGGTGCTTTGAGGTCTTCAAAAAAGGCCTGAGCTTTAGGGATGTCCAGTTGAGAGGGGGCGTCGTATAGTTCAGAGAGGCCCAAGGATAATTCTTCTAGGACTTTCTCGGGGTTACTAGTGATTAGCCCCGAGCGAGTTTTGAGCTTTACAGGCTTTTTTACTTGGTCTTGGCATTTGAGCTGGGAAGCTAAAAGTGTCCCAGGTTTATTTGCGGAGATGTAGCACCTTTGTTTGTCCCTCCTGTATCTTCCCTCGGCTTCCTCTGTTTGTAGGAGGTTAAGCTTAGCTCTAGAGTGCTCCATTTTATTCTGGTGCTCTGGGGAGGGGTTAGTTTTAAAGTTCTCTACATCTCCCAAATATTGGGGCTGTAATTTGCTTGCAAGGGCTATTCTTTCTTTCTTCTTCTTGGAAGCCAGGCCTATGAAGTACCCTCTTTAAAAGCTCCCCACAGCATCGTTGGGGAGGTTTCTTGATTTTCATTGGAGGTGAAGTAATTCATAGCAGCCTGGCTTGCTTCCTCCACTAGGTGTGTCGAGGATAGGAGGGAGTCATTTAAAGTCCAGGAGGAGGGTTCGGGCTTTATCATTAGAGAATTGCATGAGATGGCCACCAAGTCGTGGTCTGACCAGGGGATTGGGTGTATCTTGCCCAACTCGTGGTAAGAAGGAGGAGGGGTAAGGATATGGTCAACTCTTGTGGAAAGTTTATGTGTGGCAGAATAATGTGTATAGTATTTTCTGTGGGGGTGTAGGTCTCTCCATGGGTCTGACAGCCCGTAGTTTCCTAACTACTGTCTTGGGTCACTTGAGCGTTAGGGGGTAGGGACCTATCCATGTAGGGGTGAAGGGTCAAATTGGAGCCTCCGCATAAAAATACTTCACCTTTTCTATGCTTCTGTACTAAAGAGCACATATGTTTTAAGAAGGGGATTTGCTTTGTGTTAGGGGTGTAATATGTAAGGAAAGTTACCTCGGAGTCCTGGAGGTTACCCTGCAAGAGAAGGTATCTCCCATCAGGATCCGCAATCTGTTTATGACATATGAATTGTGTGCCATTACGGAAAGCTGTTAGGACTCCTTTTTTCTTCTTTTGGCTGTTAGCCTGGAAGAATAAGGAGAGTGTTTTGGGGAGGAGTTAGATGAAAAGTGTGTTTCTTGGAGGCACACTACGTCCACATGGATTGAGTTGAGGTATTTAAAGGCTCTGTAGCGTTTATTGGGCGAATTAAGGCCCTGAACATTTAGTGATACAATGTTAATCACCATGGTATGTTTTGGGGGCGTCTATGTACTGGAGATATACTATCCCTGGGGTTGGATATACATGAAGGGGGGGAAGGAGGAGGAGAGGGGGATGGATAGATGGGGGATGCAGAAAGAGAAACAAGACATATATATATGCAACAGAAAACATTATGAACAAGTGATCTTTGCACACCTCTGTGTGCACCAATTCCAGATGCTCAGAAAAAAAATAAAAAGGTATTTCCGTGCACTGGAAAGTGGGGTGAGCCCCTTTAGGATCGGGAGGCCATTCTGTAACATTACATAAAAAATACAACTATAATATTTTCAAATTATGAGTATATAACCCTCTGAGCGGTCCTCCGCCAGCTCCAGCGCTGCCACCAGGAGGAGAGACCCACCGAGGCAGACACCAGGCCAGGCAGAGTCCCACCCCACGGCCTGAGTTCACGTTTTGTCCCGCCACTAGGCCGGCAACCTGCACCTATGGGATGCCCTTCCAAGGTTCATTCCCACCAGTGAGCCACGGTCCAGTGGCTGGAGCCGACCGGACTTACATTTTGTAGATATAGGAACAGTAGGAGATTACCAAAACTAATGTTAAGCAACTGTTGGTTGAAATGGAAAAATATATGTAACGCTGAAGGGGTAGCACTTACGGACCCTAGAGGCCCAAGTCCTCAAGGGCAGCCCACGTGTCCCCAGAGGGGGGTCAGGGCGCCTGCCGCTTGCAAGGGTGGACCATGTCCGATGACGGTAGCCGGACTGCCGGGGTTTTCCAGAGGACCCGGCCTTAAGCGTCTGGCTACTTGGGGCTTCTTAGGCTATTTTCCAGCAATTGTGCGTAGCGAATATTTGAGTCTCAGTCCTATTAAACAGGGTGAAACTTCTGGGAGAGTAATCTTTTCATTGGTAAGGATTTCTATGGTTGGATATACTGCTTGGGGGATGGGGTGACTTGGTTGTTGCAGCTATGGATGGGTCTAGGTGTTCTGGGCGTCAAGGGGAGAGACGGGGCTGCTCTGTCTGCCTCCGGCAGCCTGATATCCAGGCTTTTGAATTTTTCTATGATTTCTGGTATAGAGGAGGCTTGCACCTGTTTTCCCTGGAAGGAAAAGGAGAGCTAAAAGGGAAAGCCAGACCTGTAAACGCACTCCTTGGGCTTGTAGTGCTTGGAGATAGGGTTTGAAGGACCGTCTCTTCATGATGGTGGTTTGCGAGAGGTCGGTGTAAACTTGGTAGTTATGGTTTTGGAACGTTAGGGGTGCCTTTTCCCCAGATGCTTTTTGCACTGCTTCCTTGGTTTGATAGTAATGAAATTTAAATATAATGTCCCGTGGAGGGCCGTCTGCTGGTCTTTTGGTCAGGGCTCTGTGTGCTCTATCGAGCTCCAGCCTGTCTACTGGTATTTCTGGGACCAGCTCTTGTAGGAGTGCTGTGACTGTGCCCACAGGAGTCCTCCATTGCTTCTGGGAGCCCCCGGAATCTCAAATTGGACCTGCGGTTACGGTTTTCTAAATATTTGTTCTGGCCCTTTAAGAGAGATATTTCATCCTGAAGCTGTTCCAGCATGGGTCTCTGGCTCTCTAGGACTGTAGTAGTGTCATCCATATGGGATTCCAGGGCTTCTGTCCTCTCTCCCAGGTCCATGATTTCCTTCAACACTGTCTCAGTGTGTTTTACTGTTACAGCAGTGATCTCTTCTCTGACAATAGATCTGAGGTGTGACAGGATATCACTGCTGACATGAGGGATCTGAGGCTTAGGCTGGGAGGTTGGGCATGAGGGTGGCCAGCTAACAGCAGAGACTAGGGAAAGGTCCTCTGCACTCACCACTCCTGTGTCTTCTCTCTCTTGGGCCAGCGATGTTGCCTGGGGGAGCCTCCTCGCCCATCCTCCCCTCCGCCGCCATCTTGGATCCAGGGGCCGCCGATCTGCGAGTCTCCCTGGGGCCCTTTTTCCTGCTGCTGGATGGGAGCATGGTCTGTGGGGGGTCCGTTCGCCTCCTGGATGTCTGCTGAGGTTGCGGGTGAGTTTGTGGAGCTGCAGCTGCGTTATTTATGGCTCAGGGCCTCCCGATCTGGCAGAGCTGTGTCAGCAAGCAGCCATTACTCTCGGCTGCCAAGCCACAGAAATCTGCTTTCTTTATTATATTTCAAAGAATAAAACACATATCAAATCGCCTGCATATGATAGAAATACCAAATAGGTCTGCTGTGGAATTTATGGAATCACAATCACTATTATTGATAATATTGTGTAACCACAATGTATCATAATATTCTATGGTTTTTCACAAATTGGTAATAAAACAAAACAATAGTGCAGTAGTACAGACAAGAAGAAGTACATAAGGCATACCAAATCACTACACATAAACAGCTAGAAAAATCCCTATAATTAAACTGGACCAACCCCCTTACAAGAAACAGTGCTCATAATCATCCCACCCTGGGGAAAATCAGATTGCTGCACATAAATATTAATTCATCATTTTGTCCCGTGGCCTATTTCCTCCCCTTATAAGACATCCTATGGAGCTGCAGGCAGCCTGCAAAGAGGAAGCGCTGCTGGGTTTTCTGTTGCTGTGCATTGTGGGTTATACTCAGTTAAATCCAAGCAGCAGCATGTCTGGAATGCTGGGAAAGGAAGCCTCCCAGGGCCTGCAAGATGGCCACGACCAGGAGAAAATTGGTGAGGTGGTGTTTCAGCTTTGAGTGGATGCAGAAGCAAGTTTAAGTGCTGACAATGGTTCATGATCATGTGAGCAGGTGGGGCAAGTGAGTTTTAGGGAGTTTTTTTGTGCAACTTTGCAATGCTGTTGGTGTGCTTCAAGGAATACATTTGGTGCAGTACAGAGGCTTGGTGGGAGTACAGAGGATGGTAGAAGAAACACAAAGGGAATTAAGAGAGTGTTTTCAGATGTATTGCATGTGAGTTTTGAGGGGCTATGGCAGAGTGTGCAGCAGTAAGCGTGCTGCTTTAACTCAACCAAAGTTAGATAAAGATCAGGGGTGCGAGATGGTGGTTCAGGAATAATGCTCACTATATCATCATGGGGGGGGGGGGGTATGGAATTTCATTTCCATCAAGTCTCTCCATTCCAAATCCCTATGATTTGGTCCATGGGAAAGCTAAATATAAAGCAGCCAGGCAAGAGTTATCATCTAAAATCTGACAGTAGTAAGATCAGATCCATGAACTAAAAGATTCCAATGTTTAAATATGTCTCATATGTGTTGATAAATTAGGTGAAATTTTACTTTGCTTCCGGCAAATGAAGTCTTTACTGGAAACTGCCTGCTCATCCTGTTGAGTCTAATATTCTACAGCTGACTGAGAATAGACTGTATGTAAATGAGAAAGGAAATTAATGCATTTAGACAAAATGCTGTATTATACCAATTAGAAATGCAGGCTTTTGGAAGGTTTGCAATTTCTGAAGTACATGGCAGCTACTCTTCTACATAAGCAGAGCTTTGCTAGAAGGATATTTGTACTTTAAAAATGGAATTGATTGCAGTGTGTTACTATCCTGTAGACAAAATGCTTGCTGAGATCAGACTAAATCATAATTAAATATGTCAATCATATGCCTCCTTGTGGCTATAAATATCTTGTTTGGAAGGAAGATACAGCGCTTCCTGAAAGTTTGTGAACCCTTCAAAATTTTCCATATTTTGGCACAGATTTGACCTAAAATGACACCAGAAGTTCTAAAGGTAGAGAAAAAAAAATAAGCAAATAAGTTAAACATATTAGAAATGGTTATATATGGATTGAGGAAAATTATCTAAAATTGCATCTGTGTGCTGGAGGTGTAGTGAGGAAAGAACCAACCTTTTTCAGGCTATGACACAGATACTAAAGCTAACTCAAGTACATAATGGGCCAAATTTGGACAAAGCCAACCTTAATATTTACTGTAAAATGTCTGGTATTGAAGTTTTTCATACTCCGCAGATAGTAGTAAGTTGTTGTACCGTGTTAGCCATCGATGTAAGCAGGAAATCCAAGGTTAAGGTAATACCATTTATTGGCTAACCCATTTAGATTGAAAATGCAAGCTTTCGAAGCTGTTCAAGCTTCTTCTTCAGGCTTCGAAAGCTTGCATTTTCAATCTAAATGAGTTAGCCAATAAATGGTATTACCTTAACCTTGGATTTCCTGCATACTCCGCAGATATAATGATAAAACTTTTCATATGAAAAAAAACGTGTTTTGCTTAAAAACACTGAATCTGTGCTGGGTGGCATTAATGATAAGGATGCCCCCAGGCAAAAACAGCAGTCAGCAAGAAAACTGATCCCACAGTGCAGGATCACTTTAAAGGGGAGACCAGAAGTCACAGGCGCCTTTGCAGTAGTTGGAGGTGGTGGCTGCAGTAGTGTTCCTGGGCTTCCTAGTCAGATAAAATGAATCCCTCCCTGGGGGGTTGAGGGTGCAGGGCTCATTTAAATTTTCTAGGAAGCACATCTGTGTGAGACAGGCTTTTCTACCGAATGTTTAGGGGCCCTCCTCCCCAAGTGAAACTCTACAGCTAAACACCCTCCCCTAGTGGCAGTATCTCAATTTTCAATACCACACAGCACATACCCATATTCATTGCCTTGCTGTTGGCCATCGGTTTGCTACCCCACATGAGCGCCATAGAACCAAATTTGTTTGCATGGCAGCCAGTGGTCATGTGGACTGACACACCAGTGGCCAGCTGCATAGGAATGCATGTGGGTGTGGGTGCAAGTGTGGGTATCTAAAATGGGAATGCCCTCACCAGCAGCAGTTTTTGGAGGCACTAGGACCCCTGTTACCTTTTATTTACTCTTTATTGCCCACTCACTAATCTGAGGAGGGATGGAGAAGCACTCATAGTTCAGAGCCACCATTCACACAGCTGTCTTCAGCGCTTTGGCAGAGAGCCACTGGAACTGTGCCTTCTGGTAGCCATTCTTTTTCAGTACTGCTGGCAATTCAGGTAGCAGCTATTTGGCTGACTAACTCCTGCAGGCCATGTTTGATACGCCTGCTGTAAAGTATTGAGCAACTAATAATAAATAATCAGAAATCAGATGTCCAACAGGGAAGGCAACTATACATTGATTTTATTATCAGTCTTTAAAAGCTCTTTAAAGTGGCTTGAAACCCAGGGGGGATCGGCCCGGGAATCTATAAGATTACATCCGAAATCGGGATGTCCCGCGGGGAGGAACCCCCCAGGAAGCCCAGAAACCTTACCTTAACCCCGTTCCATCGGCGCATGCATGAGCCGCGGCCGCGTCTCACGCTTCCCTCTAGCAGGGCGCGCACCCGCGCCGGCCATTTGTGAATGGCCGGCGCAGGCGCGCTCCCTGTTAGAGGGAAGCTCGAGACGTGGCCTCCAGCGCTCAGAGCCGCTGAGCTGCTATGCAAGAGGCCTTGGACGCGCATACCACAGCGGCTCTGAGCGCTGTGATTTGCTGGAGCGGTCACGTGGGAGCGTGGTGAGGTGAGTGTTTCTGGGCTTTCGGGGGGTTTCAAACAGCGGGGCACCCCCGATCGGGGTGCCCCACCGAAGTGGACCAAAACCCAGGATAGTCAAAATCCTGGGTTTCGGTCCACTTTAAGCATAGATGCCGCAATCTTTGCTTGACGCAATGCACACCCTGGCAAATATTTTGGTTATAGTACAATAATATTGGCTAACTTCATACATGCCAACCAATATTACAACTTCATTACAAATATATTGAAAAAAAATCAATGCTATGAGTAGAAAACAAATCAATGCTGGGGCTGTCGCTAATGGTACACTTACTTTTGCTTTTCAGTTTAATCATCATGCACCACTCTTTATAAACAATATCAGCTTTATCCTTAAACACAATGGGCATGTAGAGATGACTGCCACAAAGATCAACCATTTCTAGTACATGAAAAAGATTGTCTTATGTACAGACCACAGGGACAAACATTTAAATGACCTCTGATAGTTTAAATTTCCAGCAGTTTACCAGGTTTTTGTTCACATACATTGTGCAAACAACTATTCAATGAAACCTTAATCCTGTTTCTAACTCAGATGTTTGTGGGCAAAAATGAAAAAATGAGCATTATTATAAATAGCTGCGAGTAAAAAGATTCCTTCTTCATTGGGCTTTGTGCCTCTGTTTTATCCCCTACCAGTTTACTTTCATGTCTACTCCAACAGTGTGAGACAATGAGGAATCCCCCTTTCAATGTGACTGACTTGGAAATAGGAAATTATTCTACAGAATTCCCCATGCTGTGTCATTGCTAAGTAGTTTATGAAATTGTTACTTCGGGGACATGCTGAGAACTTCCATGGCAGAACACTGTTTGATCTAAATCAAATTCTAGTTTGTGTGAACTGACATAAAATATATTAATCTTTATTCCTAACTGATAAAAATGTCAAAACACTGTAGACTCTTTGAAGGGGCTCAGTCACTTTTATGTAGAAATGCATTCAGTGTAGACTATAAGGAGATCAAGCAAGGGCTGGTGCTGCTGCCTTCTGTCACCTGCTGGATTTCAGGGCTTAGAGAGGTGTGTGCCTGCCTGCCCAGACACTTCTACTGTACACCATGAGATTGGTTAAATTAAGGTATATAAAGCCAGCAAAGCATGTGTTTTGAAATACAACAAACAGCGCAGATGTAAAATACTGAGGAATAGGGTACACAGCTGGTGGGACCCTAGAGATTTACAACAGTGCCCGGCTACTTGGAATGTGCTCTTTGAAAACTATATACTCAAAATATATCTGTATCTTTTGTTGCTAAATTAGACAAGATAAGTGATAATGTGCAGCTCTATTTTGCTGTGCCCCCACATATATGTGAGTGTCTCCAATATCGGGCACTACCACACGGGGGGGGGGGGGGGAGCGAGCAGTACTTCTCATGTGACATTTTACAGCAGCCTAAGGTGATGTCCACTGTACACAAAATACTGTGTGTGTCAGCACACATATCCCAGATATCTTATGTTGTATATGTCATATAACAATGGTGTAGATTCTAATTCTGCATAGTATTCGACTAATTCAGTGATCTTCAAGGTCCACCAACTTTATTCTCAAAAATCAACTGTTTTCATTTGTAATGGCAGCCTGAGAGATTAAGCTATAGTAAATTAATATGTAGCATTATGCCCTGTAAATCTTATCACTCTGATACCATCAATCCATTTTGTATATATTAATCTTTATTTCTGTAGATATAATGGGATTATGTGTATTATCATGTGATCACAATGATCTGCCTAAGTTTTTGCCCTCCCTTTCCTCTCTTCCCCTCCTTTCTCTCAGCGGAGCCCCCCGGCGTGGGTGTTGCCAGCCGTTTGCTGGCTATACTATTGTGCCTGTGTGCGCCTGCGCGGCTGGACGCCTGCATCGCATGCCTCACCCTGCTATTCTGTGTGGTGCATTGCGCATGTGCGCCCGGTGGCGGGCTCACGCAGGCACATCTCACGCCGGCTGTCCATGCACATTTATGCCTCTTGCCCTCACTTCCGCCCACATCGGAGGAGGATGCACACGGGGCTATGCGCAGATGCGGACGTTGTAACCTTGGGCTTGCTTCCGCCCGCACTGCGATCTCCGGTGGAAGGCACGGTCTGTTGATTTGGGAGGGGAGATTTATGGGGCTATTTAAAAACCCTGATGAAGTGGCATTAGGACGCTGCCACGCAATGCATCGGTGGTGCTGGCGGGCAGAGTATTAAAGTGGACTTAGACTCTTCTATCCGGTAATGTTCATTGTTATGTGGCTATAATGTTTAGCTAGAACTATCATTTTTTGCCATTTTTTCCTTGATATATGCCTTGGTGCCTCGTTACCTTTCTTTGTTCTTTATTGCACAACCTGCACATAGCACTTTCACTGGTGCACCTATGTGTACAGAGGGACAATTTAGTCTCCTTATCAAATTTTCTTTGCGGTCTTTGCACAATCTTGCTTTTTTGCTGTGCTGCTGATGTTGATAAATGCAGTTTGCACACAAAACGGGTGCACCATGTTGGTCAAATAGGGTTAAAGGCCCTAGGTACATTTTTACTTTACCATATCAACGTTCTGTTCTTTGCTAGTTTCCCATTTTGGCACAGTCTTATTAATGACCTACACTTGAAAGACCCAGCAACTTGTCTGGGTCCACCCTGCTGACTTTAAATCTGTTGTTTGCTATTATTCTCCATGGATGCTACCAGCCTTATCTGCTAAATGCAGAACAAGAGCCAGATTTAAAACGTATTTGATTAAAAAAACAAAACTTCTTCTTCTAATACGTTTTTAAGGGCCTGATTTATCAAGCACTTCTGCCAGACAGTGCCGCATCGGAGCAAATTAGAGTAGTAAAAATATGTAGGCAGAAGTCGCCCTAAAAAAGTGTTTTGCTATGAGAACGAGTGATCGCATTAGCAATCGATCTAGCGACCGATTAACCAACAAATCTTCAGCGTCTGAACACAGTCGCTAAATCACAATAGACTTGTGTGGTTAGTTGCTCGTTGAGCTTGCCGCGAATTGATCTGCTCGTGTAAACCCAGCATTACATTCTGATGGCACCATTAGACGGATTGTGGCTTCATGAAACTGTTGAAGTGGATACCTAACAATGTACTGGTACTAGATGTAGAGCAGACATATGTAGTAATGCCATATAAAATAGATAAAATATCTGCTCTTAGTTCTAGTTATTAAGTTGAAGAGGCGGAGTAATTACTATGTAAAAGTTCTTCACCTTATTTGGAGGGGATTTGCATGAATGGGTTTTGTGATGCACACATTATCCAGACTTAATAAATACATTCTTTAATACCACCAACTGCCAGTTTAATGTGAAATATAAGGAGATATATGACATTGAAAAGACTGCAGCCCTATACCTAAACTATCCCTCACATCCTAATTTTTTGCAGAGGGTTCTAGTAGGTTTCGCTTGAAAAAGCACTTTGTTGCTGTTACTATTTCATTAGTTGCAACTAAGCCAAATTCAGATATAAATGTGGTATCATTTATAACATAAGCAAACTATAGGGTTGCTTTAGGAGATTAACACCCCCCCCCCCTTCACTAAGGAAGCAACACGCTGTCAGGCAAGCTTATTTAGAAGAAGGCCCCAGATCACCAAGAGTATTGCTATTGTGCATGTCCCCAGTCCATACCCATACTCATTGGAGTTCTATTGTACCCGACACCTGATTCTGCATGTTTCTCCTGTTGTCACCTAGCATGCCTTCCGGCTTTTCTTTTTGATTGATTCCTCAATTTGGACTTTATACTGCCTGGCCCCGGACTATGGCCTATTTTATTTTTTGAACCTGTGCTTGTGACCCCAACGAGGCCACTTCCATGTTCCCGTTTACTTGCCCAGGTGGCAGTCTCTTACCCTGAGTGGACAGCTCAAGGTTTCTCGCAGCCCTGCCTGTACTCTCTTGTGGTGGGCTCCAGAGAAGAAGTGTGTACTTATGGTAGAAGACTTAGCCTACTGCACCGCATAGAACTCCACCAAAATGTCTGTCATTGGCCACAGAAGTGACCCGTTTTCCTTGTTACAGGATACAATGCTATACACTAAGGGATTGGATCATTCTGCAAGTACTACCAGCAGTGAGAGTGAGACTTCCCATGTCTTTGTGATACTCCCTGTCTCAGTTTGACAGGCAACTGAGGTATTCTTGGATTTCAGGTATGCCAAGGCATTGGGGAACATGACTGAGAGTTTTGTTGCCCAATCGCTGAAAAGGCTGAGCAGCTGCTGCTGTAGTGATTAGGTGAGAAGACTGTCACTCATGATCTCTAAGCTCTAAAAGCAGCAGAAATTCAATATTTTTTTATTAAGGTTTTGCATCATATAATGAAACAATACAGAACATTAGTACAGAAAAGGCGAGAAGAAAGGAGAATTACCATCCCCGTGTATTCACAGGCATATGCATATTAATAACATACCAAGATCAGTGGACCCAAACCTCCCCCCGCCCAACTCCCATCGACTGGTGCCAGGCTATACAAGAGATTAGCATGATATTCAGTCCCTTCAACGTGCAGTTAGAGCTCCCCGCCCCGATCCCAGGCCCACCAGCCGGGAGCAACTCATTAGATGAAACCCATAGGGTCCGGGACCAGGGGGCAGCAGGACGGCTGAGAGTCTACGGAGCTCCACAAGTTACCTCGACTCAAAGAAGGAGAGGGTGACCACCAGAAGTAGGGGGGGAGACCGGGAAAGCCTGGGGGACACAGGACGCCAGAGACGTGCAGAAAAAGAGAAGAAAAAGAAAAAAGGAGGTGAAGAATAGGGGAATAAGGATACAAGAATATCAAAAGGAAAGAAGAGATAGAATGGGACTAAGGGCAAGGGTAAGAATAGGAACAGGGGCAGGAGCAAGCCGCAGAAGTTTTGATTTTTTTAAACTCCTAACTGGGCTTAGCACTGGGATAGAATGCACAGAATGGTAACGACTTCCAAATATATATAACAATTGCTTAGAATGCAAAAAACATGAGTGGCACCTTAGAACATAACCTACAGGGCTTCTAAGTAAAAAACTGATAAAACTAATGTTTTTTTTTTAATTGGTGTGTACGTGCTAAAAGCAATATATAGGTAAACTTGTACTTGTAGATTTTACCTGGCACACCAATAGCATTTACTTCTAATTAATTCAACCAAGTCAATCATGCTCTATGCTAATAATTTATAGGCAAATTATCATATCATAAACATTATCACAAACAATGACAGGCGTCATTTTTAAAAAGGTCACTTTTCAAGTGCATTCAACAACAATAAACTAAATGACATATAAAATGATTGTTAAAAAAAACAGAGAGAGCTACAAAGTCGTAGCTTCAAGCTTACAACACTAAAACAGAAGCTCAAATGAAATGCATTTCATTCTTCATTCAAGTCTCCAAAATGTTTAAAACAGACAGCCTGTAAGTGTTAATATTCATATATTCATCCCCAGGTAGCAACTTTTGGGATTATTTAACAACACAGCACACACCAGCCATAAGTTAATGACAAGAAACCTGGAAAATTGGCTCGGGTCTCTCCACTTAAAGCAGCTAAAAACATATTCTGATTGGTTGCCCAGCCCTGCAATTTGCCACTCTGCATTATGTTATAAGATATGCTCTGTTAACTCAGGATATTTTAAAACATGTTGGGTCAAAAGACATAACAAGCTCCTTTAGATGAACAGGTAATATAAACAAGAAGCCAGTTTTATAGTATAAATATTCCGAAAGCTTGAATGACTTTTAACATTGCCGGTTGTGATTCACATTTAATGTCATTTTTATTTTCCTGCATATTATTTTACAGATAAATCTTAATTGTGATACAATTATATTGTTAGAAAACTTTGTGCCCAGCATATGCCAGCAGTCCACACACCACACTTTGGGGGATCTGCTTTAATGCACATTTCTGTGTTGCTGAGTGGTGCCATTTGCATATTTTAGCCAGGAGACTGTCAGTTCTTTGGGTAAAAGCCAGTTTGCCTGAAATACAAATATGGTTTGTGTTATTATTGCCTGCTATCTGAAATATCAGCTTAGCACTGAAACATGAAAGCTTAGTAGGAGAATTATTCTGACAGTTTTAGTTGATAGGCATTAGTCTAAATCTATAGACTGTCTCTTGCCTACTATTTTACTTGCCAGCATAACTAATGTTGTATCGTGGGCAAAATCCAGAACAACAACTAATTTATTCTTTGAGCTGGCCTGCCAAAAGACATTGTCCAAACATTTATATGATATGCCAGTAAAGTAAATATTAGAAGCGCGGAATGATTTATTGCTCCGGCAAAAAAAAAAAGAAATAAAGAAAGAAATTACAGATAGAGATAAGTGAGACATCTGTCTCAGCCAGTTGTGATTTGCTTGATTTCTGAATGGCATGCCAGCTTCTTTATGGTATAAAAAGGCAAGATGCCCTGGAATTGGTGGGACAGTCCCACATATTGTCCTGTTGTCCCAGCAAAAATGGACACTTAAATTTCCTGCATTGGGAAGAATTGTCCCAATGTCTGGTCAAGCATGTTGCAGAAAAGGGTGTTGGGAGGAGGTGAGTTGTGATGTGCTTATGTTACTATTTGCTAGACAGGAATAGCCTAGAATAATGATGGCAATCATCTATTGGCAGAGCAGGTGGGTGGAAGGGAGGGGCTCAAAGATTCTCAGAGCTATGCTGAGAGGGCGACAAGACACAGAGCAAATAGCGGCTGGCAAGCAGGCAGGAGAGTCATAGAGGGAGCTCAGGCATCATTAGTAGACTAGGAGGGTGGTGGAGACTTCTTTACAGGGCTAGACTAAATGTGGCCCTAGGCAAAATGTACAAGTAGGGGCCCTCTGGCTAGGGAGGAAAGGTAGGTGAGGGACCTCGGTCAGTGGATGGGTAGTGGTGTTAGGTGAGGGGTTCAGGACAGCAGCTGGGGAGGGGGATAAGTTGACGGGCTTGGGTTAGCAGCTGGGGAAGGTGGTAGGGGGACAAATTAAGGTCAAGGGATGGGGAGTAGGGTTATGTGAAGCGTTTAGATCAGTGGATGCACAAAACAGTTAACAAGTTACATCAGAAGACTCCCAGCTAACAACTTATCAGAAAGCCAAATGTAGACCAAGTCTAAATTTATTTTTTGGTCCTCTTTCCAAGGTTCCCTGATTAGGGATGCCCTACAATTTGCAATAGAAAACTCCTCCTCCCTGGCCTGATTGTTATGCTCACTATTTCTGGTATGTCATTCCTGGAACCGGTGTGTATGTTGATCAGTGGAACTTTGCTAACCAGACAAAAAGTCTATTTAGACTTTTGGACTAGGCTGGCCCAAGGTGTATAAGCAGCTTTATTAAAGAGCAGCAACCATTGGCCTAGCATCTATAAGACTATAGGTTCTGGTGGTCTCCCTCTTTGTGGGGCATCCAGATTTGGGACACCCATTAATTGCTGCAAAACTTTCCCTTTCTCAAAACTTTATTAAGACCCTTCCTGCAAGCCCAAACCAAAGCATTTCTGAATGGCTGGCTTGGGTTACTAAGAAGCGGGACAACCAGTGTGCATGCTCCCTTCAGTATTGCTTGCTGCTTTGAGCTAGAGCTCAGATCACCCTGAAAATACCTTGGCTGCAGCAATTGTGGGATCCTTGCCCTAAAAGTGGGAGCATTCTGCAAATACTTGGTGTGAACCCAGCCTCATACCTACCACCACCCAAGGCTGCTGTATCCTCTGGGCATCCTGGACAACTGACTATATATTTTAGCCCCAACAAGTAATTGTCCTAGTGTCTGGCAAGAAGTTTTCTGGTGGCTTGCAAAGTGGATGAGGGAAGTGCACCACAT
The DNA here is from genome assembly GCA_027917425.1 of Gastrophryne carolinensis. Lineage (NCBI taxonomy): Eukaryota > Metazoa > Chordata > Amphibia > Anura > Microhylidae > Gastrophryne > Gastrophryne carolinensis. Next base: position 215,447,801 of record CM051236.1, read on the forward strand.
ACTGTATGGCAACTCTGTATCAGGGTTGTGCCTAGCCTCTAATACTATAGAAGACCCTCTCTGTCCTTAACTCCACAGTTAAGATATAATTACATTTTCTGGTGGAACCAACCTGTTTCAACAGGGGACTGGGAAATGGCTGCACTCATCATGACCCCTGATCTGCCAGAAATATGTAAATATATCTCATAAGTGGGAAAGGATCTCTTAGCGTGAAACCGACCTTCCCTGCCAGGAAGGGTATAGGTTTGTTTTAAATGCAAAGATTTTCTAACTGAATAGAGAAATTTCACATGAACCCACCCCCCCCCCCCACACACACACACACACACACACACACTCACAGTCTCACACAAATGAAAGGAAAATCCTTTAGCCCTTTTAACCTATTCTTTCTGAATTCCCATATTATCTTAAAGGTTTTATTGACAAAGACCAATTAAAAAACATGTCTCTATAACCTGTATGTGACATAAAATAAATATATGAGCACTTCCTTATTATCTTTGAAAACACCGTAGAGATATGTTTCCAAAAGAAAGATAGATAAACAGTTTGAAGACCAGCTGTTGGCTCAATTACCTGCAGAAATGTTCCCCAGATTGATCATAAATCAGCCCAGCAGTTTTGTGGGTAAGATAAGTATGATTGTTTCAGAAGATATATAACTTTGCTCTGTACTATCTTATTTCAGTGTTTACATTTACACTGCTTCACAATGGTTGCTGCCGAGACATTGCCTCCATATACAGTATGTTCATCCACAGTTTTGGGTAGCAGCCATTGCTAAATGACTCCAGCAGAATTCTCTACGTTAGGTACCCCATTATACATTTACCACCAGGATGATTTGCAAGTTTAGTCATAAATTTACTATTTCAAAAGTGTCTCCTAGTTTTCTTGACATATTAAATGACCAAACAGATCAATTCATGGTTCAGAAATGTTATCACAGTCCTGTAATGATTACAGTTCAAATGCATTTTCCAAGTGTAGAGAAACACAACTCATTTTGGAACTAATCAAGCTATTTTATTCTGTTAAAGCAGACCTCCTGTCTATCCAGGTTTCTTAACAATGGTCCCTGGCAGATTGAGGTTTTAGATCACAGGAATTATGTTGGCAAATGTGTGTTTTATGGAAGCAGTTTTTCCTGCAATCTATTGCTATTGGCAACTACACCACTTTATTTCACATATTTTCACACTGCTGCTGATGTCACGATTGTGGTGGTTACACCCAGCACACGGAAACAACATCAGCAGATAATGGCCTAATGCAGTGTGCATCTGTTTAGCTCTGCCAGTACACCCTTCACTATTTTCCGTTACTTTGTGTGGGTATCTGCCACGTGATCCAACTAACAATCGAGCAACTATGATCATGCAGCCTACTTTCCCAAAGCGCCATCCGTTCCCCCGCCTAGCAGGACTACCAGGCCCAGCAATGCCCCAGACACACAAATTCTTGGCTAAGGCAAAAAGATTGGTCAAGTTAAATAAAGGTTTTCATTCAATAAGCACACTAGGCAGTGCTAACAAACATTTGACTATGGTGGAATGAATACAAATGTCGTTCTGAAAAGTGGGTTACAGGTTACAGTGACTTACAAACAGAGATACAACAGTCAGATTTACCATAAAATGCAGATGTAGAGTAGTGATGATGGGCTCCTACAAGGAGGTATGTGAAGAGCTTATAGATGATTCAGGCACCTCCAGCAAGCATGCAATGCGACCTCTCCAGAAGTTACAAAGTCTGGTCTCCCAAGCCTACCTTTAAGCTCAATCTCTGCTCCTCCCAGACACAGGTCTTCTTTTGAGGCACCACATGCTATCAAACCTCCCCAGCTATGGAGGATGCTGGCCCCTCGCTGTCTAACAAAGGTGTTAGGGGAGCTGCAGGGGGGCTTTCAAGCTGGAATTGTCTTTTCTGAGAGTCAGAACCTCATGCCCAAATATAGACTTCCTTTTCCTTTCAAAGAAATCACTCACTGAGTTAATTGTGAACCAGAACCCTCCCTAGAAGTTGCAAAGAAGGTTGTAGGTCTTTAAATAATACTAAAGATTAAGATCTAGGTATGTTTTCTAACATGACCTACACTGTGGGTCATAGTTTTATGTTTTCACAAGTGCCCTATAACTTTCAGCTACTAAACACATTAATATTAAATTGAAGTCAAATACATTATGTATAAATATCACATTACATATCCTCATGTCATATGTCATGTATCATGCAACACAAAGTCCTGCACAGATAATCTGCTGTAGACCAATTAGGGAATGCACAAATACATTGTAGTAGAAGATACACTGGAAATCAGGATATGCAAGCGGGATTGTGACACTCACTGATGGTTTGCATAAGACATTTGTGATACTAGCTTTAAAGATACAATTCAGGACGTAATAATAATAAAGGTTACTTACCTTCCACGCTGCAGGATCTAGTCCTGCTTACTGAACCTCTCTGCTTTCAGCACTGTTGGGCTTTGGGGCAAGCAGTGCATTTCTGACCGTGGACACTCAGCGAGGCCAGGAGCCAACAGCATTCAAACCGGGGGGCTGCATACCATAATACTAGTTGGGACTGAGTCTGAGTGTTGGCAGGTAAGTTCTCTTTTTTATCCAGCTTGAACAGGGACTTACATGAGAGTCAAATTAAAAAATCATAGAGGTTTTTATATGGGTATATTTATTGATAGAAAAAATATTTAAAAGCAATGTCATTATAATCCTTCAGGGTATCGTAACCCTGGGTATAAGTATATGTCTGTAAAAGTCTTTTCTGGTATTTCATTGAAACATTACTTAAAGCTGTTATATAAAGTGTGAAAGAGATAATAATCATACAATAGCTTATAAATAGCCTCTATGAATGCGTTCTTTTTGTAGCAAGGGAGCTTTCCATTGCAGTGACAGCAATAATACAACCTAGACTCAGCAATCGATGAATGATGCTAACAACTCTGCAGTGCAATTCCATATTATCTGGCAGGTTAAATATTATGCACATATAAATATGATTTTTCTACTACCCAGACCCCATTGCTCACTGCTGGAGCATCTCTTAAACATGTAATCTTGTACAAATTTAAATCAGAGACTATTTCCTGCACCCTTAAATAAGGAATAAATAGATGTCTTAAAATACTGTACATTGTTAGAATGGTGGGGACTGAAGGCTGCCCTTGCTATAGGAAACTATAGCTGAGCATACTCCTTGTATTCTCCATACTGCAGTGATCTAGTATAGCAAGATAACAGTAATGTCAATAATGGAAATAAATTCATTTTAAGGTAGAAATTAAAATGGCTTTTGCAAATGTAACAAAACAATCTATCCATATTATTAAACAAACCTGAATATACTTTTGGTTTACTGTCAATATTCCCTAGGGGGCATTCCAGTTTGGGATACATGCATGTGGCAACAGCAAATGACATGGTAGAGCAGCAGAATCTCTGTTATTTCTGTTCTACATGCTGAGCAGTGGCTCACAGTGCTCTGCAGTGACATCTGCTGTTGTAGCATGTGATTTCTGCAGTAATCCTATAGAGGTGTGTTGCATGGCCCCTAGCTGGTCAGTAGTGGATGGCCCCAAAGAATATTGACAATAAAGCAAGGCCTTGATTCAAAGACGTCAGAGATTGCAATTTTGCATTTTATTGTAAGAAAAACTCATTCTTGTCATGTTTTCACACTCTGATTCAGCAGCCGGCAAGAAATGCTGGCTTAACAAGCGGATATGTTTATCTTCATTGGTAAAAACCATGCCACTATAGTCAGCATAATTTTTATCAGTGAAAATGACAGCTGGCATTAGTATTTTATTTGCTTTTCCTTTAAGGTTATTATATATATATATTGTTTTTTTAGAAAAAAAAATAAGCTCGTTCTCCTCCCTTAAAAGCCAACCAGCCTGGGCACCAGGTATAAGGGATGGTAACTCAGGGCACAGAGGCGTTGCCATGCGGCCCCTGGCCCTAACGGTTACCAGCCTGTATGCCTTTCGGTATGAGTTTGTGGAATTCCTAGAATAACTCCATACTAATGGGCACTGAGCTTTTCCACACCTCCAAAGTCCCAAATGGTGGGAGGGGGCTCCTTTTATGCAGAGAGGCAGAGCCTCACTGAGATATGTTACAACATATGTCACAACAATGGAGGGAGGTTTTCCATGGAAATCCGCCACCATGCCCCTCCCCTCCTGTGAAGTGTTAATCAGATGGCAGAAATTCCTGAGAGGTCCTGCCTCTCGCTATAAAAGGCCGCTCACTGAAACGCTTCATGGATACCCAGGCCAACAGCCCAGATGAAAGACAGGGGGCCTGTTTTCCCATCCAGTACAAATGCCAGCAGAGCATCAATTGCATCTCACAGTCGAGTTTTTCGCAAACGGCTCTGAATCAAGCTGTAGGTCTGTTTCAACATTTGAGGCATGGGGGAGATTAGTTTAGAATTGAAGTTTAATCTTTAATTAATACTTTTGCATTCAGTTGTAAACACCTCTTCAAATCAATACAAAGAGGTCATTTCAGCGCCACGTGCGAAAAGCACACTCAAGGGGACAATCAAGCGCTAGGTAGTAAATGAAAAGGAATATAACTTTTTACTCCACCACAAATGGAAACACTTTTGGCACCTGGTGCTAATTTAAAGGGCCTTTTTACTTGTAGACGTACACATCAATTCAAAAAAGACCTGCACAGAATTTAAAGAAATATATAATTCTAGGTGTAGCTCCAATCCTCATCCCTGTATACTATAAACAGCGTGAGGTAAGGGACCTCGTGAAGGTAAGGTGCTGATTGCGTTAGCATGATTGGAGCTATGAGGTGTTATTAAGCTGTATTGGGAGAGGTGTTAAATGGTATTATATGAGACAGACAATAGAGGGCACACACCCTGCTTCTGTTCAAGCTTGGCTCTTCCATGTTAACATCAATGGCTTCTTTCAGACCTCTTTTGAACCAGTCCCCTCTGTGCCCATGATGGAAACATGACTGCTGTGTAGTTTCCCCAATATACCTGTCTGGACGGGACGGCCTACAAATTCTTTCCTCTCCTTCTCTCTGTTTTAACAAAGGCTCAGTCTGGGAAGCAATGGGTTTAATAAGCCATAGTCTTGGTCTTTGTGCTAGTTGTGATCTTCTCTGCTAGGTATAGTCCTGATAACTCCCAGTTTGTGCTCCAGAGGATGGTGAAGAACAGAAGAATAGGTCTGAGTTGGGACATGTAGATCACTTTCCATGCTTTCCAACCTTCTGGACCATTACCAAATGGTACATATAAAAGTTATAAATTGCTCTGTCAATTTAGGCTGTGTGGCTGGCAAAAGAGTGGGCAAATGGGGATACATCATAAGCACAAGTAGCCAGTCAGTAAGAATGGCAGGTGACAAGCTTTTTGAACATTTAAAACATTACAACCGATACATAATAAAAACAATATATTTCAATGCTTCTTAGTGCTTGCTAACTGAATTAAAATAAGCTGATATATAAACTGTTGTCAGGACATTGCTGTTGTGTATTTGCGTGTATGTACTGACAGGAGGAGATCCCGGCAGTAAATTCTGCCTGCTGAAGCCTGTTACGGTAAAACTTACAAGAAATTATTTTCACACCCTCAGAAATAAAAGACAGCTCCTGCTGGGGATGTGCTAGTCAGACAGGAATCCAGTGTAGTTATTTATCTGAATAATGAATCAATCAATGTGAATGTTTTGCAGTTGATGATGCGGGTGCAAATACATATAGTCTGAAATACATAAAATGACTATAATATAATATCAAGTTGTTGTTTTCAATATGTCTGGAAAGGTTGAAAATCACTTTTCCATTTCCATAATGAAATGCTTGACAATAGTTTGTTACATTTTCCAAGAAGATACTGTTGCTAGGCAGGTACAGAGAGACGCAGAAGTAGATGTTCCCGGCAGACACCAGAAACAACAGCTTTCATTGCGAAATGAACAGTGGACATAAACCTAGCTCTATGGTACTTAAAATAATGATAGGGAATACATGTACTGAACAATGATAGTACTTCTGCACAGCTGGTCAGCCTTGAAAGGCAAGGGAATTGGCCATAATAATCTGGGGATGTCCTTGGAATATAAATGTTAGAGATCAAACACACATCCCATATTGTTTGAGCTTTTACCTTTAATTTTGTGCTTAATAGATTTCAACTTGAAAAACAGCAAGAAAATTGAAGTATTAAACAGATCTGTGACCATTTACGGAACATGAAAAGATTGCAAAATAAAATGCTATGTGTTTTTTTCAATCTACGTTTTAATTCTAAATGACTTCATTAGTTGCATATAGTGGTGGGATCCTGTTCCAGATCAGTGTTAAACCTAATGCGGAACTTGCTCTGGCTATGCCCATGTAGTGACAAGATCCAGGTCTAAAGAATAGTTTCCTTCTCAGCTCAGCTGGTAACCCATATGGTGCTCAGAGGCTGAGTGGCCTGAAGGTGGCAAATATACAAGCCTTTATGCACTTCAACACAGGTGCTAGGGCCACCCCTGGAAGAACCACGGGCCCTTGCTGATGGGTGTGGAGCTCCTCCACACCTCCATGTACCTGGTGGGGATGTGGGTAACCAGAAGTAAGATCTTAAATGTAACGGCTTATTGCATCATACCTGTGAAGAAGGGCATAGCTACTGGTATATTTGCAAAGCCAGAGAGCTGCCACTTGGCCTCCAAGCTCCAGGGCAACAGATCCTATTTCTGGTATACTTAGAGCTTTTTTTAAATTGATGAAAAATAGGGAAACATGGTCACATCATTTAGGCAAATTATTCGTCCAATAAATTTAAAGCACAATATAGGGTTAGAGGGTGTCATACAATGTTCCCAATCCTAAGTAGCCGCCTTGTGTCTCTTCTACTCAAGTAACGAAAACAAACTGCAGCAAAAACAGATACCTCGCCGCCCCGGCCATGAGCTGTAGAGGTGCAATACGAGCAACCGCAGCTGCCAAGTAGAACGTAGTGACGTCGTGGAGGGTCCCGCCCAACGCGTTTCGTCTATTCCGACTTAGTCATTAGGCTGCGGGCCCTCCACATTGTCACTAATTTATTTACCTCACTCTGTGACATAGTCCTAGGAGCTTAACTCCTTCCTTGCCATTTACACAATACGAACAGCGCAAATGTCATTTCTCCGCTGCCGGTTTCATATTCATTTAGCTAGCAGCGCCTGGTGATGAAAAACTCAGAGATTTAACTCCTTATCCTCCAAAAACGTCTGCAAACACATTTCTTGGTAGGGCTGCTATTCTTTAATCTATTATATGCAGCACCATTCACCTTATTCAGAAAATGTGCCCATAAATTAAATGGCAATTACTATATATCAAATTCTTATCACCATAAAAGATTAATATATATCTAATACCCTCCTTAAAAGAATAAAAGATACTCAAGACAATCTACATTATTACATATATAAAATCATATTAACATAATTATGTATCAAAAAGGAGGTAAAAAAACACACCAAATATCCCATAATTATTAATAACTATATACATTGCATTACTTATATAACAAATATAAATACACTAAAAAAGCCTTAAAAAACATTTCCTAAATGGTGCCCTCACATCAAAAATCTAAACACATCATCCACATTAATAGAAAATGTAAAAGATCATTTTCAATGTAAAAATTAATGGATTAAAAACCATATCATTTTCACATTAAAAATACTCCTCCTTCAATTATTTCCGATAAAACAATTTATGTCAAATTCTATGTTCAGTCCCGTTGGGTTCGTTGTTTTCATCTTAAAAATCCACTTGTATTCAGTCTGGGACAATGACCTTATGATGATCCCACCTTTTAAACCCCGAGTTATCATATCCACTCCCATAAATCGGAGTCCTTTAGGATTACATCCATGCGCTATTTTAAAATGTGCTGACACGCTATGTGTTTCCACGCCCTTCCTAATATTGTACAGGTGTTCTCTTACTCTTGTTTTAAGGGTCCTCCCTGTCCTCTCTATGTACTTTAAACCACATGGGCATTCTAATAAATAAACCACATTACTGCTAGCACATGTTAACAAATTGATTAACCTTATATTGTTCTCCTGTGGTCTTTGATATAAACTCCTTATAAGACCTGGGTGTATCCTCTGTACATAGTTTACAGGCCATGCATTTTTTACATCTATAAAACCTTCATATTGCTTAATTTACCCATATTTTTATTCTTTTTTTGTTCTACAAAACTTTTGACCAATTTGGTTGCCAGTGTAGGGGCCGATAAATGATTTTAGGTTTATCTGGTAATTTCGGACCTAAGATCTCATTGTTTTTTAATATATACCAGTGTTTTTCTAGTATTTTTATCAACTTCCTGTAATCTTTACCATACTGTGTCACTAACGCGAATTCCTCTAGGTTGCTGTCCCCATTCTTTCTTCCCACACTACCCTCCAATATCTTTTTCCTATCCATCTTTCCCACATTTTTTATCTCTCTCTCTATATTCTTCTGGTTGTACCCTTTCTTAATAAACCTTTGTCCAATAATTCCAGCCTGGGTCTTATAATCCCCATCCTCTTTGCAGTTCCTCCTCAAACGAACCAATTGGCCTTTTGGGATATTGTCAAGCCAGTTGGGGTGGTGGCAGCTGGAAATAGGCACATAGGCGTTCCTGTCTGTCTCCTTAAAAAATGTTCTTGTAGACAACGCTGTTCCTTTCTTTGCTATTTCCAGGTCTAAAAAGTGTATCGTTTCTGTACTACTTTCTTTAGTGAAGGAGATCTCCCAGTCATTTCGGTTTATGTACTCAAAAAACTTCTCAAAGGACTGTTGGTCCCCCTCCCATATTATTAGACAATCATCTATATACCTTTTCCAGGATTTCAGTCCCTAGCTAGAGGTATAGTGAGTGGGGATGCGGCTGTGGCTACGAGATGTGGAAAGGGCTCGGGGAAGAGATGGGTGGATTGTGGGACCCCTGGGGTTTACACAGCAGAGCATCATCATTCGGAATGCCCCATAAAGAGATAGACTACTGCCAGTCATAGACTTCGGGGGGGGGGGGGGGGGTGTTCCTCTTTAAAGATATACAACTGTATTTTGACCAACTGCTGTATGTTAAAGTGGACCAACCACTAGATGCTCTTTTAAGCACAACTGAATTTTTTAAAGGCTAACTGGTGTGGGAAATTAGCTCTGTAGTAGTAGATGGCGAGTGGTCATCAGCAGTCAGAAACAGTGACACAGAGGTTACGTTTTAAACATGGCTTGCCTGTTTTTATTGTGTTGTACAAAATAACAAATACAGCCCTTTACTAAACCTGACTATACAAGAGGCATACTACCAGACACCCCTTCCGAATACAACATAAGAGTTACCTCCCAAAGCCAGTTTTAGGTCCATCTGCAGACCAGCAGGCCTCAGTTCATTCTCAGACAAGCTCTCTGTCTCATCTCATGGCTTCTCTCATGGCAGCTCTCCCCATGGATGAACACACTGCACACCTTATAGCCCTGTAAGTGGGCCGAGCAGCAACATCTGTGAGCTAAAGAGAATTTTACCCCTCATCCAGTTATCCCGAGATGAGGAATACACTTTTAGCCAGCAAACAAACAAGCAGAATCTTAGTAATCCCCAGCCACTTTTCCTTCCACTAGCTAGTATAACAAATAATAATTGTAGTGTATACCTCCAGTAAAAAAACTGTTTTAAAATCTTGTTCAGGGCAATTTGCTGTCTGTGTAACAAAATATTGTTTTGCACTGCAGACTCCAGTGTAATGGAAGCGAAAACTATGTGAAAAGTAAGCACAGTTTTGCAGCCTTGATTCACAGTCAGCACTAAGAATTGGCTGATGTGTAACTGCTGTCTGTCGTTTCTGTCACATTACAACTGTTCTTGGCAGCTGCCTCTTGAATTCCTATGAATAGGCTGCAGGCGGCTATGCCAGCTGCATGGTCATGTGCTTGCTGCCCTGAAGATGACTTCAAATGTAATTCAAGATGCCCACAAAGAAATGAGGTATTAGGCAGCTCTGCTGCTCTGTTATAGAAATCACAAACTCTGAACATAAAATAAAATGCCAAACCTAAGCACAAGGAGAAGCTAACAGAATATAGGCATCATCCTTGCTTTTAACTTCGGAGGTTGCTGCTTATTAAGCGGCATATTTTGAATATTCCATTTATTCTGGAAACTGGAAGGCTTCCAATGTAGTGCAACATTATTACAGGCACGTGTAGGATGTCTGAAAGGTCAAAGACCCTCTACAAACACTGTCTGCTGAAGTCTTTTTTTTTTTTTTTTAAGCTAGAGACACTGACTGCAGGAGTTCACCATTACAAAGAACAAGGATCCTTGTCTTATCATGTATTGAGTATCCTAACCAGCTAAAGGGTTGGGAAAATGACAGCATGAATGGCACACTCTCTGCTGCCATTACGCCCATTACGGGACCCAGTTGGTGTGACAGAGCACCCAGAGAATGGTACACTGTTTAAATGTTATAACACCCCATCTGGATTTCTCAGATACACACCATTTGAAAAAGAAAGCTAACATGAGCTAATCTTTTCCCTATTCTTTCATAGTACTTAAAACCTTTCATGTTATCAGCATTTTAAGAGCTGCACCTTTCATCCAGCCTTCGTTCTGCCTGCTTTATATTTTATATACCACAAGTATCAACAACCCCCTAAGAAACACAGAACACACCAACAAACAAAAAAATACTGAGCAGAATTCACTTCATCACATATACTATTTACACTGAGCAGACATAAACAAGAAAAGACTGCCAAAATAGAATTGTACAGTGAATAATGATGAAGAAAATAACACAGGATAATGTAAATGAATAATATAGACATATAACAAACTACTGTCTGTAAATGTTTTTAGGGAATGAACTGCCTCCAGCTCTCCCCAAAGCGCTGCTATCCAAACCAACAAAATGGTGGCGACAGAGAGACAAAATCACAACAAAATGGCGATCTTATAATAAACTAAACAGACCAACACAAAATGGCGCCGTGCGCCCCGCAGACCAGGCAGGGGCTGGCACAAACGGAGACGCACTTCCGTTTTCAGGGCAGAAGGAGTAATCTCCTCCCGCCCACAGTGCGACCAGCCCCACACGCAGGCGCGCACCTCCTATAAAAAAACGCGCCTTTTAGGTCCCAAACCACGCACAGCCAGACGCCACACAGGACCTCAGGACACGCTGAAAGTGCTTGGGACCTACCTATACAGACCGGACATGATCCACAGAGGATCCACCCTCTAGCTCCACACCGAGGGAACAGGACAAGCCTGATGTTAGCGGATCTTCATTACAAGGTACTAAAAGCCAACATATAGAACACCACATACAACAGAAATATCAATTTCTGACCCAAATTTTCCCCACAGAATATCAAACTCCCCTATAGCAGCGCATAACAGGGGACAGCAGGAGGCAGTCTTCCCTACTTTTTCACAGTGAGTAATCAAATGATTATTATATCATACTACTATACCCCACATTGTTGGGCATCACTCACTCATCCCCTGAAAACCCTCATGCAGACCTCAAACGCACTGAAGAAGCCACCAGAGCGAAACGCGCATGCAAACCTACTTCACTTGCTACAAATGAGGGATTACAAGCCCATCATTCTTGCTACAAACGGCAAAACCAACTTTACTTGCTACAAACGAGGGTTTACAAGCCCACCATACTTGCTACAAACAAGGGACTTGGTAACAAGACCCCCAACCAAAAAACTTTGCTACAAACGGGGGCACCCGAAAACAAGACCACATGAAAGAAGGTGGTGCCTAAGGGCCCACCCTTCCACCCACCTCTCTGCCCCGAAACAGGGACAATTGGTGAAAAGAACCATAACATTGTATATAGTGTGTATACCCATATTACTGTTTTTTGTTTACATATTGTATTGTCCATATACCGGTAAATGTTGTAAATAAATCTTGATTTGCACACAAGAAAATAGATATCTGAAGGGAAATAATCAGGCGCATTTGGTACACCTCCAGAGGATGTCACATAGGGCAACAATAGAAGACCCTAAGGACACCACCCTGAGAGGGACCAACCCCAACCTACCCTGCTTTATATTTCTCAATAACTCCCAATGAACTCTACAGAGCATCATCAGCAGCAGATGATGACTTTAGAAGTCATTTAATTTTGGGGACCCTGAAAAAGGAGTCAGCAGAAGGGAGCACGTTTTATAGGGTTTATCAGGGAATCAAAAGTGCTGGTGAATGAAAGATGCAGCCCCTGACAGCCAGCATGAGGCAAGCTAATGTGACCCTTTCCCTGAAATGTCCCTTTAACTACCACACTAATGCAAATCTGCTTACACAAGGGCCAGTTTAGTCAGACTTAAAGTGGAAGTCCAGTTTTGAGTAACCCCCTCCCCTGCTGCTAAGGCAGGACGGGGGGGTTACCTCAGAGAAAAAACTCCTTAGGATCCAGCACAGTCACCAATGTTTCTGTGGCAGTCCCACAGACAGTGCACAGAGCTGACACTTTGTGCATTCTCTTCAAGATAGCGGAGCCCAGCACCCAAAGCATCTGGCAAATGGCGATGGCTCCGGAGCAAGCAAAGATTTTTTTTTCTTTGTTAGCCACTCGCCCTGCCTCAGCACCAGAGGAGGGAGGCATGGGGGTTATGCCTGAGACTGGACAATCACTTTAATATTAAGAAGGAAAAAACTCCAAAACACTATGCATAGAAGGTTAATGGGAAAATGTGAGTCCAGAACCCAAGTGCTGCAACACTGTTTAGTTACAATATTTTTATATTTCTCTTAGAATGGTCAGCTGGTCCACAGCTACACTAATCTAACCAAACCTCATCAGTGAGCCCTACATCAGAGATACTTTTTCTAGCAGGGTTCCAACCAGCAGGGACAGGAAGCAGCTGGGCATACCTCCTCCAATAAGAGACATGCTTCATTGCAGTGTACAGCCACGGCCAGATTATACAGCTGACATATACTCCTCTTCTCGTTCTGGAGTCTACCCCACTTACTGTGGGGCCACAATGTTGTGACTACATTGCATCACTGCTGCATAGTGATTGGCTGAGTAATCAGTCAATCATAGTTAAAGGGAAAGTATGCACCACAGCAAGTGCTGTTAAAAATAACCAGACCAGAGTGGTATTTAGCTGTAGCTGTGTTATAGTTGACCAAAAAGGCCCCCAGTTAACTTTCCTTAAAATATCTCCTAAATAAATAGGGCTGTAATGACACTTTATTTCAGGATATGGCTTGGAATTATCTTACAATAGGCCACACTGTTGCATAGATCTGCAGCTGTGGCTTGATTTTGGTCACTAGAGGGAGCACTGTTCAAGGCAACAAAACTAGAAGAGGCATAACTACAGAATGTGCATAGGTTTGGGCTTCCTCAGGAAGACAGAAGGCTCACTTACTATTTATTTGTTCTTGTCAGTTATTAGCTTATTGTTTCTGCAGCATTTAAGAAGTGGAATGGCTGCTCAAAAGTTGTTTCCCCAACTACAGAACAGATTCAGTTTGTTCATGCCACTCTTCTACAACACTACTGCTCCAAAATGCCTCTGCTTACTAGCACAGTAGGGAAAGTTTAAAGGGGCCTATAATCATTTTGACCCTAGTTGACCTTTAAAACAGGCCAACAACCTGATTAAAAAAGTAAAGATTCATAGCACCTCACTGCTCCCTTTTGCAACTGCTGCCAAGCAGTTGTAGAGGTGATGAGACAGGGGAACCCTTCAGTTCATGAGTGGTGTCCACTGTAAGATAAGTCTTTTGTGGTGTAGATTAACACATAAATATACATTTATTGGGCAATTTAAAAAAAAAAATAATATTGGTAGTACCTGAAAAAAGTTAAACCAGACCAACAGCCTGGCACAGTTGGAAAAGAAAGGTAGTGGCAATTTTGGAGCTTCCTCTCCCAGCATCTCAGCCATGCTGCTGTCTGAATTCAATGGACAATGCACAGTAACAGGAAGTCTAGCAGCACTTCCTGTTTGCAGGTGGCTTGTAAATGCACGAGCCACCATTTTGTTTTTAAAATTTAACACAGCAGAAGTTATAAAAAGGTAAATTAATTTTTGTGTGCAGCAATCTATATTGCCCTGGGGAGGGATGCATATGAGCACTGTTTGTTGTGTTGGTCTGGTTTAAGTCATTTTTGAATATTGGTCCGCTTTAAACTGCAGGCTGAGCACATAAAAAAAAAAAAACATTTAAAGGATCCTCAGGATGCCAAAATCTGGCATGGATGCTGTATACTGGGCACAGGCAATAGCTGCACACTACAATAAAGCATGTCTTCTAAAGGAGGAGGTGGCTGCTGCTTGTGTGCTTAACTGTTTGCTGTCCTCTGTTGGACAAAGCTCCTTTAGGAAAAGGTGAGTCTAGATAGTGGCAATCTCAAAGATTAAGAAGATTGCAGATGAAGGGTTAGGTCAAAGCGATCCCCAGAAAGGAGATTTATGTTGTCACCTTCTATCCCCAGTTCAGTGCCCCAAAACAGGCTTTTTATTTACTAAAGCCTTTGTCCAATATCCATAAAAATACAAACCAGATGCAGTCGACCATATTGCTCTCTGGCCGCTGCTTGCCAGCAAAGATACATTCAGTTACAGTACACACAGCTTAGCAGTGGGGGTCAGCCTTATCACTTATAATAACTGCCATAATGTGACAGTTTAGCTTGCAACTTCATATCATTGGCTGCCATTTGGACGTCATTCTGCATCCTGTTAGTGTTGAATATTGGGCAAAGGTCTTAGTAAAAAACAAGAAACACAGGCTGTTTGGGGGCACTGGGTGACAACATAAACTTTTTTACTGGGTATAGGATCACTTTAAATTAGTGTTCCTGTAAGCAAGGACTCTCCTTGGCACAGAGTTGAAAGGTAGATCATAGGTTCTTAAAGGATTTCTAGAAACACCAAATTAGACCTCAATCGCTGTATGATGGGGTACAGGAAACAGCCGCACGCTCTGCATGCTTCCTATTGAAAAAGGCATGGCTTCCTCTTGGCTGCGGCTGTTTCCTGTAAGCTATGGGATAGAGCGCCACCTGGAAAAGATAAGTAGGGATCACTGATGGTGTAAAGAGGTAGGTTAGGTTAGCTTATAGTGTTCCTGTGTACCAGGACCCACCCTGGCACAGATTGGAAAAGGAGGGTTTAGGTCCCTGTTCAAATTCAAGAATGGCTTCTTTAATGGTTGCATTCTCTCAGTCCTGCAGCCTTGTGATTGGCCAGAGAGGGAGTGCAACTGCCTAACAAAGTTAAAGTTTTGCATAGAGTGTTTACTTTAAGGACACATGTGTTTTCAATGACAGATCTGCTTTAAATCACATGGCGTCAGAGTGAATACTTCAAGGGTAAACAAGCTAAAAGGAAATTGTAGTGTTCCTTTGTGTGGGCACCCGAGAACGAGTCGTGCCCTCCTACATGTTTATGGCAGCTGCAGGCATTATGTCTATACAAGTGGCTGCATTTACATTTTTTTTTCTTCCTTTCTTGGGAGCTTCCATGTCAGATGACTGTATTATTCATTTGCTTTGAGCGCCAGTACAGGCAATAATAACCTTTTATTTTCTACAATAAAATGTAAGCGTACCCAGAGTGTACCGTCCTTGATCCCTCAACCTGTTGTGAAAGCCTTTCCCATCAATGCTTGTTATGAACATGTTCGCTCAGTGCATACTTACAAGACCCGTCATCATCTTCAGGCAAAGACATCTACGAATGGAAAAGGATTTATTCCTCCCTTTTTCCTCAAACGACTTGCTTTACTTGCTAAAGGTGTTAAACTGGATCCACAAAAAAAAAAAAAACTGCAGTATAATTCCTGGAAAGAGGTCTTGAAATGAAGGCAGATGAGTGTGAAAGTTGTATAAGTTGTATCCTGTAATGGTGACACATGCGACAATATCCCAAGTCTCGTCCCTGGTGGTGGCAGCGATAGTGAATTCCACTGAGCTGAAAAGAAAGTGATGCCGGAGTTTTCTGGCGGCCCATAGATGTTTGACATTCCAGGACCAGCGCACACGCTGTAAACAAAGCAGACCATGCAGTACAAATCGCTGTGCTCAGCCTACATATATGGCTTTCTTCTTGAGTGGCATTTGTGAGAGACTTAAATGGTTATGAGTATCAGCCGAGTAGTAAATACAGCCAAATCTTCTGTCCAGGAGACATTTGGCAGGTTCAGCATTTAGATCATTTCACTGCGGTTATTTTAGGGTGCTTTCATATCTGGTGAGGATAGAAAATATCAGCTATGGTTTGCAAGGGATTATATCAGTGAGGGCTCTGCCAATGTACTGCTAAGTAGGAGATGATTTGTTTCAATTAAATGGAATCTGTTGTAAAGCAAAATGCCTTTTTATTAGTGAGTGCAAGAGCATTAAAACATCTCTGATTTTGTGCAAAGAAATCACGCAGGAATGGGACACTGAGGCTAGTAGCTTGTACACAAAGCAGGCAGCTAGTAATTTGGATGGATTTTTGGTTCACCACCAAGCTAGGACACTTTAAAATAGCTCCTTAAATGTAAACACCCAACCAAATCGGACCTAAAACCTCCCTGGCAACTTTGTACACTAACCTGCATACCCACAACTCCCTACATTTCAAAGATCCTCAAATTTTCCCTATGGAGCCTTGGGGACTATGAATCAGCTGCACTCAAAGCAAGTATCACTCTAATCAGTTTATTAGAGAGGAGCAACACCATTCTAGAGTCTACTGTATCCGGGTGGAAGAGGTGAGTATATATACGAAAAGGAAAGATTATAAACCTCTAAAAGGAACATCAGAGGGAATGAGGAGCTTATAAAAACTCCCCAAAATTGGTTTGCCTGGTCCCCTTCTCTCATCATTTTTTATTAGTGTTTTTTAACTTACTTCTCTGGTCACATTGAGTCCCGGGATACTCTTGAGTCAGCAGATACTCTTCGATCCCAGGCCTTTGTAGTGTCATTACATTGGCTGCAATGACACTCGGAGAAAAATCTATGGCTATTGGATGGGCAAGTGTGGCTGGAACCACTGCTTTCACTAAGACAAAAGGGGTCGGATTGAGGAATAGGTACTAGAAAAGTAGCAGGATGTCAGTGTTTTAGATAATTCCAACATCCAAAAGGTGCAGGAGGGGGAGGGAAGCTATGCATGGAAGTCCTAATCAGCTGTGTTGTTCTTTAATGAAGGTAGTTTGCCCCTAGAGTAGAATGGGAACAGCCGTAATAAAATTTGGACACTAGATGGCAGTGGTGAGTATATCTCCATTCGATGTATTTAGACCCATAGGCCTCGATTCAATAAAGGTAGAAAAAAATTCTCATGGTAGTAAAAAATTCAATTCATGAGAAAAAAGCCTGAGAATGTCACTGTTACTGAATCAGTAGAAAAAATGACAATGAAAGTCAATGGCAGCTTTTACTACAGTGTAGAAAGGAGAAACAGTTCTCTACTTTTCTTAGGAGTAAAAAAGTGCCATTGACTTTCATTGTTTTCTTATCTAGTGATTCAGCAACAGTGACATTCTCAGGCTTTTTTCTCATGACTTGAATCTTTTACTACCATGAGAATTTTGTTCTACCTTTATTGAATCGAGGCCTATTATAGACTGTAGTGGAAGTGAGTGACACATCTGCACACAGAGATGCTGGGGGTTTGCGCTTCGGGCATTTGTGTAGCGCACTGTGCTCCCCGCAAAAGCATGCCTGCAGCGCCTTGAGGCCGCAGCATTTGCAATTTCACTCCATTGAGTGGAGAACGCAAACACTAACGCCCTCAAGACACTGAACACAACAATTGTGGGATGCTTGCCCAAAAGCGTGAGCGCTCCAAAATCACACTGGTGTGAAACAAGTCTTAGTGTGCGAATGTGCACTTAAGCATTTCTCTTTCGTGAGGGAGACCGCTTTAGGGGGATTAATCTTGAATTTCTGTCTAGTATTATTAAACAGGAACTTCTCCTTACAGAGTCAGACATCGGCACCAGCGTGGTTTCAATAACACACCACCATCAAATTCATTTTCTTGGGTGACCATAGGACGTAAAGATTGCTTCTCTCTCTACCCCTACCCTGTTTTACAAAAAAAAAAAAAAAAAAATGACTAAACATACAGGTATAATACCCTTTGGTATTACCTCACCCTGGTCTATAAAATATAAGTCGCTGACTTGAGGACAGGTTCTGACCAGATCAATTAGTAAATATAAAGTTCATCTCTATGGGCAGGGGTAGACTAGGACCAAAAATTAGCCTGGGAATTTACTGGCCCTGACAACCTATTGACCATCCAACAAGCTAATGTCCAGGGTACTTCCAAGTCAATACATGTACAATGGTCAACTGGGTGGACACACTTAAAGACATTGTACTGAACCTTTAGTATTGTAAGGGCATACTATGTTAAGAGGGGGACTATAAGCATTGCAGGGGTTAAAGTATGGGCTTGGGGATTACATTGGGGCCAGTTTTTGGGGAACCTTGGGAGACAGGGACTTGAGGGGGGTGTTAGAAGAGTACCAAGTGAATTATTGCACAGTGGCTGGTTGAGCAGGTCCCAAGGAAGTGCAGCTCATTACAAATTCTCTCTGTGCTCCCTAGTCTCCCCCTGTTAATTGGGTTGATTCAGCATCAGGTGTAAAAAGTGTACTATGCTGTTTCTGAAGTAAAATGTTCTATTCAGTTTAATTTTATATCAACAGTACAAAAGTGCACGTTTTACTTTTAATTTTGGTGTTGAATTGACCACTGTCAAAACTGAAATATATATATACATAGTAGATGATCTGCTCTAAAGTTCTTAGATAACAATTTCCTCTTGCATGAAGAATAGGTACTTTTTCTTAGCTGCAGGACTGAAGAGAGTGTTGAGAGTACAGAAGGGTACAGAAGAGAAGCCTGTCCTAAAGATGTTACCGTAGGTTAAATTTCAAACATGAATTTTCTTAATAATTTAAATCTACATCTTGTAAAGGCAATAATACATGCATGATCACTTGACTGCTTTCAAGAAATCTAGATAAAGTTAATTAAAGATATATCAAATATTTAAGACTAGCTGTAATTTTTTACTGCATGCCTGAGTACGAAACATGTGCTATATTAACTTTAATGAAACAGTATAAAATATGCATTTTTTATTAATATTAAAATGTATTGCCAACTGTTCTACAAATCCATTAATAAGCAGTGTTTAGTTACTATATTGTTCTCACATCCAAATAAGAACCAAGTTTCACTTTTTATGTTTATGTTTTTATGAAATCATCTGGTACAAATATGATGAAATCTTGCAACTTGACAGATCTAGGTCTATGGCAAAGATACCAATGGCCAGCAAAGAAAACAGAGAAAAAACTCCATGATAAGAAAAGTTGTGTTTGTTACCTTAAACTGAAAGTCAGACTGCACTGGACTCCACTGCTGATGCCCCTTTACTTGTACTGAGTTGGATTTGGAGTATAAAAAGCTAAGCCTACCAATGAGAGACTCCCTTCTCCTATCAGGAGCAGCATTCCGCATTCTGAATAATTGCCCCAGCTTTGACTGAAAACCTAGGCCCTTATTTAACAAGGGATAGCGACAGGTAGCGCCTGGTGAGCGACCGGTAATGACGGGCCCCGCCATGAGAACGCCGGCTCCCCACCACAATCACACATTTATCAAGCCGATCCTGCTTAGCGACTGAGATAGCGCCAGATAGCGAATCATTCATCATTATTCCAGCCTCAGCCCACAGCGCCAGCGTCCGACCTTGAACAGCGACAGGTATGACCTCTCGCTACCTGGCGCTCTCCAATGCATTTCAATGGAACAATCTTTAAATATTCATAATTAATTCATATTTATGTTTTTTTTTTTTTTTTTTAAATGTGAAAAATTCTGTGACCACTTCTGCCATGTTATATATTTTTTTTTAAGGTAAAAAAAAAACAACAACAACTTTGTGCAGAATTGATATTACAGGTCTGATATTAATGTATTAATACTACAAAATGTTATTAAAAACTTGCTTTTTTTGGTTTCCAAAAATATGGTTGTTTGGTTGTTAAAAAACTACTTTTAACCCATCGCCGCCAGCGCTCTGGGGTTTAAACATGCATTTCACAGCGCGAGAATTTTATGTTAATGAATATGCTGGGAGCCGGTCGCTATGGCCAGTCGTTATCATGCGCTCCCATACAGCGCGGAACCTGACAAATAGCGACTCCTCACCCAATATTCAACATTACTGCACACCGACTGAGTCGCTGTCAACAACCGAACAACGGCCAAGCACAGCGACTACTAGCGGGCGCTCTGAAAATGTTGCTACAGTCGCTCAACTGTCGCTACCTGCCGCTATTAATGAATCGGCCTCCTAGTAATTGTGCAGCCGCCCTGCATCAGAAGCAGATTTAAGCGAAGGTCAGACTTCTGTGTCCCTGACAACTCAACCCTACAGCATATGCATGGTTCAATCCATCCCTGTTGTGCACACTTGTTGCCCCCCCCCCCCCCAGCAAACATGAGTGTCTGCCCGTGCAAATGCACATGGCACACGGGGTGCCACAGGGAGTGCAGCTAAGCTTAGATATGTGAAGCATCCAGCCATTCAAGTCTGACAAGTGTGTACATTGGGGATGCCAGGCAAGGTCTGGGCATGTGAAGGGTTGCTGGACTGATGTATGTTGAAGGCAGACAACCGGGGGATTCACACAGTGGGACATCCCTATTCTGGATGCCTCTGGGGGAGCGTTGTTTTCACTGGGTTTTGGTCATCTTTAAAGTAAGCCTAAAGCTTAACAACTTCCCATGGGGGCTTACTGATTTGGGACGCCCCTCCATTTAAATATCAGTAAGAATCCTAAAAATGGCCTGAATTAATGACCTGATCTGCACTTCAGCATTACTCTTGTACCCCTTTTTATGGGCAGGGGTCAACCCGGCCTCTCTTCTGCCTGAGACGAACTATAGAAAAATGCCTTTCCAAGGATGTGCCACAGTGCTCTGACTGGCTCTGCCTGGTGCAAAAAGGGTAGGGGTGTGTACCACCAATGAGAAAATAATTAAAAAAAACAGGATCAGCAATTGCTTTCCACCTGCTGTGCCACCTGAAGTGGCTGACTCTCCCCTGATGATGTGTGACAGCCAAGTACCCCGGGCAGTATGCACAGCACCAAGCTTGGCATGTGCACACTAGTTATATTTAGTCACTAATATTAGTCACTAGTCACTTTAGGCACTCAGTGTCTGCTTAGGCTGGTGCTGGCGGCCCATAGGAAAAGATGAGAAGCAAGGCCTAGTCTTATTATTACCACATTTGACATCTAAAATCACAGCAGCTATATAAGTGTAATAAATAAACAACAACATCAAGTGTTATCTTGAGATCTTAGAGGTCTAAGAATTAGCGGCAGGTCTGGTGGGGGGCAAGGCACAGATGGTTCAGTGGTGAATATAAAGATATGATGACTTTCTGGGTGCTCCTGCTCCTTAACTGCTGTTGAACACTTTGTAGCCAGGCACCCACTTCCCACACATTCTACACCTTCTAAACTATAACAACCCACTTATCCTTCTCTTGAGTTGTTCCTGAGCTCCATGACCTTGTGTCTCCCATGCCCCCTCTCCCACCACCTCTTCCCCATTACCACTTTTGAGTGCTGCTCTCACTTGTTAGTCATTGCTTAACTGTTCATTGCCACTTAGCATCCACTAAAGCAAACATCAGCCATGCTGTGCTCAAGAGTGCTACAGCGCCACAAAAGACAGATCTAGTTGGGAGGGGGGAACTAAGCCTATGAACAAGGGCCGGACTGGCCATAGGGAGACTCGGGACAATGCCCGGTGGGCCACTCTGCTTTGGGGCTAGTCGGGCTGCTGCTTTTAACACCCACATCCAATCCCTGCCCCTGTCTCCCTCTCAGCCCCCTGTACCCAGCCCCACTGTACCCATAAGCCAAGGAACCCCAGCCCCCGGTGCTATAGCCCGGCATCATGATTGGGGGGCCTCAGCAGGGACATCTCAGGTTGGCTAGGGGCTGGTAAAATCCAGGGCTGATTTTTGGCCCCAGTCCGCCACTGCCTATGAACCACACCCAGGATGCTCCCCTGCTAAGCATCATAATATCAGTTATCTCTGTACATTTTTCATATATATTTTTACTAGTTCTATTACAGCAGCTGTGTTTCCATCCAACCTTTATTTGTAAAAGCACAATGGTACATTGAAAAACCTGCCATTCCAGTTTCTTATTTTTTCCAGTAAGGGTTCTGTTAACAACAAGCTTGGCTGTATTTTTTTTCCTTGCAGAGCGTATAATTAACCACATCCTCTTGCTATCTGGAATGTTTTCACAGATTTTTCCTTTTTGGTGATAGTGCTCTTATAATTGCAAACGATAGGGGATAATGTGTAGTGCTTTACTGCAATGAGTACATACCTCCATATGGCTTAGAAAAATTAGAACAATTGTCTGATTAATGGCTTCTACCTTATGTACTAACCATGTCCTCACATAGATTCAAATTCCCCCTTTTCGGCTTCAGTCCCAAGTATGCCCTTAACAAATCAAGACTTAACAATCATAAATGTGAGAAATGAAAGGAAATGGGCCAGGGGAGAAGTAAAATGAAACATAATTGGCAGTATGGAATAATAAGAAATTGCTCACTGCTAACAAAGGAATCTCTCAAGTAAATTAATTCCAGTTCCACTCAGCCAAAGGGTTGCATGCAATATTGAGTAATTAAATATGCAGTGCTTCAATCCTAACAGATTTACACCTCTGCACCTACCTGGCCTACATTTATGTGTCGGAATATTAGATATGAAAAGCAAAACCAATATAGTGGTAACAGTGGATCCATTATTTATTTTACCTTAGATCATTTCTTTATAGCCCGGGACTTTACTTCTATTATATCCCAAGGCAGCGGCCTATCTTTGCATCTTTAATGCTTTTCGGTTAGTTCTGGTCTTCCAAGTTTTCAAATATATATAAATATACATCTTGCCACTGTCTTTCCCATAATAACTCTTGTATATAATGACTCTGTTTTAAAAGTGTCAAAAACGTTGGTAGGGTCGGCTTATGAAAAGGTGCATATATAGCATTTCTGACAACACTTTCATTATAAACTAACAATGGCATACAAAAGTGTCTTGGATCTAAAAAGTGGTGTGTAAACAGGGGACTGATGCCCAAAAGCAGTTCAGGATGTACCGGACTCCCAGTCACCCTATTACCAGCCTGCTAAACCCCTTCAATGTGCCTCTCGATCAGCAAGTGCTCTCTAAAGCGGATGCTGCAGCTTTAAAGGGACAGATCGGGGGGCTGGGGGGAGCCCAGGAAGGCAGGGATTACATTTGGGCGTTAGAGACAGTAACCCAGCTGTCCCCAAAGCAGTGTGGTCCACTGGGAATACTCCCTTTGGCCAGTCCTCCCCTAGGTGCAAAAGTGACATACACCAAGGAATTATTCATCAAGGGATAGCGGCAGGTAGTGCCCCGTAGCGGCAGGCAGCTTCTGGTGAACGCTGGGCGCTGTAAGCAATACCACATTTATGAAGGCGATTCTGGTGAGCGACTCTAACAGTGCCATGTAGCGCCTGATTCATCATTACTGGTGGCTCAGCTTATAGTTCCGGCGCTCTAGCTTCCAAAGCGCCAGGTATTACCTGTCCCTACCTGTCGCTCTCCCATACATTTCAATAGACGTTCCTTTTCTCATGTTTAAACAGGGGTTTTTTTTTTTGTTTCATTTATTTTTTTTTCTCTCAGATAATTGTGTCACCTCTCCTGGCCTAGAAAGAGTCATTCTTGAAAACTTTTCAGTTTTTTTATATTTTTATGCAGAATTGTCATTACAGGTCTGGCATTAAAGTATTAATGTCACAATGTAATAACAATGTAATTCCATGTGTTTTCGCTTTGTTACTGTGGATATGTGTTCAAAAACATACTTTAATCACACAACGTTTGCCGCTCTATGCTATAGCGACCAGATCCAGAGCGCCGACACTGTGTGTCTGTTTTTTTGTTGAATATGGTGTGAGTCGGTCGCAATAAGCTGGCACTACCTTTTGCCGATCACAGCGTCTACCAGCGGTCGCTCTAAGCGCCTCTGTACAGACGCTCATCTGCCGATACCTGGTGCTAGTAATGAATCAGCCCTCTCCTACAGGTACTTCAACTCACCCCACAGCACTATCATTTGTAGTGTATCGTGCACCACAGCTCCATTTATGTGTACCATCATATGACCTGCTTATCTCTAATGCCACCTGATCCCACATCTCCTACAGTTAGTGCAAACCACTCACGCAATACTATGATCTGTAGTGTTTCATGCACCACAACCTCTTTCATCTGTACCACCACATGCCTTGCTATCCCTCCTATCTTCAGTGTCCCCTGCTCCAAAGCCTCACATACAGGTTCTGCAAACCACCCACAATACTATAATCTGAGACTTTTCCTGCACCACAGCCCCTTTCATTTGTACAACCACATGTCCTTCTATCCAATTTATCTCTACCACAAGCTGCCCCAACTCTCATTTGAGCCACTCTCATTCCCACAGACCCTCACAGGTATACTGTCACAGCTTTAAAGTGCCTGTATTCAGCCCTACCACCCAATAGAAGCGGCACTCAAATATCACAAGCTGAGCCTCAGTACCTTCAACCATTTTTTTCTACTTGAAAAGATTAGCCCTTTATTTTTGTGGGCGCTGTTCTGTGTTTCCTCATTACAGTTACAAGAAATCACTGCTGGGGACAAACTTTGTGTTTAGGCCGTGTTTTTGTTGTTGTTGTCCTAGGTCCTGTGTTTCCATTATTGACAAGTCACAATGCAAGCTCAGTACAAATAAATGTACAAATGGGCAAACTCCCCAAAGTTTGAGTCCCCCAAAGATCCAGCAAGCTGGCAGTGCTGGCACTAGAGGTGTCCTCACTCATGGGAGCCGGCGGCCATCTTTTTGTAGCCCCGGCTGGGCGCAAATTCAAACATGGCTGCTGCCCCGCCACTGCCGACGCCGCGATTGTGGCTGAGGTGAGCACACCTTTAGGTGAAGCAGGTTGATGGGCTGCTCAGCAGACCATCAACCAGCTTTTCCATGTTTGTGCTGGACGCTGAACTCGAACACAGACTTCTGGCTAAAGTCCGTGTTCAGGTTTGGGAACCCGAACTTGCAAAGTTCGGTATCAACCCGAGTTTTTACGGTTCGGGTTTTGACCATATATAAATGTGTAATATTAATTCTAAGCATAAAATTCAGTTCTGCCCATTGATCTCTATGGGATCTTGACCTACAGTGACACTTTCAACCGCAGCTGCTTCAACCAGAGCGCCCGCCACTGCAACCTTTTGGGCACTAGCAGTAGATAAGATGCTAGCTGAAGGCCGCATCAGCATTCCTGTTATTTTGCTTCTTAAATCACATACTTCATGCCGCAGTTCAATAATAGTTGTGACCTAGCTACACTATTATGTTTTATATATTGAACCGTTTGATATGGAGCAAAATTAAAAGTCCTGAGAGAGTGGCTACAAAAGTCTTCTTGTCTACTTTGGACATTAAATTATTGACATTTATTCACCCATGACTGGGATTGATAGGGTTTGCAATCTGCAAAGCGTTTGAATTCATAAATAAAATGTTAGGGAGCATATTGTCAGTGCTGAAATTGTCCATTGAAGGTAATCATGACATTGAGATAAAGCTGCTGGTTTAGCAACTTTTAGTTTAGCCAAACATAACTTTTAGAGACAACTGTCGTCAACAAAAATGAGCTGTGTATTAAGAAATTTATGGAGCTGTAAATTAATACTAAGAGACCCATTAACTTTCCTAAAATTATATTTCTCCATATGTGGGCCATTGCAGGGGTATTTTCACTTATTAACACTTGGCATGATACATTGCAATATAACAAAGCAATAGTGACTCTTCTATTAGGTTGTGCTATTTACACACCATAAAATGCTGTACTGCCTGTTAGGTTATGACTTTAAAGCGTGTTTTATTTCAGCTGGGTACCCAAAGGTGTACTATAGCAAAAAAGCAGTCCAATAACAAAAACTCAATTAAATATGCTATATAGCAAGAGAAAGGGTCACTTATACACCCTGCAATAAAGCAATTCCACCAATGACCTTTTCTTTCTTTTTATGGACAGAAGAATGGTCCAGGGTGACAGGTTTTGAATGTATCATTCTGTTTTTACAAGGAGATCTGATCAACTCTAATGACCTTTCTCCTGAGCTAGCCTGTGCTGTAATAAAATATCTTCTGATGTATATAGTTGCTGTTACCCACCATGGAAACTTTAATTAATTAGTTAATAATAATTATTATTATTATTATTAATAATTAATTATTAGCATAGATTAATGCTACTGCTCCCCACACTGGAATGGCGCAGATCACCCCTGTAAAAATGGAATGGTATGCTTTAAAACCTGTCATCCCTAGGTCATATTCCTACAGGGTTGTTTCCTAGGGAAGGGAGAGCATGGCCATCACCCTAGGCACAAAGACCACCAAGAGTTTTGCTCCATATTAAATCAATCCTCCAGGCTGTGCCTTTGCCCAAAATGGGGAACCCTGAAACTCTAAGCATATATTCCCAGACAAACAAGCCAGACACTCCCTGAGAACACAGAAAAATGTTGCACAGTGCAGACACACATAAGGAATTGTGCAACAATTTCTTGATTTTCCTATTGGCAGGTGGCTTGTGTGGATCAGTACATATGCTTAGTGCTCAGAGCAGGGGAGGTCATTTCTGGGAGATGTGCTGTGACACACCACAAAGGACCCACATAAATCTGGGTTGGGCCTGGATGAGATGAGGTAGCAGTCTGGTCAGTCACAACAATGCATTACAGCTCGCCAAGAATTCTCCTTGGTCTTCCTACAGCCAGCCTGCCCCTGGATAGAGGGAACTCACATGATTCAGCTTACAGTCAATGGCGTTTGCTGGGTATAATTAGATTCTGAAGATGTGATAAGGTAGTATAATGTGCCTACTAAAATGCATTTATATTGGTTTATTGTTTGAATTAATACGAAGATGTTTCCACTGATATTTTTTGCATCATCAATTTGACTGGTAGGAGTTCTGTTAGTTGTAGCAGCTCATAACAGTGCATGAGGGTATTCATGCTTTAAATTGCAAAGCTACTTTTCAGTTCAGCTTAGAACTGGTGAGATGGTTAATTGTTCTAACTAATCATAAAAAATGCAGCTGTCCAGGCTAAGTTATGAAAATGCAGGTAATTGTCAGCATAAAAGTAGCTTAGCTGTATAACGTTTAAATAAACTTTATAATGAAGATCAAAGACTGTATTTTATGTGTCTGATTAAAGTGGTATAAGGAGGCCTGTGCATTTTGTTTAAATGACCTTCTTATCATTACCAAAGTGAAATAAAACAGAGCCCACAGTCTCTGTAGCAGCCTCATTAAATGCAGCATCAATGTACAAGAAAGCCTCGCCTAAGAAAAAAAGACACCATGAATGTGCTCAGAGCTGACCTACAAAAATAACATTTTTCAAAGATACAGCCTGATGAAATAAGTTCCATCAGTCTCTATCAATCTGTCCAAGTAATATAAACATGTGAAGCTATCCTGCTTTACAGAAAGCAACAATGGGCTTGATTCATTAAAGGTCGAAAATGAAATTTTGGGGGTTCTTTCTTAAAAAGATGCAATTTTTCGCACGCAATTGCTACGTGCGATTCATCAACCCTAGGCTGTGTTTTTTCGATTTCTGCTAATTAAATTCGAGCATGAGAAAATTCACCAGAAAAAAGTTTTCATGTTAATCTAATTTATTTAATGTGGCATTTGCAAGCGCTAAATATTTCAAGCCTCCTCACATGAATTAAATTGTAGTGTTTCACACATTTTTTTATGCTGCTTGCAGTAGAAGAATACTGTTTTACAGGAGAAAACTCTATCTGCTGTCTTCAACCATGGAGCTGTTCTCTGCTTTCTGCATGAAGTTCGAGCAGCTGGGTGCTGTTGTGCCCTGGAGAAGCGGACAATTTGTATACCTAGAGTCTTTAGAGAGCACATCACATATTCAACAGTTACCTGTTTGTGCCGTCTATGAACTAAACTAAAAGAAAATGAGGCAGCTAAGCACTGTACCTCTTGGTTGTGGGTGCCAGGCTGGGACTCCTTGTGTCCCCAGAAAGCATAAAGATAGAAAGTGGTAGCAGCACAGCCCACCATATATAAGGCAGGGTTGGTGTCCCAGTGCCATTGTAGTGCAGATTTAGATAAATAGGTAAATTGGACACATGGCCAGAGCCTGCCCTGTATGCTGGGGAGGTGCTGGCCTGCCCTGTAGCAAGTGTCCTATCAGAATGTACATTCAGCGCGGCTGGGGGTGTCATTACCAACAAGAGAGTCTGCCTATCCACAGCCAGCCTGGTCATCCTTATATTCCTTAAGATGAACCAGGTGTGGATCCCACAGCTCCTGAGTGACTGGTGCTTGCTACCTCCTCCTCTTCCACCTCTTCCACCCCCCCCCGACCCCTGACACCAGTAAAAAATGCAATATTTAAATTTATTTATGTATATTTTTACGTAAATATTTATTTACTGATCTATATATGTATAGATGTATGTATATATTTATTCATTGATGTATAGATGTATATATTTAGGTATATCTGTATTTATTGATGTAAATATCTACTTATTTATGTATATATTGAATATATATATATATAAATATATATATATACTTTCCCTAGCCCATTTTGTGCATGGCAATCACCATGGTGTTCCCTTCTATATTCAGCCCACTAGCCCTTGCTATCCCCATTTTACAGCCATTTTTGAGCCCCAAAGTTCGGGTCCTCTTTGACTTCAATGGGCTTCAGGTTCAATAAAAAACTGCATTGATGACTAAGGACCAAGGTGGGTCCGAAACACGTAAGAGCTTTCATTTTGCCTTATCTGCTCAGGTCCGGGTTGTGCTCTCATTTTATGTCATTTTAGTCATAATGTAGCCTTATGCTGATTTTAAATATTTTTTTAAAAATGTGGACGTTTTGAAAACTTTGGCTGTGCTGGCTACCTCGTTTTAACTATCCTGGCTTTTGGTCCTTGCCCCCGCTGTGTGAAATCCCCCAGGTCGCCTGAACATACTCATCTCTTCTCAGTCCTATGACGCATGCATGGCCGCTCGTCCAATTAACATGCCTGGATTTGCTCGAGCACCTTCGTTCAGGAGCTCATCTTATGCAAGTGGATCCGAGCGCGCTGGCGGCCACATCCCCCGCTACCCTGCTGAAGGCATAGCAGGGATGGGGGTACTGCTCGCGCATGCACCATTGGACCGGGAACGTAGGTGAGTTTTTAGGCGACCTGGGGGGTTTCACACAGCAGGGCACCCCCGATCAGGGTGCCCAGGGGGGAGCGAGTATGCCTGCCCTGGAGTATCATAGACTCTAGAGTGGGTTTTGGTCCTCTTTAACTACTAGTGAATTGGTAAGAGATCACTTGCCAGCAGCAGTAGGTGACTTACCAAATAGGGGCACACCTATTTTTGCATGAAGTATACAAGTAGAGCTCCAGCCAAAACATCTACAGGTCAAGCAGACTTTAAAGTCCATTTACCGAGTTAAGTAAACAATGCTGTTTTTAAATCTTCATTGTTCTCCAATGCTTTTCAATGATTTACCATGGGGGCACCAGGAGCAAGACAGTGATAGTCCGTGATCTTGGCAGTGCACATCCTAGGGATGGACAATATGTAGACAGACTTCATAAGCAGACTAGAACTTGGGCCAGAGCTGATTTTAATCTCCCCAACAGACAATGAATGTTATAGTAGATATCAGGGATCAGGACATTTAAGTCTGCTTCATCTGTATTTGAGGTTTGGATAGACCGAGATATGCTGTCAGGCCTTAATAGCTGTAAGTTTTTTCTCTGATGAGGTCTGCCCAAATGGCTTAAAAACAGCAATATAATCTCAACAATGTTGTGGATGCCATGGAGGGCAAAACTAATGATGGGATTCTCTTCACTTACAGACCTGGGGCACCAATGTATCTACTGAAACCAAATGTCCTGTTTGTAGATTATACTATTAAGTGCATTGCACTTTGGGAGCACTGGTGGAGTTTACCACGGTACTAGTGGCCAACTTGTATTTTAGGGGTATCAGTAGGATTCCTAGACCCTGTAAGATTTTTCCCAAATCTGAAATAAGTCAATGGAGATCTGCATGTTCCCTGAGGATACGTCTCAATATGTCAAGCGTAGTCACCCAGAGGCAAGCAGATGCTGCTTCAGGAAAGGTTTAGGAAAATCCTGTGTTTCCAACCCCCAGTGTATTATCAGCATGTGCTACCAATGAGCCTAATTGTGGTGGCCATGGTAGCATCTCTGTTTGCCCAGTTTAAATCTAGGCCCCTCTGTGTGGTTGCAACATGTCAATACATTAGATGTTTAAAACAACATTTAAAAAGTCCAGCTAGCTTAAGTCTGCACTAAACTAGTAGTAGAAGAGGTCAGGTAAATCAGTCCAGTAAAAGATTATGATGGATGCAAGTCTGTTGAATCTTGGAGATATACTGATGATTCTATGGTTTGGGAGTCACTGGTTTCACAAGTGACAGTAGAGAGATGGTCAATGTGTAGGCAGAATTCCTATGCAGACTAGTCAGGCCAGAGGTAATGAGTGTTTTAGTCTCTCCAACTGACCAAGAATACTATAAAAGGCAGAGATGACCAGCTTAATCTCTGGCTTTCATGGCCTGGCTGTTGAAACCAGACACGTCCTAGAGGGTAGGGTACTTTCAGCAGGGGTCGCACATACAATGATCAAAATCCATGATAACCTCATCTGCAAATGTTTGTTATTAGAGATGAGCGAGTAGTATTCGACCGAGCCGGTATTCGATCGAATACTACGCTGTTCGTCATACTCGATTTCGATCGAGTACAGCGGCGATGGCGCACTCACAATTCGTTTCCCCTCCCACCTTCCCTGGCGCGTTTTTTACACCAATCACCATGCAGGGGGGGTGGGACAGGTCCTGGGAAGACGCTGGCATCGCGAGAACGGCGTCTACACACATTGGCTGGAAAAACCATGTGACCTCGAATATACAAAACTCAGCACTTCCTCTTCGTCAGCATTAGCAGCTTGAACTTAGTGAGGGACAGACGCTCACAGCAGGGAAAGACAGGCTGTCGCTGGCAGGGCCCCAGAAGCTCGGAATCTCGCATTTACCACCATCTATACCAGCTACCAGAAGACAAGAGAGTCATTAAGAGCCCTTATTAGGGCTACTATGCTGAACGGTATATGGCTCATATGTAGGCAGGCAGGGCCCCAGAAGCTCAGAATCTCGCATTTACCACCATATATACCAGCTACCAGAAGACAAGAAAGTCATTAAGAGCCCTTATTAGGGCTACTACGCTGAACAGTATATAGCTCATATGTAGGCAGGCAGGGCCCCAGAAGCTCAGAATCTCGCATTTACCACCATATATACCAGCTACCAGAAGACAAGAGAGTCCTTAATCCCTTATTAGTGCTGCTATGTTGAACAGTATATAGCTCATATCCTATGTAGGCAGGCAGGGCCCCAGAAGCTCAGAATCTCGCATTTACCACCATATATACCAGCTACCAGAAGACAAGAGAGTCATTAAGAGCCCTTATTAGGGCTACTACGCTGAACAGTATATAGCTCATATGTAGGCAGGCAGGGCCCCAGAAGCTCAGAATATCGCATTTACCACCATATATACCAGCTACCAGAAGACAAGAGAGTCCTTAATCCCTTATTAGTGCTGCTATGTTGAACAGTATATAGCTCATATCCTATGTAGGCAGGCAGGGCCCCAGAAGCTCAGAATCTCGCATTTACCACCATATATACCAGCTACCAGAAGACAAGAGAGTCCTTAATCCCTTATTAGTGCTGCTATGCTGAACAGTATATAGCTCATATCATATGTAGGCAGGCAGGGCCCCAGAAGCTCAGAATCTCGCATTTACCACCATATATACCAGCTACCAGAAGACAAGAGAGTCATTAAGAGCCCTTATTAGGGCTACTATGCTGAACAGTATATAGCTCATATGTAGGCAGGCAGGGCCCCAGAAGCTCAGAATCTCGCATTTACCACCATATATACCAGCTACCAGAAGACAAGAGAGTCATTAAGAGCCCTTATTAGTGCTGCTATGTTGAACAGTATATAGCTCATATGTAGGCAGGCAGGGCCCCAGAAGCTCAGAATCTCGCATTTACCACCATATATACCAGCTACCAGAAGACAAGAGAGTCCTTAATCCCTTATTAGTGCTGCTATGTTGAACAGTATATAGCTCATATCCTATGTAGGCAGGCAGGGCCCCAGAAGCTCAGAATCTCGCATTTACCACCATATATACCAGCTACCAGAAGACAAGAGAGTCTTTAATCCCTTATTAGTGCTGCTATGCTGAACAGTATATAGCTCATATCATATGTAGGCAGGCAGGGCCCCAGAAGCTCAGAATATACCTTTTACCACCATATATACCAGCTACCAGAAGACAAGACAGTCCTTAATCCCTTATTAGTGCTGCTATGTTGAACAGTATATAGCTCATATCCTATGTAGGCAGGCAGGGCCCCAGAAGCTCAGAATCTCGCATTTACCACCATATATACCAGCTACCAGAAGACAAGAGAGTCTTTAATCCCTTATTAGTGCTGCTATGCTGAACAGTATATAGCTCATATCATATGTAGGCAGGCAGGGCCCCAGAAGCTCAGAATCTCGCATTTACCACCATATATACCAGCTACCAGAAGACAAGAGAGTCATTAAGAGCCCTTATTAGGGCTACTACGCTGAACAGTATATAGCTCATATGTAGGCAGGCAGGGCCCCAGAAGCTCAGAATCTCGCATTTACCACCATATATACCAGCTACCAGAAGACAAGAGAGTCCTTAATCCCTTATTAGTGCTGCTATGCTGAACAGTATATAGCTCATATCATATGTAGGCAGGCAGGGCCCCAGAAGCTCAGAATCTCGCATTTACCACCATATATACCAGCTACCAGAAGACAAGAGAGTCATTAAGAGCCCTTATTAGGGCTACTACGCTGAACAGTATATAGCTCATATGTAGGCAGGCAGGGCCCCAGAAGCTCAGAATCTCGCATTTACCACCATATATACCAGCTACCAGAAGACAAGAGAGTCCTTAATCCCTTATTAGTGCTGCTATGTTGAACAGTATATAGCTCATATCCTATGTAGGCAGGCAGGGCCCCAGAAGCTCAGAATCTCGCATTTACCACCATATATACCAGCTACCAGAAGACAAGAGAGTCCTTAATCCCTTATTAGTGCTGCTATGCTGAACAGTATATAGCTCATATCATATGTAGGCAGGCAGGGCCCCAGAAGCTCAGAATCTCGCATTTACCACCATATATACCAGCTACCAGAAGACAAGAGAGTCATTAAGAGCCCTTATTAGGGCTACTACGCTGAACAGTATATAGCTCATATGTAGGCAGGCAGGGCCCCAGAAGCTCAGAATCTCGCATTTACCACCATATATACCAGCTACCAGAAGACAAGAGAGTCCTTAATCCCTTATTAGTGCTGCTATGCTGAACAGTATATAGCTCATATCATATGTAGGCAGGCAGGGCCCCAGAAGCTCAGAATCTCGCATTTACCACCATATATACCAGCTACCAGAAGACAAGAGAGTCATTAAGAGCCCTTATTAGGGCTACTACGCTGAACAGTATATAGCTCATATGTAGGCAGGCTGGGCCCCAGAAGCTCAGAATCTCGCATTTACCACCATATATACCAGCTACCAGAAGACAAGAGAGTCCTTAATCCCTTATTAGTGCTGCTATGTTGAACAGTATATAGCTCATATCCTATGTAGGCAGGCAGGGCCCCAGAAGCTCAGAATCTCGCATTTACCACCATATATACCAGCTACCAGAAGACAAGAGAGTCCTTAATCCCTTATTAGTGCTGCTATGCTGAACAGTATATAGCTCATATCATATGTAGGCAGGCAGGGCTCCAGACGCTCAGAATCTCGCATTTACCACCATATATACCAGCTACCAGAAGACAAGAGAGTCATTAAGAGCCCTTATTAGGGCTACTACGCTGAACAGTATATAGCTCATATGTAGGCAGGCAGGGCCCCAGAAGCTCAGAATCTCGCATTTACCACCATATATACCAGCTACCAGAAGACAAGAGAGTCATTAAGAGCCCTTATTAGGGCTACTACGCTGAACAGTATATAGCTCATATGTAGGCAGGCAGGGCCCCAGAAGCTCAGAATCTCGCATTTACCACCATATATACCAGCTACCAGAAGACAAGAGAGTCATTAAGAGCCCTTATTAGGGCTACTACGCTGAACAGTATATAGCTCATATGTAGGCAGGCAGGGCCCCAGAAGCTCAGAATCTCGCATTTACCACCATATATACCAGCTACCAGAAGACAAGAGAGTCATTAAGAGCCCTTATTAGGGCTACTACGCTGAACAGTATATAGCTCATATGTAGGCAGGCAGGGCCCCAGAAGCTCAGAATCTCGCATTTACCACCATATATACCAGCTACCAGAAGACAAGAGAGTCCTTAATCCCTTATTAGTGCTGCTATGTTGAACAGTATATAGCTCATATCCTATGTAGGCAGGCAGGGCCCCAGAAGGTCAGAATCTCGCATTTACCACCATATATACCAGCTACCAGAAGACAAGAGATTCATTAAGAGCCCTTATTAGGGCTACTACGCTGAACAGTATATAGCTCATATGTAGGCAGGCAGGGCCCCAGAAGCTCAGAATCTCGCATTTACCACCATATATACCAGCTACCAGAAGACAAGAGAGTCCTTAATCCCTTATTAGTGCTGCTATGTTGAACAGTATATAGCTCATATCCTATGTAGGCAGGCAGGGCCCCAGAAGCTCAGAATCTCGCATTTACCACCATATATACCAGCTACCAGAAGACAAGAGAGTCATTAAGAGCCCTTATTAGTGCTGCTATGTTGAACAGTATATAGCTCATATCCTATGTAGGCAGGCAGGGCCCCAGAAGCTCAGAATCTCGCATTTACCACCATATATACCAGCTACCAGAAGACAAGAGAGTCCTTAATCCCTTATTAGTGCTGCTATGCTGAACAGTATATAGCTCATATCATATGTAGGCAGGCAGGGCCCCAGAAGCTCAGAATCTCGCATTTACCACCATATATACCAGCTACCAGAAGACAAGAGAGTCATTAAGAGCCCTTATTAGGGCTACTACGCTGAACAGTATATAGCTCATATGTAGGCAGGCAGGGCCCCAGAAGCTCAGAATCTCGCATTTACCACCATATATACCAGCTACCAGAAGACAAGAGAGTCCTTAATCCCTTATTAGTGCTGCTATGTTAAACAGTATATAGCTCATATCCTATGTAGGCAGGCAGGGCCCCAGAAGCTCAGAATCTCGCATTTACCACCATATATACCAGCTACCAGAAGACAAGAGAGTCCTTAATCCCTTATTAGTGCTGCTATGCTGAACAGTATATAGCTCATATCATATGTAGGCAGGCAGGGCCCCAGAAGCTCAGAATCTCGCATTTACCACCATATATACCAGCTACCAGAAGACAAGAGAGTCATTAAGAGCCCTTATTAGGGCTACTACGCTGAACAGTATATAGCTCATATGTAGGCAGGCAGGGCCCCAGAAGCTCAGAATCTCGCATTTACCACCATATATACCAGCTACCAGAAGACAAGAGAGTCCTTAATCCCTTATTAGTGCTGCTATGCTGAACAGTATATAGCTCATATCATATGTAGGCAGGCAGGGCCCCAGAAGCTCAGAATCTCGCATTTACCACCATATATACCAGCTACCAGAAGACAAGGGAGTCATTAAGAGCCCTTATTAGGGCTACTACGCTGAACAGTATATAGCTCATATGTAGGCAGGCAGGGCCCCAGAAGCTCAGAATCTCGCATTTACCACCATATATACCAGCTACCAGAAGACAAGAGAGTCCTTAATCCCTTATTAGTGCTGCTATGTTGAACAGTATATAGCTCATATCCTATGTAGGCAGGCAGGGCCCCAGAAGCTCAGAATCTCGCATTTACCACCATATATACCAGCTACCAGAAGACAAGAGAGTCCTTAATCCCTTATTAGTGCTGCTATGCTGAACAGTATATAGCTCATATCATATGTAGGCAGGCAGGGCCCCAGAAGCTCAGAATCTCGCATTTACCACCATATATACCAGCTACCAGAAGACAAGAGAGTCATTAAGAGCCCTTATTAGGGCTACTACGCTGAACAGTATATAGCTCATATGTAGGCAGGCAGGGCCCCAGAAGCTCAGAATCTCGCATTTACCACCATATATACCAGCTACCAGAAGACAAGAGAGTCATTAAGAGCCCTTATTAGGGCTACTACGCTGAACAGTATATAGCTCATATGTAGGCAGGCAGGGCCCCAGAAGCTCAGAATCTCGCATTTACCACCATATATACCAGCTACCAGAAGACAAGAGAGTCATTAAGAGCCCTTATTAGGGCTACTACGCTGAACAGTATATAGCTCATATGTAGGCAGGCAGGGCCCCAGAAGCTCAGAATCTCGCATTTACCACCATATATACCAGCTACCAGAAGACAAGAGAGTCATTAAGAGCCCTTATTAGGGCTACTACGCTGAACAGTATATAGCTCATATGTAGGCAGGCAGGGCCCCAGAAGCTCAGAATCTCGCATTTACCACCATATATACCAGCTACCAGAAGACAAGAGAGTCCTTAATCCCTTATTAGTGCTGCTATGTTGAACAGTATATAGCTCATATCCTATGTAGGCAGGCAGGGCCCCAGAAGCTCAGAATCTCGCATTTACCACCATATATACCAGCTACCAGAAGACAAGAGATTCATTAAGAGCCCTTATTAGGGCTACTACGCTGAACAGTATATAGCTCATATGTAGGCAGGCAGGGCCCCAGAAGCTCAGAATCTCGCATTTACCACCATATATACCAGCTACCAGAAGACAAGAGAGTCCTTAATCCCTTATTAGTGCTGCTATGTTGAACAGTATATAGCTCATATCCTATGTAGGCAGGCAGGGCCCCAGAAGCTCAGAATCTCGCATTTACCACCATATATACCAGCTACCAGAAGACAAGAGAGTCATTAAGAGCCCTTATTAGTGCTGCTATGTTGAACAGTATATAGCTCATATCCTATGTAGGCAGGCAGGGCCCCAGAAGCTCAGAATCTCGCATTTACCACCATATATACCAGCTACCAGAAGACAAGAGAGTCCTTAATCCCTTATTAGTGCTGCTATGCTGAACAGTATATAGCTCATATCATATGTAGGCAGGCAGGGCCCCAGAAGCTCAGAATCTCGCATTTACCACCATATATACCAGCTACCAGAAGACAAGAGAGTCATTAAGAGCCCTTATTAGGGCTACTACGCTGAACAGTATATAGCTCATATGTAGGCAGGCAGGGCCCCAGAAGCTCAGAATCTCGCATTTACCACCATATATACCAGCTACCAGAAGACAAGAGAGTCATTAAGAGCCCTTATTAGTGCTGCTATGTTGAACAGTATATAGCTCATATCCTATGTAGGCAGGCTGGGCCCCAGAAGCTCAGAATCTCGCATTTACCACCATATATACCAGCTACCAGAAGACAAGAGAGTCCTTAATCCCTTATTAGTGCTGCTATGCTGAACAGTATATAGCTCATATCATATGTAGGCAGGCAGGGCCCCAGAAGCTCAGAATCTCGCATTTACCACCATATATACCAGCTACCAGAAGACAAGAGAGTCATTAAGAGCCCTTATTAGGGCTTTTACGCTGAACAGTATATAGCTCATATGTAGGCAGGCAGGGCCCCAGAAGCTCAGAATCTCGCATTTACCACCATATATACCAGCTACCAGAAGACAAGAGAGTCCTTAATCCCTTATTAGTGCTGCTATGTTGAACAGTATATAGCTCATATCCTATGTAGGCAGGCAGGGCCCCAGAAGCTCAGAATCTCGCATTTACCACCATATATACCAGCTACCAGAAGACAAGAGAGTCCTTAATCCCTTATTAGTGCTGCTATGCTGAACAGTATATAGCTCATATCATATGTAGGCAGGCAGGGCCCCAGAAGCTCAGAATCTCGCATTTACCACCATATATACCAGCTACCAGAAGACAAGAGAGTCATTAAGAGCCCTTATTAGGGCTACTACGCTGAACAGTATATAGCTCATATGTAGGCAGGCAGGGCCCCAGAAGCTCAGAATCTCGCATTTACCACCATATATACCAGCTACCAGAAGACAAGAGAGTCCTTAATCCCTTATTAGTGCTGCTATGCTGAACAGTATATAGCTCATATCATATGTAGGCAGGCAGGGCCCCAGAAGCTCAGAATCTCGCATTTACCACCATATATACCAGCTACCAGAAGACAAGAGAGTCATTAAGAGCCCTTATTAGGGCTACTACGCTGAACAGTATATAGCTCATATGTAGGCAGGCAGGGCCCCAGAAGCTCAGAATCTCGCATTTACCACCATATATACCAGCTACCAGAAGACAAGAGAGTCCTTAATCCCTTATTAGTGCTGCTATGTTGAACAGTATATAGCTCATATCCTATGTAGGCAGGCAGGGCCCCAGAAGCTCAGAATCTCGCATTTACCACCATATATACCAGCTACCAGAAGACAAGAGAGTCCTTAATCCCTTATTAGTGCTGCTATGCTGAACAGTATATAGCTCATATCATATGTAGGCAGGCAGGGCCCCAGAAGCTCAGAATCTCGCATTTACCACCATATATACCAGCTACCAGAAGACAAGAGAGTCATTAAGAGCCCTTATTAGGGCTACTACGCTGAACAGTATATAGCTCATATGTAGGCAGGCAGGGCCCCAGAAGCTCAGAATCTCGCATTTACCACCATATATACCAGCTACCAGAAGACAAGAGAGTCATTAAGAGCCCTTATTAGGGCTACTACGCTGAACAGTATATAGCTCATATGTAGGCAGGCAGGGCCCCAGAAGCTCAGAATCTCGCATTTACCACCATATATACCAGCTACCAGAAGACAAGAGAGTCCTTAATCCCTTATTAGTGCTGCTATGCTGAACAGTATATAGCTCATATCCTATGTAGGCAGGCAGGGCCCCAGAAGCTCAGAATCTCGCATTTACCACCATATATACCAGCTACCAGAAGACAAGAGAGTCATTAAGAGCCCTTATTAGGGCTACTACGCTGAACAGTATATAGCTCATATGTAGGCAGGCAGGGCCCCAGAAGCTCAGAATCTCGCATTTACCACCATATATACCAGCTACCAGAAGACAAGAGAGTCATTAAGAGCCCTTATTAGGGCTACTACGCTGAACAGTATATAGCTCATATGTAGGCAGGCAGGGCCCCAGAAGCTCAGAATCTCGCATTTACCACCATATATACCAGCTACCAGAAGACAAGAGAGTCCTTAATCCCTTATTAGTGCTGCTATACTGAACAGTATATAGCTCATATCCTATGTAGGCAGGCAGGGCCCCAGAAGCTCAGAATCTCGCATTTACCACCATATATACCAGCTACCAGAAGACAAGAGAGTCCTTAATCCCTTATTAGTGCTGCTATGCTGAACAGTATATAGCTCATATCATATGTAGGCAGGCAGGGCCCCAGAAGCTCAGAATCTCGCATTTACCACCATATATACCAGCTACCAGAAGACAAGAGAGTCATTAAGAGCCCTTATTAGGGCTACTACGCTGAACAGTATATAGCTCATATGTAGGCAGGCAGGGCCCCAGAAGCTCAGAATCTCGCATTTACCACCATATATACCAGCTACCAGAAGACAAGAGAGTCATTAAGAGCCCTTATTAGGGCTACTACGCTGAACAGTATATAGCTCATATGTAGGCAGGCAGGGCCCCAGAAGCTCAGAATCTCGCATTTACCACCATATATACCAGCTACCAGAAGACAAGAGAGTCATTAAGAGCCCTTATTAGGGCTACTACGCTGAACAGTATATAGCTCATATGTAGGCAGGCAGGGCCCCAGAAGCTCAGAATCTCGCATTTACCACCATATATACCAGCTACCAGAAGACAAGAGAGTCCTTAATCCCTTATTAGTGCTGCTATGTTGAACAGTATATAGCTCATATCCTATGTAGGCAGGCAGGGCCCCAGAAGCTCAGAATCTCGCATTTACCACCATATATACCAGCTACCAGAAGACAAGAGAGTCCTTAATCCCTTATTAGTGCTGCTATGCTGAACAGTATATAGCTCATATCATATGTAGGCAGGCTGGGCCCCAGAAGCTCAGAATCTCGCATTTACCACCATATATACCAGCTACCAGAAGACAAGAGAGTCCTTAATCCCTTATTAGTGCTGCTATGCTGAACAGTATATAGCTCATATCATATGTAGGCAGGCAGGGCCCCAGAAGCTCAGAATCTCGCATTTACCACCATATATACCAGCTACCAGAAGACAAGAGAGTCATTAAGAGCCCTTATTAGGGCTACTACGCTGAACAGTATATAGCTCATATGTAGGCAGGCAGGGCCCCAGAAGCTCAGAATCTCGCATTTACCACCATATATACCAGCTACCAGAAGACAATTGAGTCATTAAGAGCCCTTATTAGGGCTACTACGCTGAACAGTATATAGCTCATATGTAGGCAGGCAGGGCCCCAGAAGCTCAGAATCTCGCATTCACCACCATATATACCAGCTACCAGAAGACAAGAGAGTCATTAAGAGCCCTTATTAGGGCTACTACGCTGAACAGTATATAGCTCATATGTAGGCAGGCAGGGCCCCAGAAGCTCAGAATCTCGCATTTACCACCATATATACCAGCTACCAGAAGACAAGAGAGTCATTAAGAGCCCTTATTAGGGCTACTACGCTGAACAGTATATAGCTCATATGTAGGCAGGCAGGGCCCCAGAAGCTCAGAATCTCGCATTTACCACCATATATACCAGCTACCAGAAGACAAGAGAGTCATTGAGAGTCCTTATTAGGGCTACTATGCTGAACAGTATATAGCTCATTCTAGCTATATACACACTGCACACAACGGCTGCTTTAGTGAGGGGTAGCTGCTGCTGCTGGAATAGGGACAGAAAGACTTCAGTGGTGTATTAGCACCTATATACAAAACTATATTTTGCACTACTGTTTTGTGTCCTCTGTGCCAACAAAACACTGTTTTATACACGGTGCGTATAGGCACCATTTCACCTTCTGGCAGTATACGGCTGTATAGCCAGGTGTTCTTCTTAAAAATATTTTTATATTTGGCACTACTGTTTTGTGTCCTCTTTACCAACAAAACCTTGTTATATACCCGGTGCGTATAGGCACCATTTCACCTTCTGGCAGTATACGGCTGTATAGCCAGGTGTTTTTCTTAAAAATATTTTTATATTTGGCACTACTGTTTTGTGTCCTCTTTACCAACAAAACCTTGTTATATACCCGGTGCGTATAGGCACCATTTCACCTTCTGGCAGTATACGGCTGTATAGCCAGGTGTTTTTCTTAAAAATATTTTTACATTTGGCACTACTGTTTTGTGTCCTCTTTACCAACAAAACCTTGTTATATACCCGGTGCGTATAGGCACCATTTCACCTTCTGGCAGTATACGGCTGTATAGCCAGGTGTTCTTCTTAAAAATATATTTATATTTGGCACTACTGTTTTGTGTCCTCTGTGCCAACAAAACACTGTTTTATACACGGTGCGTATAGGCACCATTTCACCTTCTGGCAGTATACGGCTGTATAGCCAGGTGTTCTTCTTAAAAATATATTTATATTTGGCACTACTGTTTTGTGTCCTCTGTGCCAACAAAACACTGTTTTATACACGGTGCGTATAGGCACCATTTCACCTTCTGGCAGTATACGGCTGTATAGCCAGGTGTTCTTCTTAAAAATATTTTTATATTTGGCACTACTGTTTTGTGTCCTCTGTGCCAACAAAACACTGTTTTATACACGGTGCGTATAGGCACCATTTCACCTTCTGGCAGTATACGGCTGTATAGCCAGGTGTTCTTCTTAAAAATATTTTTATATTTGGCATAATGCGTGGCCAAAAAAGTAAAACGTCTGAAATGCGGAGGGCTAGCGCAAAGGGACGTGGACGAGGACGGGGGCGCGGAAATGCTGGTGGGGGCACAAACCGCGTTGAAGCCAGTGGGGTACAATGCGTGCTGGTGAGGGGCAGCCAGCATTACGCTCATCCAGCTTCCCTGCCTTTATGGGACAGTTATGCGGGGGGCGGGGTACACCTCTGTTAAGGCCTGAGCAGCGTGAACAGGTGGTGCAATGGATGGCCGATAACGCTTCCAGTCACTTGTCCACCACCCAGTCATCCACACAGTCTCACTCTGACCCTCCTTCCTCCCAACCTGGCCAACAGAGTCAGCCCACCCTTGACCCCTCCCAGGACCTCTTTTCGGGTCCTTTTCCAGATGTGCTGCAAGAATCCCAGGAGCTAGCAGAGGAATTTGTTTGTAGTGATGCCCAAACACTTGAGTATCCGCCATCTGCTAGTGATGTGGACCCGGAACCAGCATCTGCTATCATGAGCGATGATGATGAGACGCAGTTGCCATCAAGGGAGGCTGTTGGAATGTCCAGTGGGCAGGAGGAGGAGCAGAGAGAGGAAGTGGAAGAGGAGGTGGTGGACGACGAAATGACCGACCCCACTTGGACAGGGGTGATGTCCAGCGGGGAAAGCAGTGGAGATGCGGTCTGCGCATCACCGAATAAGGCAGCAAGAGGCAGAGGACAGTCCAGAGGCAGAGGACAGTCCAGACAGAGAAGGCAGGCCACAGCCAGCAGGGCCGAAGCTCTTCCCGGCAGCAGGCAGTCGCGCGAAGCTCCCCCATCGAGGCCTCGTACTTCTGTGGTGTGGAGATTTTTTAATGTTTGCGCGGATGACAAACTGAGCGCGGTTTGCGCAATCTGCCACTCAAAA
Organism: Gastrophryne carolinensis; assembly: GCA_027917425.1. Lineage (NCBI taxonomy): Eukaryota > Metazoa > Chordata > Amphibia > Anura > Microhylidae > Gastrophryne > Gastrophryne carolinensis. The sequence continues at coordinate 215,490,978 of CM051236.1, forward strand.
CTGAGTAGGGGCTCTGAGAAGAGCAATCTGACCACCTCAGGCATGCGCCGTCACTTGGAATTCAAGCACTGGGCTGAGTGGGAGAGAGCAAACGCAATACAACCTGCGCCCGGTCTTGCTGCCACTGCCTCTTCCCCTTTGTTGTGTGCTGCCACTGCGGTCCAGACCTCCAGCCAGGACACCTCCACATCTGCCTCTGCCTCGGCTACTTTGGGGCCTTCTCCTTCAGCCCCCCCTTCCCCCGCATCTTCGTCTGCACCTTCCATCTCCTCGTCCCATCAACTGTCCATCTCGCAGGCGTTCAACCGCAGGCGGAAGTACGCCTCCAGTCACCCCCAAGCCCAAGCCTTAACCTGCCTCATCTCCAAACTGCTGGCCCTGGAGATGTTGCCGTTTAGGCTTGTGGAGACGCAGGCCTTCCGCGACCTGATGGCGGCTGCCGCACCTCGCTATTCCGTCCCTAGCCGCCACTATTTTTCCCGGTGTGGCGTCCCCGCCCTGCACCAGCACGTGTCGCGTAACATCAGGCGGGCCCTGAGGTACGCAGTGAGCGCAAAGGTCCACTTGACCACCGACTCGTGGACAAGCGCTTGCGGCCAAGGACGCTACATCTCTTTGACGGCACACTGGGTGAATGTTGTGGAAGCGGGGACGGGGTCGCAAACAGGGACGGCCTACATACCACCCCCGCCCAAGATTGCCAGCACGGGTTCTGATAGACCCCCCTCCTCTTCCTCCTCCTCCTCCTCCTCCTCTGCCTTAACATCGCCCTCAGCCCCTAGCTGGAAGCGTTGCAGCACTGGCGCGGGGAGACGTCAGCAGGCGGTGCTTAAGCTCATCAGCTTGGGCGACAGGAAGCACAGCGCCGCAGAGGTGAGGCACGCCATATTGCAGCAGACAGAGATGTGGCTGTCGCCGCTGCAGCTAGGACCAGGCATGGTCGTGTGCGATAACGGCCGTAACCTGGTGGCGGCTCTGGAGCTTGCAGAACTCAATCACGTACCATGCCTGGCCCACGTTTTTAATTTGGTAGTTCAAAAGTTTCTAAAGACTTACCCCAACCTGGCAGAGCTACTGGTGAGAGTGCGGCGCTTGTGCGCTCACTTTCGGAAGTCAACTGTAGCTGCTGCTAGCTTAAAAAAAATCCAGCAACGCCTCCATTTGCCTCAACATCGGCTGTTGTGCGACCTGCCCACTCGCTGGAATTCCACCTATTGCATGTTGGCCAGGGTGTGTGAGCAGCAGAGAGCATTGATGGAGTACCAGATGATGCATCCACGCGTGCATCCAACTCAGCTCCCTCAGTTTGCCAACCACGAGTGGCCATGGATGGCAGACATATGCGATGTATTGCGTATCTTTGAGGAGTCCACTAAGAAGGTCAGCAGCGAGGACGCTATAGTGAGCGTAACCATCCCGCTCCTATGCGTCCTTAAAGAATCGCTCATCGCAATAAGGGAGAACGCATTGCACACAGAGGAGACGGGGGTAGGAGGAGACGCAACGCAGGTAGACAGTCAGACCACACTTTTGTCTGCTGCTCGGTGGCAGTTGCAGGAGGAGGAGGATGAGGAGGAGGAGGCTGTGGAAGAGGATGCTGGCGGCGAGGGTAGCAGTCAGGCTGTGTGCGTCCCATTGGTTCAGCGCGGATGGGGCGGAGAGGAGGAGGAAGAGGAGGAAATGGAAAATGATCCTTCTGGTGGGGGCAGTGAGGTCATGCCTACTCAGAGTCTGGCACACATGGCTGACTTCATGCTGGGCTGCTTTTCCCGGGACATACGTGTTGTCCGGATATTGGAGAACAAACTATACTGGGTCTTCGCACTCCTGGACCCCCGGTATAAAGATAATTTCTCCTCTTTTATTCCGGTAGAGGAGAGGACGAATCGATTACTGGAATACCAGAGGGAACTCTTGCAGAACATGATGCAGATTTTCCCACCCAGCATCGCTGGCAGCAGAGAGGAGAGTGTCTCCCAGAGTCTGACAACATCGATCAGGCCCACAGCCACCAGGGGAACACTCTCCAAGGTGTGGGACACGTTCATGTCACCCCCTCGTGCAACTTCCATCACTGCGGGGCCCGCTATCAGCAGGAGGGACAAGTATCGGCGGATGTTGCGGGACTACCTGGCAGACCACACCCCTGTCCTCCCCGATCCCTCGGCGACCTACACTTACTGGGTCTCCAAGTTGGACACGTGGCTGGAACTGTCCCTGTACGCCTTGGAGGTGCTTGCCTGCCCTGCCGCCAGCGTGCTATCAGAAAGGGTGTTCAGCGCAGCCGGGGGCATTATAACCGATAAGCGCAGCCGCCTGTCAACCGACAGTGCCGACAGGCTGACGCTAATCAAAATGAACAGCAAGTGGATTGACCCGGACTTTGCTTGTACAACAGTGGAAAGCAGCCAAGAGTGAAGTGCCATCTGTATGAAGTGCCATTTCCTCCTCCTCCTCCTCCTCCTCCTCCTCCTTAACCGCCGTAGAATTGCTGTATTAATAAAAAAAAATTATGGCTCACCTCTTGGGCTTAATACAATCAATTTTTAAAAGGTCTCAGCTCTTGGGCCTCCACACAATTTTTAAAAGGTCTCAGCTCTTGGGCCTCCACACAATTTTTAAGAGGTCTCAGCTCTTGGGCCTCCACACAATTTTTAAAAGGTCTCAGCTCTTGGGCCTCCACACAATTTTTAAAAGGTCTCAGCTCTTGGGCCTCCACACAATTTTTAAAAGGTCTCAGCTCTTGGGACTCCACACAGTTTTTAAAAGGTCTCAGCTCTTGGGCCTCCACACAATTTTTAAAAGGTCTCAGCTCTTGGGCCTCCACACAATTTTTAAAAGGTCTCAGCTCTTGGGCCTCCACACAATTTTTAAAAGGTCTCAGCTCTTGGGCCTCCACACAATTTTTAAAAGGTCTCAGCTCTTGGGCCTCCACACAATTTTTAAAAGGTCTCAGCTCTTGGGCCTCCACACAATTTTTAAAAGGTCTCAGCTCTTGGGCCTCCACACAATTTTTAAAAGGTCTCAGCTCTTGGGCCTCCACACAATTTTTAAAAGGTCTCAGCTCTTGGGACTCCACACAATTTTTAAAAGGTCTCAGCTCTTGGGCCTCCACACAATTTTTAAGAGGTCTCAGCTCTTGGGACTCCACACAATGTTTGAGAGGTCTCAGCTCTTGGGCCTCCACACAATTTTTAAAAGGTCTCAGCTCTTGGGCCTCCACACAATTTTTAAAAGGTCTCAGCTCTTGGGCCTCCACACAATTTTTAAAAGGTCTCAGCTCTTGGGCCTCCACACAATTTTTAAGAGGTCTCAGCTCTAAGCTTCCCTTACTGCTGGGGTGACACACTGTAACAAACCTCCTCCTTTAAGCTTCCCCGACTGCTGGGGTGACACACTGTAACAAACCTCCTCCTGTAAGCTTCCCTTACTTCTGGGGTGACACACTGTAACAAACCTCCTCCTTTAAGCTTCCCTGACTGCTGGGGTGACACACTGTAACAAACCTCCTCCTGTAAGCTTCCCTGACTGCTGGGGTGACACACTGTAACAAACCTCCTCCTGTAAGCTTCCCTTACTGCTGGGGTAACACACTGTAACAAACCTCCTCCTTTAAGCTTTCCTTACTGCTGGGGTGACACAATGACACAAGAGGACATGTCTGACCACATCACACACACACACACACACACACACACACAATGACAATTAGGGGTGGGGTCTATTTATTTTCCCCCTTGCCTATGTCATCTGTGGTTGTCATTAGGCAACGTGATTTTAAGGGGTGCAGAATTTTGTTCTTCTTTTTTGTACAGTTTGGCTTGGGGTCCATGGCAATGTAGAGGAAAGAAGGTTTCCTTGTCTTGTCTCACTTTACGTAGAAGTTATATTGTGTTTGGAGTGTATTGTTGAGTGGCTGTGATAGTGGCGTAATAGTGCGACTTGGGCGCGTTATATGCACCCAGACATGCTTCCCCTGCTGTCCCAGTTGCATTCCAGCAGTGTTGGCATCATTTTCTGATGTTTCAGGGTGGACTTGGTGACCTCCAAGTGGTCGAATTGAGATTTCCAAGTGGCGAGCATTTTTTTCCCATAGACTATAATGGGATTCGATATTCGGTCGAGTAGTCGAGTAACGCGGTCTATTCGAAACGAAATTTCGAATATTTCACTACTCGCTCATCTCTATTTGTTATAAAACCTGGAAAGCACTCTAGTATAACCAAGGGAGTAATGCCCCCTCAATCTTTTGTCCATGTCAATGTGAATTTGGTGCCAGGCTGACAGCTCTTGGCAAGTAATTTTGTCAGGAGCAGCTCATTTGCAGCCCCTTCTTAAAGCCCTAGTGTCCAGGAACTGACCATCATTAAGTAGTTTGCCTGATTTTGGGCTTTCGTCTAATGTTTGTGATTTTTCACTGGAAGTCTGCTTTAATATGGTCATAAACATTAGTGGGAGATAGTGGACATAGAAAAAGGATAAACTTTTTTTAGACTATAAAATGTTAGCAGACTACAGCAAACTATCTATGGATATATGTGATAATAAAATCTGGCTTTCTATTTCTGTTTGTGCTTGTTGGCAAGCCTTTCGCTCCAGCTGTATTTCCTGACAGGAGTGTGTATTACACCTGCTTGACATCACATATGCTAATGCAATTATAGTCTATCACATTTGTTAATGCTGTTTACACTTTTGTGCATGTGATGTTTCTCATTGCTTAAAAAAATATGCTAGAATTGTTACCCTGCTTAGCTCTGAAAATCTTTTTCTATGCACATATTTTATTCTGTGTCAGAAAAACAGAAAACCGTCTGCTATATTCTGTAAGGGCGACAAGTTTAGGGCCTTATTTATGATGTGCATTGTTTAGCGTCTTTCTGGTGGCCATAGCGCAATTTTTCTGGTGCTGTTCTGTAGACTGAAATGGAGATTAGAAGTTGCAGCGCCAGATGCTAACGGATTTGCTTTGATTGTGTCAGCGCCTGTTGGACCCGACTGACGATTATCCAACATTTTACTGCCATCTTTTCAGTGTTGCACAGCAACAGTGAGTTTTGGCTGCGTTTTAGTTGTTGTCCAAATTACACATTGGTAAGAAAAAGAAGAATGAACATCAATTTTACTTTACAAAAAAAAGGGGCACAGAGTGTGCAGCTATAAGTATGCTGCTGTAACTCACCTAGGCCCGATCCTCTTCCTCAGTGGCGGCGGTAGCGACGGAGTGGCAGAGGCGCATTTTAATTCGGCCCCTGCAGGGGTTACAAAAAGATGGCAGTCGGCTCCTATAAGTGAAGACACTTCTAGTGCAAGCTGCAGTGCTGGCACTAGAAGTTTCCTCACTCATGTGAGTCTGTAAGAATCTTTTTGTGGCCCTGGATGGGACCAAATTTAAACACCTTTCCACTCCCGCTGCTGCTGCTCCTGGGTGAGGGGATCGGGCTGAGGTAAATTACAGCTTCCTGCTGCTGCATCCTTAGGTGAAGCAGATATATGCTCAGCAGCCCATCACCTAGCTTTTCCGTGTTTGGGCAGGATGCCAAACTCGAACACGGACTTCTGGCTGAATGCGTGTTAGGGTTCGGGAAGCCGAACGTGCAAAGTTTGGTACGAAACCAACTTTGTGGTTCGGGTTCACCCATCTCTACTGACAATGCAAGTTCTGTACAAATAGATGTGTGTAATATTTTTCATAAGCATAAAACACTGAAATCCAGTTCTGCCCATTGTGCTCTACAGGATCTTGACCTACAGCACCACTTTCAACTGGCTCTGCTTCAACCAGAGCGCCTAGCGCTGCAACCTATTTGGTGCTAGTATTAGATAAGACCCTACCTGGTGGTGCCAGGTGTAAATTGCATGCTGAGCACCCCTGAGACAAAACACTGACACTTCATAAGTCAAATTAAATAAAGCTCCTTGTAGTTTTCAACACAATAATCATTTATAAAGCCAACCTCACACTTAAACCATATTGTGGTTACTGATAGACTTTTTTGTGCAGAATCTGTGAATCTAAACGATCATAAAAATAGTGCCATAACTTGCATAATTACCATGTAAGTCATTTTTTAACTTAAATGTTGTATCAGTTTCCTATTTATTTGAATTTTAAGGCTTGCTTTAATCCACTAAAAATCAAGAATAATCCTCGCAACCATGGCAACAGCATTCTTTTTATATGCACATACCAAAAGTTCCATTCATCTAGCCTTGGAATTGGCCGATTGCCTTTTCCAGAATGTCTTTATATTAATTTGGTTTTATGCATATGCTGATTTTATTGGCTATCACGAAAAAATGAACCAATGATAAAAATCACTCATTTGCCGGGTCACTTATACACCCAGCATCAATAAACATCAGTCAGGCTTGTTTCTTTCTTTTAATGGAAGAAAGAGGAAAACATGGGTTCTGTCACCCCTGATACATTCAAACTTGTCACTCATGGATTTTCTTCCTGCGAATAGAAGAAAACCACATTCTTGGCTGGAGTTTTATTCAATTAGGGTGTATAAGTGACTCCTCCCCACATTACACAATTTCACAATACGCCCCCTTTAATAAGCCTCCTTTAATTGGTGGCTGTTTCAGTTTAAAATACAATACAACATGAAGCTTGTTTAGCCTGATCAGCTGCCACATTAACAAAGTCAACTACTTAAAAAAAAACAACTAAAGAGGTCCTTGTAACACAGTTGGGCTGATCCAACCAAGCATCAGCAAATGCTCTTAGGCTGCCCAGAAAGCTGCACAAGTATTTTTGAAGTATCATTCAATTTTAATTTTCTGTTTTGCAAATGGAATAATGTGAAATGCAGCATGTCAAGTGAACTTATCTGAAAACTAAAGGTTAGATTCATAGGGAAAAATGGCTTTTCATTGGCTCTTCTTTATAGTCTTTAATCACTAAAACCTAGTAGTCCCATTTTATTCCTGTGCAAAAAATATTTCGGGCATTACTGTAATCACTTAATGACTTACGAGGTCTTTTGGATCTTAAAGACATTCTTACGTCAAAATTAAAAAACTCTAAACTTGCCTTTTATCCCTGCAGACTGGCACTGCTAGTTTGATGCTCTGACACATACCTGATTGCCTGTTCCTAGTCCCGCACTGCCAAGCTGTCAGTGCCATCGGCCACCACTCGCATCCATTCAACGTTCAGCTCTACCCCGTACCATTTATCATAGACACTAGGACATGCCCCTTCCATTGCCGTGAATGAAGGGGCGTGTCGTAGTCCTTGTAACAATAGCGCTGGGCAGTCCATCAGCTGTTGAATGGAGGCGAGTTGTAGAAGGAGTCAGCATCTGAAATGAAGATCCAAAGCTAGGATGTAGGTTTACTGACAATTGTTATCTTTACATTTAGAACCATTATTGTCATGTGCAGGGCAGTTTCTAGGTAAAAAAAAATGTCCTTCCATACCCATCTTTATGGTGATGCTGCTGTTTTGTGCTATGCTTGGCTTATTCCTTAGAAGGCAGTGTCATGAGTAGGATAGGCAGGAATGAGGGGCCCAGTATATGGCTGGCACATCTACTAGCAGACCTGAGCTATCTTCAGAAGGCAGGATCGCTGGGATAAAGGTACCCCCACCAACACACACACACCATGGCATTTGCACACATGACGATTGCCCTGCTCATCCACCCCTAGTTATGTGTCAGCAGGTCCGAATTCATTTCAGGGTACTGTGTAGGCTGATTTAAGCCACGTATTGCCATTTGCGCGTCTATGTAGCGTCACTTAGAGCGCCGGCAAGAGTACGCTGCAAATGGTTGTCTGGTGCTATAACGTAGCTTTGGTGCTGGACAAGTGCCGCTGTAGTATTCTGTCCAGCAGTGATAAATGTGATGCCTGGAGGGCACTGTAAGTGTGCTCTACCTAAATCAATGCAAATTTGGTGCCCCGAAGGAAAGCCACCCAAGGCAACTCTACATATAACAACAGGACAACGCTGCAGTGAATGCTAAGTAGCACCAATTAATTGCGTCTGATGCTTGGCGCTAAGGCCCATATTTAATAAAAAAACACAAAGCCAGCAATGGTGCTATAAAACTGGGTAGTCTAGCGATGAGCGCCAGACAATATGAAAAATGTCTGTTTCTGAAGACATATACACCAGCACCAGAGCATAAACACATGGAATGACATTGTTTCTACACTGTAACAATGACACTACAGTGGCAGACCAACACATACAATTCTGACAAAAATTTAAAAATGTAAATATATGACAATATAAGTCTTAGGTTGGTGGCCAGGAGAACCAAAACAATCATCATATGATAAAATAGTGGGAAAAAGTGGATCCAAACTCTATTTATACACAAATACATTGAAATGTTTGGGAGAACGCAACTCAACGGCAGGTGCTATGTGGCGTTGCTGAACATACATCGCTGGTGCTTTACAAACGGCCACCACTAGTGATACATGTGATGGGAAGGCTGGCTCCAGGTTTATGTGGGCCCTCGGCATGGTCTCAGTGGGCCCCTTTGTGATGAAGAGTGGCATCACATCACTGAGGGGCATCCCAAATTTGGAAAACTTACCTCTACAATGCTTTCCACACACTCCCAGTCTCCTTGTTGCTGCTTGCTGCCTGCTGTTTGATCGCCCGCAGCCCACCGGCGCGCCTGTCACGTGGTGTGGAGGCCCCTTCCTCTCCCCCCGGTGAGGACAGCACAGGCAGCAGCTGAACCTTATTGCTGTATACTGTTGTCCCCGCCGGGCAGGGAAAAGAAGTTGCACCGGCACTCCCAGTCCCCTGCTGGTCAAGCACCATTGCACACCCCAAAGGCCCCGTCAGTGGGCCCCCCTGGAGGCCAGGGGCCCCCGGCAGCTACTCCGCCTTGCGTGGTGCTGACGCCGGCCCTGTGTGATACTACATGAAGCTATTAGAGACGCTCACCAGTTTGACTTTCATATATATGGTTTTCACATACTGTGCCCAGCGTTCACCTGACACTACGTGGTACTACGTGGTACTACGTGGTGTTAGCACTTCTTAAATAAGGCCCTTAAAAGATAATTCCACTTTCAATGGCATTTAAAAGTTTCCATTATTGTGTGTATTGTATACATGGAAATGGCATGCTGATAAGTAACTCACAGGTCCGGGGGGCACAGTCCTCAAACAAATGCTTATTTCACATTCCAGAAGATGAAAACCATAAGGCTGAACACCAAAAACATAACAAAAGGGATGTTTCCTTTAAGGCTAATGATGCCAAAACTCCAATGCATTGCATTCCATGTGTTGCATTTTGATTGTGATCATAACATGTAATTAATGGAGACCAAAAACACCCCAAATTCATCTCTAAGATGCACTTCAATGCAGTGAATATGTGGTGACCCCTTAGAGATAGGTCACTCTGTATTTTTTTTTATTTAGAAATAGTAGCGGAACAAAACATGGGATTTCGACTATCGTGCCCCGGGGGAATCCTGAACTGGGATGCCTTGCTGTGTGAAAGCACCCAGAATACTGTGTAAAACTCACCTCTTTCCTGTCCGATGACACATGTGCAGGCTCTGGTCCAATCAGAAGCGATCACCATGCGTATGTAATGCTTGGCAGATAGCTCTCCTTACATGCAGGGCTTTGGCAATCGGGAGAACCACAGGTGCATCCACAGCCATGTGTGTGCTTCCACCCCCAGCCTTTATGAATGGCTGGGAGTGGGAGCGCGCTCACAGGCCGAAGATGGGGGGGGATGCAGCCGCTGGATGTTTACATCCCCAAGGGCGCCGGGGGGAATCATGCTGTGGGGAAGGCCAGGGTCGGCCTCATTGGGTTATGTTCTGCTTTAAAGTTGTCCCACACCCACTTTCTAACTAACAGGTGTCGAGGGCTCGAGGGGCACCCAGATTGCTGGAGTCCACCCAGCATTGACCCCCATAACACCCCGAAATCCCCACCTTAACCTAATTTCTCGGCCGAAATGCAGTTCTCTGATTGGCCGTGGGTGCTCACGTGGTCTGGCCTTGATCGGTGACCATGAAAGGACCACATGGCCACTGGCAGCCAATGGGAGGACTACTTCGGCCCAGGAACAAGGTTAAAATAAGGATTGCGGGGTGTTGTGGGGTCATTGTCCGGGTGGACTCCAGTGATCTAAATGCCCCCCCCGAAGCCTGTCATAATGTCCCACAACCGTTAGTTAAAAAAAACTGATGTGGGACTGCTTTAAGAAATGAACTTTTATTTTAGAAGTTTAGGAACTGGAAAATTTAACAAAAAAATCTTTCAGAAACATTATCTGCTTTGAAGCAATGCATACTGAAGATATGAGAAACTGTAGAATACAATATATATAAAGCTATATAAAGGAATAAATTAAATAAAATGAAAAAAAAGCAGAGTTTCCATTCAGTTTTATGGATATTTCCAGAAATCAAATCTGGGGTCTTTTTTTTCTCCTGGCAGCACAGTAGGCACCTCCGAATGAAAATATATTATTCATTTTTGAAAGGAAAAATGTGAAATGTGTCTGAATGTATGTATTAACTAGTCCAAAAGCTTCCTTGTGTGACAACCTTCCTGGCAGCTTGGGGAGTTTTATTGTCCATCTGGATCTCTCCCAATCCCTGCTGTTATTTATTCAATTAGGAAGCCATACCAGTTGCATCGTAATCATTTCAGTTAATGCAATCTTGTAAATGTAAACTAATTTCCCAATATTAATAATAAATATATCCTGCCAGAAAAAGGAAAGCTTGATACACCTTTGCCTGTCACTGAATATGTAATGTAACTTGCGTTATGTAACAAGGAATTATTTGTCTTGATAATATTAGCAAAAGTTTTAAGCTTTAGTTTATGAACAATGTATTATTCTAGAAAGAACACCCATAACTGGAGTGTAGGGATTAGCTGCTTTGTTAAGGATATTTTTCTAGGGATTTGTTAAAGAGCATTAGACCAATTTCTTTTTTGCTCATCAATCAGTGGTGAGTGGTACGTCATGTCATGAAGCTAGTGCAGTCAAGCATAAAGTAGCGGGAATAAGTCATTTCAAAATGTTCAGTTCTGACTGTATAATTTAGGAAAACTTTTTTTTTTGTAAACTTTATTTTACATTTCATAGAGAAAGAAGAGTTAAAGTGATTGTCCAGGTTACATAACCCGGCTTATTTTTAAATTGCCCGGTTATGCTAATTCCAATTTTTTGCCATTCTTTCACAAGTCGAGCGCAAGTTTACTGTGAATGGGGATTCCTTCCTATACAATATAACAAAACTGGGGAAGCAGCATTTAAAGTGGACCAAAATCCACTGAACTTGTAAACCACATTTGGGCAAAACCCCTGCCTATACTCTCTTCTTAGGGTGTAGAATTAGAAATAGATATTTTTGCTTTTTGAATCACCCTGGAATGCTTTATTTTTTGCTGTTCCTCTCTGTAAGATGGAAGGCAATCAGTTATTGCATAGGTATGGTATGGCAAATCCCCATAAGTTGTTGTAAATAATTTGGTGTATAGTCGCTAGAGATGAGCGAACTTCTCAAAATTTAGATTCGGGCGATTCACCGAATTTCTCAGAGAAATTCGGGTTCGTCCGAATCGAACTTTAGCAAATCGCTCATCTCTGGTGGGAGTGGGGAGGCCGGCTGCGCTGTCAGCGGGCGGCGGAAGCCGGCTTCCTCTGATGACGCGTCCTCTGATGACAGCTTACAGCGCAGCCGGCCTCCTCGCTCCCACCATGGCGGTAAGTGTTTGCTGTATAGTGGGAGCGGGGAGGCCGGCTGCGCTGTCAGCGGGCGGCGGAAGCCGGCTTCCTCCACCCGCTGACAGCGAAGCCGGTCTCCCCGCTCCAACCATGCCGGCATTTTTTTTTTTTAATTTCAGGGAAAATTTGGTCAGCACGAACCACTAAAAATTAGGGTTCGTGCTGAATCAAATTTTCCCTGAAATTCGGAGCGAATTCAGGTTCGTTAGAACCGATTCGCTCATCCCTAATAGTCACAAAAGTCACAAAAATGTTCTTATAAAAAAAGCTTGTGGGTATTAAAAAGTTTTTTATCTGGCCAAAGTATCAAATTCTGTGCAAAGCCCAGCAAGTTCTAGTAATACCTTTTCTGTTAGCTTACTCCAGAGGGCAAGATATGCTAAATCTCCACAACAGAGTCAGACTTAAAGTTGACTGAAACCCCCAAAAACAACTCAATGTATTTTGCTCCCCCACCCCAGGTACCATTTGGATTTTTTTCAGTCCTCAATTCCTGTTATAGTTATTTTCATTTTCCTCAGGTATGCCATTTGTATGCCATTGGTTTCTGACAGGATAACATTGTTCTAAATTAGCTGTTTAAGCCCCCTCCTTGAAATCTCTGCTGGAACCAATTAGAGCCTATTGAAATTAGTGCTCGAGGGAAGAAAAAAACAAAAGAAGATTTAACATCTTCCTCTGAAGCTGACATTGTGAGTATTTTTATTCAACTAAGGGGAGTAGATAGTTTATTTTTCTCTTTGGACAAAGCACATCTTCACTACTACAAAATAGGACATTTCACATTAAATACAGTATATGGGAAAAATGCAAGGACACACCTTTGTAACCTTCAAATTCAGGTAATAAGTTTGGTTTCATTGCCATTTTTAAAGTGGACCAACACCCAAGATTTTCACTATCCTGGGTTTTGGTCCACTTCCGTGGGGCACCCCAATCGGGGGTGCCCCGCTGCGTGAAACCCCCCAGAATTGCAGAAAAAACTCACCTTACCCCATTCCTACGGCGCATGCGCGGGCCTCGTCCAATCAGCGCACTCAGAGCCGCTGTGGTATGCACGTACAAGGGACGGACAACCACAGCGGCTCCGAGCACACTGGTGGACGCATCTCGCGCTTCCCTCTAACAGGGAGGGCACTTGCGCTGGCCATTCACAAACGGCCGGCGCGGGCGTGCGCCCTGCTAGAAAGAAGCGCGAGATGCAGCCGCAGCCCGCGCATGCGCCATTGGAACGGGGGTGAGGTAAGGTGAATGGGCGTCCTGGGGGGTTTCACACAGCAGGGCATCCCGATTTCGGATGCCCCACGGGGAGGGATCTGATCGGCCCGGAAATCTTATAGATTCCCAGGCCGATCAGCCTGGGTGTTGGTCCACTTTAAAATCCAAAAGCATACAGCTCACTAAGTTCCAGCATGGTATTGTAATGCAATTCTACTATTGCATAAAGTTAATGTGGGATTTTCGACATTCCACAATCAACTTCTAGTGGAATTATTGAAAAATGAAAGCATTTAGGAAATACAGCAGAAATAAAATACTGCATAAAGCAACAGAGCATGGTCTTTAGGTACATATACAGCATTCTAAAGCCATCTCTCTATTGCACCAGAATGATAGAGAAATGACTAACAAATCAAAGTCAGCTGTAAGCTGTTTACATTGTAATAGCAGTCTCATGTCTGCTATGCAATGTAGCACCGCAGGGTGCTGCTCTTATTACAATGTATACGAGCCACAAGCTTGGCTGTATTCTATGTAAAACATGTGACTTTTCAAAATGAGCATAAATAATCCTGTTTGTTACATTGTACAGCGAGATAGAGAGAGCATTATGAGTTTTAAAACACATAGCCTGAGTTTTATTACTTTGGCAATGTTGCCTCTGTAAATAATTCACAAGTCACTATGCTTCATTACATGGGTTTCTAGGGCCAAACAGGTGCAACATGCAAGTATTACACTGACAAAAGCAATACCAAGAATCAAATGGAGTGGTGTAAAGCCCACTGAATTCTGAAAATGAAGTATTTTATGTGCAGTGATGAATCCTGCTTCTCTATCTGACAGTATGATGGATGATTTTGGGTTTGATGAATGCCAGAAGAACATTATATGTTGGAAATTGTGCCAACTGTGACGTTTGGTGGAGAAGTGATAGGGTTGTTTTTTCAGGGGTTGGCATACACCATTGAGGTGAAATCTTAGAACTTACTAAGATATTCTGAGCAAATTGAGCTCATCCATACTTGTGATAACATTTTGGGGAGAAAAATTTTCTGCATGGTTGGGTACTTGAGATCTTGGGTGACCTTAACTGAACCAATTAACTAAAACGCAGAGGCAAGCCAGGCGCTTCTGCCCAACATCAGTCTTTGACCTCACAAATCATCTTCTGATTGAATGAGCAAAAGTGTCTACAGACATGCTTCAAAATTATGTCGAAAGCCACTCCTCTACTGTGGAAGCTGTATACGTTACCAACACGGACTGTCCATCCTCTACTGGGACTATGCAGGATGGGATTTCAGAAAACCTTGTAATGTTTACAATGCCCCATAACAGCCTTCAATACCCTTGCTCTGTATGGATTCACTCTCAGAAGAGAAGAAAGAACTTATCCTCCTACCCTACCACAACTTTTTGGATGTCTTCAATAAGAAAGGAGCTGACCAGCTATCTCTTCATCGGCCATACAACTGCCCAAATAAGCTCCTTCCAGAGGCCTCTATCCCCTTTGGGCAGGTTTTTCAACTTTCTGATCCGAAACTCGAGGCCCTGATGGAGTAGATAAAAACCTTCAAAAAGTATTCATCTGACTTTCCACCAACAAGATCTATTCGGTGCCTACAACTTAGTCCGAGTTCGAGCAGGAGATGAATGAAAGATGGCTTTCAGAACATGTTTTGGTGTTTTGGTCACTTCAAATATTTTGTAATTGCTCCTGCTACATCTCAATTGCTCTTCAACAACATCTTCAGAGATGTCTTGGTTCTGTTCATGGTCGTCTATTTGGATGACATCCAAGTATTCTCCACATCCCTGGAAGAGCACCAAAAATGCATGAGAGTGGTCCTCTTGAGGCTCTGCCAACATCATCTTTACGCAAAGGCCGAAAAGTGTAAATTTGAGAAGCAATCTGTCCAATTCTTAGGGCTCATTATCTTGACCAATGGCTTTGAGATGGATCCCCAAAAAGACTCGACCATTCAAGAATGGCCTGTCCCCGAGAATTGTAAGGCTGTGCAATGCTTTATCAGCTTCACAAATTTTGGAAATTTATCAAAGGGTTCTCAGCCATTGTACATCCTATTATCCAGTTATATCATACCAGCCTTTTCCAGTGGACTGCAGAGGCACAGCAAGTTTTTGACAGTCCTGAAAGTCCATTCCAATGGCAGGCACTCCGTCGTCAACACAGAGTTTTAATTAAAGAGATCCTGCATTTACATGGAGTCCCCGGGACATTTTCTCAGACAGAGGAGGACAGTTCACCTCCAGCTTTTGGAAAGCCCTGAGCCAGGTTTTGAAAATCTCTCTTTCCTTGTCATCAGCTTATCACCCCCAGACAAATGGGCAGACTGAGAGGACAAACCAGACTCTAGAACAATATCTGCAATGCTTCTAATTATATTCTCAAACTGATTGGTCTGATCTTCTGCCATTGGCCAAGTTTGCATATAACAATGCTGTACATTCATCCACCAAACAATCTCTGTTCTTTGCCAACCTCAGTTATCACCCTTCCATTTTACCCGACTCGCCTCCTACTCTCACATTTCCTGCAGTTCAAGACATAGTCAACACCTTAACCAGATCCTGAAGGAGACTATTAAAATAGAGCCAGGAACAAATGTCCAACATTGAGACTCCCTTGCATCTCAAAAAAGCTTGCTCCATGTTTCAGTGGACTATTCCCGATTGACGGGTGATCAATCCAGTAGCATACGAGCTTACATTACTTTCCAGATACAAGGTCAACCCTGTTTTTCATCTCCCTTTTGAAACCCGCTTTCCAGCATACCAGGGGCTCGAAAGCATCCTAGTCCAAGGTATGGAGGAATTTAGGTTGAGCAAATCTTCGACAGCAAGTGGAAGTGGAAAGGATACGGGCAGGAGGATAATTCCTTGGAACCAGCACGTGAGGCGCACGATTAGCCAATACTTTTCATCTTTTCCAACTTAGCAAACCAGGCCTTGGGGACATCAGAAGACTATCCTTTAGGATGGGGATTTGGGAGAGAATCCAGTCTGCAGTTTCCAGATGTCTGTGTGCATCTTCCAGGCATCCGCACACATTTGCATCTGGTCATCGGCTTGCGAATGGCGGTGCGCACATGCACATAGCTATACTACGCTGCCGCACACATTAGTGTAAGCGTGTCAACATGTGTCCACACCCTCTTGTGCCCAGCCGCGCATCAGTGGGATGTCAGAACCACCTATTTAAACCACGCTGACAGTGAGTATCTGACCTTTTCTGCGACCTGACCTGCTACTGACCCAGATCTGCCTCTCCACTACATCTCTGTCATCTCCTTTGGATTATACACTTGCCTGCTTGAACTCTTGTTGCCAAAACAGTCTGGACTTTGTTCCCTCGATCAGCTTTCTCCTGTTGCCCACTTGGATTTAGACTTGGTTTCTCTTAATCTCTGTATACGTTACCAACACGGACTGTCCCTGACCAAGCGTGATCTGCCTCCTTGTTGCAAACCCGAACCGGACTTGGTTTTCCCATTCACTTCTTGTTTCTGCCAATCCCTGAATTTTGACACTCCTATCCATGATTTCCTATTGCTTCAAGAGGGCCCAGATCCTTCTGGCCATTTTTCCAGCCTGCCCGCTAACTTACTTTACTTTTAACTGGCCCTTATGTTTCTTGCTGTCTCGGAAACCCTGTATCCATCCTAAGAGAGACCCAGACTAGCGAGACACGAGCAGCCCCCTCCCCACAACCAGCACCCAACCAGGTACATAGTAGGAGCAACAGAAGCATGCTGAGTCTCACTGAGCTTGCTGAAGGCAGCAGGAGGCAGTGTATATGCTCTTAAAGAGACTCTAAGGTCACCATAGGAAAGTGCTGGATGCTGGAACTAAGTGAGTTATTTTTCTGTGTAAATCCCAGCACTGACTCAGCCCCAAGAGAGGGAGACAGGGAAAGGAGCATTAGGATCCCCATGCTAGTGATTTTAGTGTCCCCTTCAAAGCATTATAGCAACACCAAACCCTAGCAGGCCTAGATGGACTCCCATAAATGAATCAGATATGCCCTTGAGCAAGTTACCTGCCATCCATGCCACACAACTCTCAACTGCAGCACCAATATGAGAGGCACCCTGGGTGGCTGTTGCTTAATTACAGCTCACTCCTATTGTGCTCTCCTATTGAAAGCTTGGCCCAGGTCACCTGTATCCACTACCCAGCAGCACATGCGTGGGCCTCTGGCAGCATCCCTGGTGTGCTTGCTCACTGTGCCAGAAAAAATGGAATGGCTGGTTGGTCCGACAGAGCAGGGATGCTGCAGGGTGCTGTGATAATGAGGAGCACATTTGATACGTGGAAAAAGAGATGGAAGCAGGAAACTTCACACAGCAAGGCATCCAAATCAGGATGTCCCTTGGGGGACCTGATGCTAGGGGGGATTCTGATTTTAAGCACTGAATCAACTCCAGCACTATGAAACATTCCTGCTAGAAGAGTTGCATACTGCCACAGTGTGTGTGCTACAGCTTCCAGGTCCCCAGTACATGAAGACTTGACAGAAAAAGAGTAGGGTGAGTATGACAAACTGCTGCACATGGGGATGGTGGAGGTGAGTTTAGGCAGCCAGTAGAGAAGGGTGTGATTCATTGAGATGATTGTTTTTTTACTGGCAGTGATAGACTTCAAAATTTTTTGATATTGGAAGTAACTTCTCAGAGAGAGTGGTAGATAGCGTGGCAGTGGTTGCTGGTAAGCAGGAGAGTCTCACGCTGCAATAGCAGCACTGGTCTGAGGTCTGTTTGGGAAGCAAAGTTTATAACAAAGATGTTCTAAGAATAAATAAATATAATATAATATAAGCATGCAGGTTTTTTGTATGTCCCATTAGTTTTTTTCCTGGGGAGAACGGTTCATCTGTAACTGCGGGTTAAACAACACTTGCAATCTTTACTCTCCAGCAAAGCTGATTTGGGATGCTCTGCTATGTGAAGTCCCAGAAATCAGCTGTAAAATCTCACCTTCCAGCGACCCCATGGCACATTTATGTTGATCAATCAGTGCTCGCGCTCCATTCATATCTTTCATAGCTGACCTGATCGGGCCATAATATTAAAATGGCTAGGAGGAAAGCTGAATGGCACACATGCCAGGCATTTCTGAACACGCAACTCAGCTAAGTATATAGTGGGGATGCGGCACATGCACGCACCATGGGATTGCAGGCTACTTAACTAGATGCTCCAAGGATGAGGCAATCAGCTATTGTTCCTCTTTGAACTAGAACATTGCTCAGTTCATCAGTTCACCTCTAAAAAAGTAGATTGCTACATCCATTAACATTTCACCTATGGTTATTCATTCTTCAAGTAAAACTAAGAAAAAACACAGATTAGGTGCAATTATTTTTTCATGCAGGTTGTGTAAGGGAGCCACCCTTCGGCCATCTATCAGGTTTTTGGCAAAGATTATTTTTTTGCAGTACATCTCCTTTAAGTTTACCTGTCTTCCAAAATAGTCCAGACTCCGAGCTCAAATGTACTTGAGGCACAATGAATGTGCCAAAATGTATCATTTCCATTCCATGCATAAAGCCAGTTTTGGGGCTTTACTTTGTAAAGTGGAAAGGATGTTATTTTTCTTGGCATAAAGATTACTATAAGCTACTACAAGTATTTGGATGTTTCACAAGGATGACTGATGAAAAATAACAATAGGATCTCCGAGGATTACGGCAGATTACATGTTAATAATTGAATCCCCCAGCATCCCCCAACAGTTGGAAGGCAATAAGAATACATAAAAGGGGAATTTAAATCATTGGAGCCTTGAAAATATCAGCTTTGGCCACAGCCATCGATTATGACTTAGGAGCTCCTAAACTGGAGGAGCAGAAAGAAAAGCTTATTGCCACTCTACGTACATTTCACTCATTTATGCGGAAGATTTATTAACATCCCTAATTAAATTGTGTATAGCTTTTCAGACTTTTCAAAATTCAGAAAACAGGTAGCCAGCCATTTATACATCACAAATTAAGACTTTTACCATAAGTGTACGTGAAATGCATTTTGTTTTAATACTCTGATATGCCAGCTTTCCAAACATATAAAGGGAATTTGTTGGCTACACAGAAAGATTATACTTGCCTTATCAGAACTGACCCAAAGGCTTCACCCATGCCTCTGCTGGCTCTTTTACTCTGGCATCACAGTGAATGGAGCATGTAGCTTGGTTCACTGTGTGCAGGAGCAAGGCATGTCAGGCATTGCTTTGCGACCTCGAAGCCCTTTTGCCACATCAATGGCCCATGACTGCCAGTGGCTAACAGGGTTTGCTCAATTGCTGTCAGGGATCTAAGAAAACAGAAAGGGGATCATATTTTCCAATTTGTGGTCATTTCCTGGGATCTAATCAGAAAGTTATTCTAAATTGGAATATCAAGCATATTAATAAGCATGCACTATGAGTGAACAGCATTGCATAAAATATTTATTAAATACCTAGTCTAGTCTTTAGGTCCACGTGCAGTGATCAAATAAAAAATGGAAATACCAGTGACACCATGTCTATTTTATTCTGTTACAAGAAGAACATTCATTCGCTAAACTCTTTCCCTCTACATTGTGTTAAAAAGTGGTTGGAGTGGGGATTTATTTTGAAGTCCCTGTCCAGACACACACTAACTTCCTCCCACCTTATTCCCCTTTGGGAACAGGGTAAAATCAGCCATTTCAAACCATCTCGAACCTATATGTAAATGCCTTAAGTACTCTAAGTGAAGCTCCTGGCTTTGCTTTCATTTCTGGGTTGTGGCTGGGAAAGGTGTGTCATGGTGCAGCTTTTCTAGTCTTCCGCATGCTCTGCTGTGGTCAGACAGCTGTAGGAGCACTGTGACTTGCCATACTCGCTCATGTTGTGAGCACCAAGGGATAGAGTAGCTGTCCGACCACTTTTATTAATGGTCTTGGAGGTATGAAATTAAAAGAAGGGTAAAACTGTGGAGCCCTGCTATGGCTTCTACCCAGCCCTGCAGGAAATGGAGGAGAGGCAGAAGAGACAGGCATCAGGAGAGCAACTTGCTGGCTAATTATTGCCATCTGGCTTACAGTACCTTCAAACCTGTACTGATATAACATTGTTGAAATAAGTGGTACACACAGTGGTCATGTATGCCTCACCCACTGGTTTTGCAAGCAGTGTTGTAACTAGTCCTATGGGAACCAGGGACCAGACAATATTTGACTGTCACTGATTGCTTAAATTGTCATATATATGGACAGCATTCTGGTACAAGTAGAAAAGGAGAAAGGAGCTGCTGTCCACAGCAACCAGTTGGGGTATTATTCTTCTGCAGGGTAAATTATTTTCTTGCTGTTTGTTTATTAGATAAAGCAGCACCCACTTTTTCACTGCAGGGCTCCTTGAAGCACTTGTGCACGAATCCCATGTATGTGACTACCAGGTCAGCCCCACGGGCAACACGAGCTAA
This sequence comes from Gastrophryne carolinensis, assembly GCA_027917425.1. NCBI lineage: Eukaryota > Metazoa > Chordata > Amphibia > Anura > Microhylidae > Gastrophryne > Gastrophryne carolinensis. The sequence continues at coordinate 215,511,414 of CM051236.1, forward strand.
TAAAAGCCCAGGCAGACGCAGGCTCTTGGGACCCTATGTCACTATTAGTAAAATGACCAGCACCACCTAGGACCAGCTACAGGGAGCACTCAGTGGGTGACAACTTAAAACAACTTTGCTTAAAAAGCAGTACTAGTGTCCTGAATTAAAAGTATTTTGTAATTTTGCATGAGAGCTACTTATACCTACACATTAGTTTTAGTAAGTTTTGATACTAGGATTAAATGACACAGAACCCTTCCTGTGTACTCCTGCTCACCCCACCTGCCCTCCCCATCCGACTTTCTTAGGAGATGCAGCGGCTTAGCAATGGCTCAGTTTAAAAAAGTTATTTCCACCCTTGAGGCCATGCCCATCTGCCATTTTTGAGATGTTTGGCTAATCTCAAGAAATGCCGACCTAACCACTGGCCACACTTCTGGGTTCTCTGTAGTCTGAATGGCTGTGGCAAAGGCAGCGCCGTGGGAGATCCTAATAAGGGGGAGTTTACTGATTTA